>JAXQQM020061225.1:0-47371 GCA_034641835.2 Pinus albicaulis | reverse complement strand
GTAGCCATGGAAATCACCATGGAAATGTAGGTATTTTAGGCAATTCTTTGCAGATGCTTGGATGCATCATGATAATAATTAAGTCAATATCTCTAAAGAACATTATTGATATGCACGAGTGCTAAGCTTAAGATGCATATTTTCCGTTCACACAAATAGCCATTCTATCAAATATTTTAAAACTCTTAAGATATACAAACTCAAGCTTTACAATCTTGAGGTGCACAGGTTTAGACTGGTTTGGTTGGTCGCCAAAACCAGGATAGTTAGCATTGAAATCCAGTGTCCAGGATCCTAATCCTGTTCCTGTAAATGCCCAAATGTCATGAGGGGTGCCAAGTGACAACTAATCAGTCCCAATGTCTGGACCAATCTATCACTGTTTGCAAAAGTTCAACAGATGAATTGAGAAGCATTGTGTATTTGCGCAGATCTGGAGAAAATTTCAGCAAAGTACACGAATCCTTCGGTTTCTTCCATGTGGGTCATCTCAACGCCTCCGGAAGTACAAGTTTTCACATATAAACAGCTTCTTTTTGCCACAAAAAACTTTAGCTCTGCCAATGTGATTGGAAATGGGGGCTTTGGTTTGGTGTATAGGAGTGTCCTGCTTGATAGCAGAGTGACAACCATTAAACAACTTGACAGAGATGCCCAACAAGGAGAACGTGAATTCAGAGTTGAGGTCTGGTTTCAAAGTTGTTTCAATACATCTCTAGGGCGTTCGAATAATGAGAAAAAATAAGTTGTAAAAATCCAAGCAACCATTGCATAAAAGGCTAGAAGAACAATCTTCAAAATAACTAAATTCCATCACAGCCCAGGGAAGAATAAGCGAGCACCGAAGGAAAACGAATTCTGTCTTAGAGTCTGAGATACTAATTTGATGCAACCTAATTACAAGTTTGGTCAATTTGATGCAAGAGTCTTTCACATTGAATGGGAGAGAAAGTAATTCAGTAGCAGAAGAAGAAAGAAATGGCAGAAGAAAGAAAGTGCAAAACGATGAAGAAAGAAAGGGCATTACCTGTTCTTCTTTGATGAGCGAAGTTGAATTTTCTTTGAGGAAAAGACTATTGTGCGTTGCTGGCGACTGTGCCGTCCGTTGTTGTGGAGCTGCAGGTGGGAGAAGAATTCGATTCCGGAAGTGAAGAAGAAATTGGAAGGCAGCATTATTTCTGAATACGTTTGTAGTGGAAGTCGGAAAAATAGGACAGAATTAATTCACCCACTCCTTGGTTGCATTACCGACCAGCCACCGCACTCTCCCAGAATGTCGTCGTTTAAGGTTTTGGGGGATCGTGTACAGCATGATGTGGGGATTCATCATCTCTAAACTGCAATGTCCGGTCGCAAGGGAGTCTGCGGGGACGAAAAGTGGAGGTGGACGGATAAGAATAAGGGTAATTCACCCACTCCTTGGTTGCATTACCGACCGAAGCCCTTGCTTGTCAGGAAATGCGGGTCGTTTAAGGGTTAGGGGGTCGTGTGCAACATGATCACGAGATTCATCCTCTGTGAGCTGCCTTATTAGGTCGAGGAGTTTGGCTGACGCTAAATTGGGTACGTAGAGGACGAGTGGATCCAACCGGTTTTCCAACAGAGATCGGAACATGGTAATCGGAGCAACAAGTGTTAGCTAGAGATTAAAAGCGTCGAGAGGCAGTGTCGGGACATTAAAAATGTTGACGATAAAAAAGCACATCTCTTTCAAAGAAGGCCTATCGGCCTAAAAATGCATTACATATCAGGCCTCATACAACAATGGAACCATTTCATATCATAAATGTAAACATATGCATATTGGTATTGAAAACATATGAAATACTTATCTCAAGGGATATTAGGCAATTGAATCTATGGAAACCACTCTCCACCTAACCATAGACAAGTTGCAACTAGTGTTGACTTGTAGTTGTCACCCTCGAGCCAAGTTCCAGAGACCGAGGGGTCTTTTTCTCAGGGATTAAACTCAACTACCAGTTGAACCAAGATTTCTAGAGGTTCTTCCTCCTTCGCCCACCAATTGGTTTACAACTAATGAAAGGCATAGAGAGTCCAAGTGTCTACTTCCTCCACCCTTCATATTTAAACTTTGTGGTTCCACCCACTTGGGGACTCCATAACCGATGATAAAACCAATCTACAACAAGGAAGCCTCCAGAAATCCTCCAAGAACTTTTCAGGAACAATACCTCCACCCCAACCCTAAGGAACTCATAAAAAAACCATCTCCTTTCATTGGATATTAGTTAATTGAGAAGCAATTAGTCCCTCACATGGAAGTGATTTCCTTTTGACTTATTTCCAACTGAGAAATCATTTTCTCTGCTAATCTACGTTCTTCCTGGTTATTCGACTTTCTTCCTCTACCTTGCTCAAATTTATTCTTTTCCAGATATGTCGTCTTCTTCCTTCCGTGGTTTTTCTCTACTTTCTCCTCCCTTGTTCAATTGATATTTCTCTCTCCCTGCAACTGTTCGAATGGTCTCCCCCTTCTCTTGCCTAATTGTTGGAGTTCTCTCTTGCCTTTTTTGTTGCGTTGTCCTCACTTGTTTCCCTGATATTTTTTCTTGTTGTTTGAATTTCCTCCTTCAAACAGTGACTTATGCCACCAAAATCTTGTCAGCCAACAAAAAAGATGCCACCTTCCTTTATGTTCCCCAAGTTGTTAATTGTTGGGTAGTTTGTTTCAATGGGTGGCTAGCACACCTCACTAGTTGGAAACTCACCCATTCTTTTCTTCTTCTTCTTCTTTTTTAATTTCTTGTCACTGTTTTTGTTTCTACTATTGTAAAATTAAAATTTTATAAGAAAATACAAAATTTCCCTCTGCAGATCCATCAATTGCCATGTACCAGCTAAAGTCATGTTGTAAGGAAACCTTAAAAATTATTCCCAGCAAGTAACCTCCCCAACCTTTGGAATTCATGTCCCATTACTCAATCCATTTTTTTTTTTCAATTTTTTTCATTGCATACATGAGTGTGAATTAATTGGGGTTGTCACAAATCCCCCCCTTGGGGGAACACCATACTTGGTGTTATCTATCCACATACAACATATAAAACATATTTAAAAGGAAACATACTATATTTATGGAACTTTAGATACATAACTTTGTACAATATTGACAATATATATACATTTTCTTTAGCCAACAAATAAAAAGGGACATGTTTCCCTCATTGACTCAGCCATTTCCCAAGTGGCTTCCTTAGGCCCAAAGTGCCTCCATTGCACTTTGACTTGCTCTATTGCTCGATTCTAGAGCATGAGGCTCCTCTGGTCTCAGATGCATAGTGGCTATGGTTGAAACTCTCCCTCTAGTTCTACATGTAGCACATACCAATCAATCACATGCTTAGAGTTGTGTACATATATTTTAAGCAAAGAAACATGGACAACATTATGTACTCTCACTGATGGAGGTAAGGCCAACCTATAGGGCACTGGCCCAATCCTTTCAAGTATCTCGAAAGGCCCACAAAATCGTGGTGCCAACTTGGCCCATGACTCAATCTTTAAGGAACTTATCTTGGGTTTAATTTTCAAATAATCATGTTCCCCAACTTGGAACTCCTTATGCACCCTATGTTGATCTGCATAGCTTTTCTACCTGTCATGTGCCACCTTAAAATTTTGCCTAATGATATGCATTTGTTGCTCCATATATTTTAACATATCAAGCCCAATAAGGACCTTGTTCATTGGATCACTCTAGATGATAGGAGTATTGCAACTTCTTCCATAAAGTGCCTCAAATTGGCTCATCTTTATATATTCATGGTACCCATTGTTGTATGCAAACTCTACAAGTGGAAGGTAATCTTCCCACTTCTTTGGTTGATGCATCACATACAACCTCAACATGTCTTCGAGGATTATATTTGTCCTCTCTATTTTACCATATGTCTATGGATGATAATCTCCTTAATGAAGATTTGAGCCACCTCACTAGCTGAATTGGTGGACTTGGATACTATGTAATGAGACACTTTTCTCAACTTGTCAACGACCACCATAATTGCATCATGTTTCTTGGATATTTTTGGCAAAAAGGAAATGAAATCCATGGATATCACTTCCAAATTCCATTCTATAATGGGAATGAGATGCAATAAACATATTGGATGCTGACATTCATCCTTCACCTACTCACGTTCAATGTATTTAACAACAAAATCAACTATTTCTCTTTTTAAATTAGGCTAATAAAAAAAAAATTTGATGGCCATGAGAGTGTTTTGGTATCCCAGATGGTCAGAATATGGCTTAATATGGAACTCTCTCATTATGATCCTCTTCAACTCATCATTGTGTGGTACATATATTATGTTCCTGAATCTAACTATGCCATCATTTGTGAGATGATATTCCTCATCCTTACCATCTTGTTGTAGCTTTTCCTTCATCTGCTAGTATTTTTCATCATGTTTCCCTACACTTTTGACCCTATCTCCTAGGTCTGTTCCATAAGAACTCACGGTTGCCACATTATTTTATGAATTCTTATACAAAGTGCATCAACAACCTTGTTTTATTTTCCCTTGATATACTTGATCTCAAAGTTGAACTCACTAAGTATAGGCAACCACCTATCTTTTATTGTATTCAAATTAGGTTGATAAAACAAATATTTTAGTCCCCCATGGTTTGTCATGAGTGTGAATCTCCTTCCAAGGAGGTAATGCCTCCAGATTTTCAATTCATAGATAATATCAACAAACTTTAAGTCACGAGTCACACAATTTTCCTCTTGTTCTTTTAACTTTCGTGGCTCATAGCAAACTACCTATCCTTTCTGCATTAATACTACATCGAGCCCCTCCTTGTCGGCATCTATACAAATCATAACATATTCGTTTGTATCTGCAATCCTCAGCACTAGTGCATTAGTGAGCAACTACTTCAATTTTTTGAAGCTTGTTTCACATTCAATTGTCCACTCAAATTTATTTCTTTTCCTATGCAAGGAAGTGATAGGGCGGCCTATCTTAGAAAATATTATGATGAACCTCTTGTAGTATCCTGTCAATCCCATAAAGGATATAATCTCATTCACATTATTCAGTGTTGGCCACTCCATTATGGCCTTGATATTTTCTGGATCAGCTAATATCCCCTCCTTGGAGATGATGTGCCCAAATAGTGTATTTGTGACTGGAAGCATTCACACTTACTAATATTTGCATAAATATTGTGCCCCCTTAACAACTATAGCACCAAATCCAAGTGTTTCTCATGTTCTTCTTCGGTTTTTTAATACACCAATATATAATAAAAAAATCCAATTACAAATTTTTCCAAGTAATGACACAACACATTGTTCATTAAAGAAATGAAAGTGGCAAGGGCATTAGTAATCCCAAAGGGTACCACCACAAAGTCATAATGTATGTATCTAGTCCGGAATGCAGTCTTATAGATATCTTCTTCTTTAATGCACACTTGATGATACTCTGACCTCAAATCGATCTTGGAGAAAATTGTCACTCCCTTAGTTCACTAGCACACTTGGCCCAACTTTCGACGGCCAATTCGTCGCTATTTAGACACATAGGTGTCGCAAGAGCGACAGTTTGAGGCCGGGAAAAACGTGGTTAGCCATTACGTCGCAATTCTGACACTTCAATAAAGTGTCGGAAGAGCGACACTTTTTCCGACGTTTCCAAACAACTGTCGCTCTTCCGACGTTTAACAAACTATTGCTTTTCTAAATTTCCAAACCGTCGCTTTTCCGAAGTTTTCCAAAATGTCACTTTTTCGACGTTTTACAGGCCGTCGCTCTTCCAATGTTTTCCAAATCGTCGCTCTTCTGACATTTTACAGGTCGTCGCTCTTCCAACATTTTCCAAACCGTCGCTCTTCCGACGTTTTCAAAACCGTCGCTCTTCCGACATTTTCTGAACTGTCGCAATTTTGACGATATGTCGTCCGACGTATAGAACGTTGCTCTTCCGACACTAATGTAACGTCGCTTTATCGAAGAAAAGGTAAAAATATTTAAAAAATAAATGTCGCTCTTCCAACATGTAATGAGTCAGTCTTCCGACGAAAAAGTAAAAATATTTACTTTACGAATGTCGCTCTTTCGACATGTAGGGTGTCGGTATTCCGACGAAAAAGTAAAAATATTTAACATATGAACGTCGCTCTTCCGACATGTAGGGTGTCAGTCTTTCGACGAAAAAGTAAAAATATTATAAACTCCTAATAGATTATAACCGAAACATATTAATATTACAGAAATAGATTAATAAATCATTAGGGTCATTGTCTGAGTAATTTATTACAGACTGTCAAATAACCTTTGGGAAAGTTATAAAATTCATATGAAAAGATATCAATTTACATATCAATAATTACATCATTTAGATTTTAACTTGTATAGGTCCCTTGAGGCAATTTTGGCCTTAGTGAGCCTTACATAATCATGTCAATTCATGAAATATGCCAAAATAATAGCAAGACAGCTATAATTACTTCATTATAGATCAAAGCTATGATTGTTGAAATGAAACACAACTCTGTTTCTAGAGTTTCTCAAGTTTCTTAAGTTGTATGACCTGCATTCCTTTGCTACGCTTGTCTCTAAACTTTCAGGACCACATAAAAAAACACCAATGTCAACATTCTCCCACTCATTTGAAACTTTCCCAAATATATATGCATTCAAAACCATGTAAAAGATTTTCAGATCTTGAGACCATCTTGATCAATGTAGCAATTATGAGTTTCCATGGGGATAGTCACAAGAAATTGGTTTAAATGTTACAAACCATATATGAAATAATCTCAAATTAATCCAATAAATCCAAATGAAATTAAAAAAATTATTATTTCGAAATAATCTTAATTATTTAGTTTAACATTACTGGCGTGCTAAGATTGGCCGATTTTTCCCTATTATTTCCTGATTATTGTAGATTGAATCTTTTCAAGGCCCTCACTGATTAATTGCTGATTACAAATTATTCCATCTATGTTCCTAACAGTTGTTTCCCAAT
This sequence comes from Pinus albicaulis, assembly GCA_034641835.2. Lineage (NCBI taxonomy): Eukaryota > Viridiplantae > Streptophyta > Pinopsida > Pinales > Pinaceae > Pinus > Pinus albicaulis. The sequence goes on along the minus strand of JAXQQM020061225.1, from coordinate 40,361 downwards.
GTTATTTATATTATTTATAGATATATAGATATAGATACACATTCCTTCAAATCTGATCTATTCAAATTTCTTATATGTTCATTTTGCCTTCTCAAGGATGGAATTTGACAACGGTATGCCTCTTTGGCAGTGCATAACCATGATTTTCTGGTTACTCAAAGCAAACAAAGCAGGGGTTCTCAACTATGACATATATTTAGTCAATAAAAATATAACTTATTTTCACTAAAAAATAAGCCCACATATGATACATTGAAAGATGGAAAGGTTGAAACACCATTTTGAAATGTGATTAGAACTCAGGAACTGGGATGCAATAAGACATTTTAAACGCACAAGACAAGAAGGTCCAGAAAGGCTCACGTTATGCAGATAAAAAATGGATGGCTGCAAGATGAATTGACTTGATGGCCCATGCCAATTTAAAATTCATATTAGAAGGCAGGCTTGGAATTTGATAATCACCCCTAGATATCTAGCTAAAATTTGATGGCAGTTGCAGTTATCACATTGCCATTCATAATATTCCGTCGTTTTAAAAATTCAGTCTGCAAAGAGGCCCATTTTTTCAAGACAAAACCTTACCTATCTTCGAAAGTCACTGTTACCCTAAAACTATTATAAAAGTCTAAATCAAAATCAATGGGTTGAAGATCTTCAAAATTAGAGAAATTTCAAGCATAAATTGTAAATAAAAAACAAAAGGAGAGAGCCATCATGGCATCGAATTGCCCCTTATACAAGCCTTCTTTCTCTCCTTATCTTGTAATATAGGTATAGATATTGTTTACAAAGGGAAAATTTAGACAAGAATATCGTGCTCACATAAACTTCAATTCATAGGCTATCTTACCTGATTATACAAACATGGATATTGCCCCAAGTCTAAGTTTGATGGAAAATCCAAGGACAACCCTGCTCTAGCATGGGAAGGAATCATCCTAGAAACCAAAACACCCACATTGTAGCACTGACCTTCAAAGTTTTAGACAGAAGACCAAGTAAAAAAGCAGAACTCAAGCCCGCAAAGAAAATAGGGTGCTTGAGGCAGATAATGTCTTTGGTAAGATGTTGGGGGAAGGGTTAGCTCCCTCCCTAGCCACTTATACCACGCTTGTTGATGGACTATCTAGATCCAATGCCATTGATCTTGCATATAAAGTATTAGACAAAATGGTAAAGCAGGGCTGTTCTCCAAATGTCTACACTTACAGTGCACTGATATATGGACTTTGCAGGGAAGGAAAAATTGAAGAGGCTGAAATGTTCATTGATAAAATGAAGGAGAAAGGCTTACAGCCTAACCAAGTAACATACACATCATTGATTGATGGCAACGTCAAATCAGGCAGGGTGAATCATGCTTTTTATCTATTAAGTAAGATGATAAATGAAGGATGCCAACCTAATTATTGAACTTATTGTGAGCTTATGAATGGTATAGTTCAAGAAAACAAGATACAAAAAGAACATTTGATTCTTGATGAGGATGCAGTAGGCAGTTTAGATCCTGATAAATTGGATGAAATTCATGACCTGGATGGAATGCCACTCGAAATAAACATTGTTCTTGCATTTAATCTTCTTGACAAAATGATGGAGAAGCATTGTCAACCTACTGTAGATACTTATAGTGCCTTAATTGCAGAATTATGCAAATCAGGCAGACTCGTTGAGGTAGACTAGATGATAAAAAATATGTTAGAGAGAGGCCTCTGTCCCAATGAAGCAATTTATACAGCTCTTATTAATGGGCACTGTAAATAGGGAAACTGCATCTATTTTTTGGAGCTTTTGGATAGAATGGTTGAAAATGGTTATGAACCACAACTATCTTTGTACAATTCTGTGATTCTTGGACTTTGTAAAGAAGGCAAGGTGCAAGAATCAGAAAGGTTGTTTGACAATGCATTGCAAAGTGGACATAACCCTGACGAAGGGATGTGGACAATGCTAATTGATGGCCTTCTCAAGGATACGTTCTTTGGTAAGTTATGAATACAAATGATCAGTTGTATGTCGTTGTTCTTTTTTGCAAAGAGTGAACTGTAAGTGAGCTTCTTTGTGACTGATTTTCTTGCAAAGAGGGGCAATGTTCATGGGATTAATTTGATTTACTCTCACATAAGGAGGATTATTTGTGCTAAATCCAGCAAAGAAGGCATCGCTCCTAAGCCTAATTTGCATGTGACAGGGACGATGCCTTTAAGGCTAACTGTTGCCTTGTTTTTTTGCTTACAGTGGTACTATTTGGCAAATACATAATGTAAAACAGGTGTTTGTAAACACCGAGTGTTGTTGACAGAGACAACAGTATGAACCAGTATTCAAATACAATATTACCAGTTGTTATAACATGAAGATATCCATATTTTTATGCACAACAAGTTATGTATGGATAACATGAAATCAGGTTTGATTGTGAATATTGCGTAATAGAATCTCTTTTCACCTAAGTTTTGGACCAACACAAAGGAAAGGAATGACTATTAACAGATACTAGCATTGCAGGGTTGTTTTCCAGTATATGGGTGTTGTTGTTTGTGTTAAATTCTGAACCTAGCACCTGGAAATGAATTCCTAGTAGATTTATAATTGATATACTGAACAAAAGCACAACACTAGGTTCATAATTGCACACATCGAAAACCCTACCAAAACTACCAATTGGAGACACGGATGGATGACTGCTGGGGAGCTGGGATTAGAAGAAACTTTTCATGAATCATGGAATGCATATGTAAATGCTCTGAATTCTCGTCAAATTTGATTAATTGACAGAGAGGACAAGCTTCTCTGGAGTTCCTCTCCTTTTGGTGAATATATCCCCAAGCTTGGATACATCACAGTGATTGCAGTTCGAGTCCCTGCAGAGTTAAAGTGGTGGAGGAAAATGCTTTGGAAATCTAAGTGCCTAGCCAAGGAAATTTTTTTTATGTGGTGCCGAAAGAAAGATCTCGACCTTGGATTTGCTTCAAAGAAGGTATGTGATTGGGCCTGGTTGATGCCCCTTGTACAAAAACAATGAAGACATGATCATTCACGTTTTCCAGGAATGCCCTTTCATCAAACGAATCTGGGCAGTATGCCGAGAGACCGTAGGCCAGCTAGGACAGTGGGAAGGATCATCTATCGAAGAAACTTGGAGAAGGTGGCTTGCATTATAGTCAGTAGTATGAAAAACTAATATTTTTAAGATTTGTGGTTTGTGTGGTCCTTAAGAGGGGACATCGCAGGCATGGAAACTCTTTTCCAGTTACATTAGGATTATTTGGACTTTCATCAAGATTGGTATGGATACACATTCAATTTGGACCTTCTTTAATGGAAAGATGACAGGTGGGGTTTTCTTTCTACCTTCATTGGCAGATCGCATGCCAAAATACCCTTTTCATCAAGGATTGATGTGGGATTAATGTACAAGAGAATGATTATCTTCATGTGATATTAATTGTACTCAAAACCTTCAAGCTGTTGGTCATTATGCATTCATGGCATTATGCCAGATGATTCTTGATGAGTGTTTGATGCTCGCTTATATTACATCGTGATTCTTCTATACCTATTTGGAAGAATTGGAGATGATTTTAGAGGAAACCTATCCATTTATTACCAATAAAAGAAATTCTTTTATAAGGTTGGGCCATGTTGATCAATATCCAATCGCCTCAATTGGAAATCTAATGTTCATGATCATGAACTAGGATGTATTCAAAGATGTCAAGGAATCTCGCACTTCTAAAAGTCAAGTTCTTAGGTGTTTAATCCTTCAAAATGTCCTAGTAGTTAAAAATCATGTTCATTGAGCTATATTTATAGAGGTTGTTGTTTACTTTGTAACAGATAAGCATGCAATGTGGTAATGCAAGGTTTTTGAGATGTTTAAAAACTAGATAACAACTGAAAATAATCTTCTTGTTGTTGGTCCAACTCATTGGCATGGGGCTTGTTAGAAGACAAATGATGATTTGGCAAGTGGGTAGGAAAATTTGGAATGAATTCAGATTAGCTAGAATTTCCTTCTTATAGAATAGAAATTGTCACATAGTCAGCTTTGCAAGAGTCAAATAAGCCATTTGGATAATATTTGGCTATCCAGATGTTAACCAAGATGCCTATTTTGTCAGAAATATAGAGATAGTGTAAAAATTACCAACTAGGGCCAAATTCCACTCACATCTACTTAGTTGATGAAGATAATCATTCCATTGAATCCCTCTTTTCGAGAGGACCAAAATCAATCTAAATATCGTCAAATTTGGTCAAGAAAATATTTGTTTATTCAAAAAGAAATTCTATAAGTTATGATTGTGTTTATGTGGGAAAAATTGAAAATTCAAATTTCAAATTTGCCTCCAAATTTTAAGGTCGGCCTTTCCTCCATCTTGTCTATAAAGAGGAGCCTTCTTCCTCATTCAAATCATCCTATCTCTCTCATATGATGGTCGCAGGAGAAAGGTGTCTCCATCAAAGAATGTAGGGCTTCTTTGGTGTAATGTGAGGGTTATTTGATGGGCCAAGTCCCTTGGGAAGAAGGCCAAGATTCTTAGAGCCATATCTGGATACATATGTGGTCTGATTTGGGTGATCAATCTTCTGTTTAAGATTTGAGTTACATTTCAGGTTAACTGCAGACATAAGGATCAATAAAAGCATATGGGTGTAATCTTATAAGTAGGCCGCACCTATTGGATACCATCTCAAGTTGGTTGCAGGCCTTACCTTTCTAAGTATACGCTGAGAAGGGTCTGCATTGAAATGCGGAAGCCAATTTTAGGGCTGGATTAAGTACTGATTTGTATCAAAGGAAGGTCAACTTATTATGAAGAGAAGCTACAACTTTATAAGAGTGTTTTGGATACATTTGTATGGGCTGTTGCAGTATTACTCTTACCCTAACTAGGAGCTACCATCTTCAGTGGTTACTTGGGAAGAAATGATGTGCTTGGATAATTCTAGAATGCTTGAAGGACATCCTTCAGTAGCATATTAATGAATGGCAAGTAACCCTAACCAGTAAGGGCTAATTCAGGAAGCCCTTATCAGTATTCAGAATTGTAGTCTAAGGTCACATCTTCTATTTGGTAAGTCAGTGTTGTCTTTAAAGTCCTTGTACTCTCTCCCTCTCTGCTGGACATTTGCTTATGAATAATAAGAATAATTGATCAAGGGTTTTCTCAGTCTTGGGATTTTTCCCATGGCTTTCACCATATACATGTGTTATCTTATCTTGGCTTGTCTTTTTCTTCGATCATCTATGTTCTTTCTTCAGTTGATGTGTATATGATAATAAGCTATGTGATTTATAATGGTATTCTAGGATAATAAAGATCTCTGAAGTAACTGTCTTTGCAAAGAACATGTTATCCTAAAAAATTAAAATGGTATCAGAGCCTAGCTAAAGGCAAGCCAGTATCTATGATCCCAGTTTACATTCAATGTTCACCATGTCTATGATCCTATTTTACAACAAGTGTTCTCAGATTATTTAGCCTATCCCTTTGTAATATTCACTCAATTTCTTTGCCACATTTGAAGCAATATTCATCAGTAGGACCTATCAAAAACCAAGTAGATCTATGATACCATTTTTTCTATTGAGAGCTCATAAATGGCTTCTTGAAGCAAGCCTTTTCATCAGCCCATGGAGAATGTATTGAAATAAGAAACAGAGAAGAACCTAATTCTGGCTCTCCATATAAAGCCTCATCTTCACAATTCTAATCAAATAATGCAAGGCTTTAGGGGAAGCTAGAGAATCCATGGCATTATATCTTGATGACTCTTCTTGCAGAAGGCAAGTCATAGCAGCTGATTGATGATTTTGTCACATTGACATAAGTACAAGATCACCTTCCCTATATTCATAGGGAGCTATGGTTGAGCTATACATCTACTGAGGATTTTTGTTTGATGACCCTTTTTGTTTACTGATTTATGAAGGAGGTAATTTTTTATGGAAGACGCGGCTTTGATGCTCTATTCCTTGCGCCTAAAGGTATGAAGAGAAGAAGAAGTTCTTGGTCTACACATATATAACTTGTGGGATCCTTGGTATTCATGACAATGACCCTATCATCCATATGCCTTGACTCAATATATGAGTGAGTCTCATGTATTAAATAGTTCCTCATTAAGATATCTTCGTGATTCTATAATCTGAGGTACACTGCTAGAAGCTAATATTCCCTGAACATCTTAATTCTGGTTCAAAAGGAGCAACATTCAATTTCCATTAAGGCTTTCCAAAGAATTTGGCTGGCATCACTATTACACTATTACGGAATTAGAAGGGAAGAGAAAGGAAAAGGCTCAGGTATCATATGAGAGAAGGAAGCAATTGGAAAAATTGAGATCAAAAGCAGTGGAGTTAGCCGAAAAGTAGCTTGCCCCAGAGATTGATAAGATAAAACTTGACAACATATTGGTCAATTTCCTTGACCCTTTATTGGTTATTCATAATGAGTATGAATACACCACTGTTAATATCAAGGTAAACCCTAGTAGATCAATGGCTACAAGTTGTAGTTTTCATCTGAATATCAACATACCACAACCATGCTTACAACCAAGATATGTTTTTTGAGGAGGAAAAATCTTGTCGAGATCAACATCAAGAATCCATTGCAAAAAAAAAAGTACAACTTGTGGTGATTCCAGATGAGCATAGATGAATAGCTACAATAGATGTTGAATGTGGAAATTATGGAGGAAAAAGATGAAATTCATCTTCATTTTGCATTCGAGCAAGACGAAAATCAATCATCAATGAAAATTCAAAATTTTCAAGCTGAGCAAGATCAACCAAATTGGGGGCAGAGTTTGGGGAACCTTCGTAAGTGAATGGGGCCTATGAGTTATCTACCCCCACACAATCCGATATGAAAATAGTAAACATTGTAGGCATAGGGTTAATTAACCCCACACATAGGGATTACATAGGTTTTTTTCCCACATCACATGCTCATGAACTGAAATCTCTCTTTACTGTCAATATGTGCATATGCAGCAACAAGACATCTATTCAATTTTATTGGTTGGGTGGCTCTAAGCATAGTGAAATCAATAAGCTTATAGATTAAATAGAGCTTACTACTAGATTAAGTAAGGTGATATAGTGATAGTTACTAATCTTAAGATGGGCATCATAGGTACGATATGGTCTCTTATATATACCAATCTGCTTTTAGTTCCATATAACTGTTATCATTGTAACTAATACATGGGAATCTTAGAAGAGAGATAAGGGTGAATACATTACTCAGATTAAGCTAATCCAACTCTTTTCAGTAATCAAAGCTGGAAAGAGCATATTCAATGATATCGAGCTAGAACAGGAACAAGCATATCTCAGTATTGAGCTTACATTAAACCTATGTCCACATTAGCTATTGAAATACAAGATGATTTATTAGGTAGAATATTGTATGCTATTAATACATCCTTAACCTATATGATGAATATGGACATTGTAGTATACACTAGAGTAACATTGAAATGTAATTTTTATAAAAGACCAATATGAGATAATGTAGATTAGGGAAACACTATCCTCATATAAACTATACAAGCTTATGGATCTGGATATGATCTGAGCCTATACTACGATATGTATATTTTTATCACTTTATTATGATATATTGATTTGCCTAGGATTAAGGGACATTTCAACATCCCGAAGCACTGGACAACACACCATTGGCTTGGCACCTTGGTACAAGGGTTTTAAGGGTACAATTGAACGAACAACTATAAAGGATAATTGTGTGTCTTACATAATTAGTGGCATCATAGACGAAATTAATGACACACCATTAAGAATTATAGAGTTACCTGTTCTCAAGTGGACTCAGGATTACAAGGAATTTCTGGAAGCATTGATGACTGGGAATGATAAGATTAAAGAACCATTCATAAGGGACTATAAGGAATACAATACTGATACCAGGGTCCATTTAGAGGTGTCATTGTCTGAAGAGAATATGAATATTTCACTTCAAGAGGGCCTTTTAAGGAAATTCAAACTGAATACTACAATCAGTATAAGTAACATGCATATTTTTGGCCCAAAGGGAATAAATCATAAATATGAGACCCCTGAGCAAGTTTTGGATCACTTCTATCATATCGATCTTGAATTCTATGAAAAGAGAAAGAAAGTCCAATTGGACAACCTTCAGCTTGATTTGCCGAAATTGGACATTAAAGTCAGATTCATCCTGGGAGTGGTAAATGGAGAAATCATAGTGAACAACATGAAAAATGCAGAGTTGCTTACAATCAAATAGATGAAAAAACACATACAAAAAACCAGATAATAATCATTAACAAGCTTAATATTGAATTATGAATTGTAAACGAACTTACAAAATGTGACACTACGAACCTGGTCATGTGCACAAGCAAAAATATCCTGGACATGACCCTGGTTGACAAGTTGCATTGCTCATGATGCAAGAGGATTTGTACCTGCGCTTCCAAGTCATTCAAAATCCATAATTATCTATACAATAAATAAAAGTAATGGATGTAGTATTTTTTACTCTAAGATGAATTCTTATGATAATGTTAGAACATATGTTGAAAATATCAAAACATACTTGAATAAGCTCCTCTTCGTTTCAAAATTTTTTTATTGGAGTTGCCTGAACTTGGAACAAGCCTCCCACGATCTGAAAGAGCAGCAACTAAGTCAACAACGACTTTTTTGTTGCTACGTTGGATCGAGGGAGGTTTGATCCAAGATTAAATCGCTCCAATAAATTATTCTATACTAACTAGGGCCAACCACGTGAAGGTAGAAGCTCTTATGGCCCCTGCCCCCCCCCTCACATCACTCTCAATTTCCCAATACCCAATCTATATTTCATTTTTTACTTTCATGAGCAGAAAAAAATATATATTCAATAACTAATAAAAAAACAATGCAACAAAAAGTACGCAAGGAAACATTGAAATTAGTACTTGACATAAAAATAGTATGATAAATGAGTTTTTTATATAACGCAAAAAATGTTCCAAGTATGGTGACGTTTTTCTTATAATAATACAATATTTTACATTATCAAATTTTCTTTTTCTTCTTCCTATTTCTAAAGCTCCTAATTACATCATCACATCATCGTGCTCTACTCCTATTTCGTGCCTTTCCCGCACTGTTGACCTAGTTGCGTAGTCACGATGTCTGGTCTCATCCAGTGACGGGGCATCGCCTACAAAAACAGATAATATTAAATTTTAATTTTCAGTTTTTAAATATCATTTAACTAGTTCGGTAATATTACTAAAAAAATTGCAATGAGATTATTTACCTAGTGCACCAGTTGTTACCGTTGGGACCATTGCCTTGTCTTCCTCTCTGGTGGTAAGATCCTCAAGTACAACATTCTCTGTCATTTAAACAAAAAACATTATAAGGACAACCATCAAGGTATAATTAGAAAAAATTATAAGTGGAAATTAATTACTGTCATGGTCCTCGTTGATAGTAGCATTGCCGGCCTGGTCCCCACTACAATGATTAGGTTGCACATTAGGAACATGTTCTTCTGGAAATATTTCGTTCTCAACACACTGCTCTACAACTGGGTTATTTGGCTCGTTGAAAGTGTTTCTCTCCTGATTTAAACAAAGTTGTTAGACATTAAATTTATGGACGAAAACAAACACATTGAAAGGTTAACGTTTTACCTTATCAGGCATTCTGGATCTTGGGACCTGTCCCAAGCTTCTACGATATTCAACGACGGCTTCATAGCCGGAATGAAAAGTGATATTTTTATCCTCCTCTGTAGTTTCCGTTCCAAAGTCATCACCCTACATTACATATGATTGTGTATTTTTAATGTTATTTGATGGGATTACAAAAACGTTGGAAGACGATACAATTAATTATAAGATGTTTAGCTACTTACAATTCTTGCGGTTAATTTCAAGTAGCCGCCCTAGCCTAGCTTGTGATGGCCCTTTTTTTAAATCCTAGCTTTGGTTGCCTTAGAGGTGTCAGAAAACCTATCATCAAAAGATTGAAGTCAGATATGACGTAGCACACTTTTATTTTAGACATAGAGAAAATTAAAGCTATTGAATTAAAGTTGTAATTTACCTTGCGGGTCCAGTTGGCATTTTTCCTTCTTTCTTTGCCATTTTCTCTTTTCCGTCATGGATGAGTGCTCTCCACTCACTCTCTGGAACTGTGAGAGGACGCTTGTATCTAGGGTTAAATTTCAATTGCATCCTATAGGTGTCCCTGGTATATTTCAAATATTTTCCAGCTACCCGAGCCACCGCTGTTCTGTCAAATGTGCCCACCCCAAAAAGGGCTTCTAGGTAATCTAGAAGTTCTTTTTTCAGGTTGGAATTTTGGGAATTCCACCTTGTGCATATGGTTGGGCCAAAAATTACCAACGCATGGCTCTCCAAAAACCTTTAGAACTCATTGTTTCCTACACAGAAAAAAGATATTATCATTAATTTAAAAATAAAAATCATGATAAAATATGTTTTAGATAGAGTACATGAAATAGTTAAAATATTAAAAATTACCTGGGAGTTTTACGTGCTTTATAGGGACACCTTCATCGTTCACCAAAAACGTGCCATTAATGGTCCCCGTGGAGCTGACACGTGTATCTCCAGGAAATGCAATAATATAATTGGCCATATCAGCCTCATCACTGCCAACACGTTCAGCGGTTGGCTGGGTGTCTTGGGCAGGGTGCGTTTCTCGGCTGCCACCTAAAGGAGTAGAAGGTGTACGAGAGGGTGGCTCGGAAATCTGTTGCCCTTGTGTCCCACTACCACCAACACCAGGTGTAGCAGGTGTCAGATAATGCTACATATGATTTTTTTTTTGTTAGTTTAGTTAATGTAAAAATTAAAAATCAAAATATCACAATTCATCTCATGCAGAACAAAAAAAATATCCTTTTGATTTTTTATTATTACCTTATATGTTTCTAGCTGGGTCATAAATTGTGCTATCCTCATTGCTATTTTAGGTGTTTGAGGCGAAGTGTCTACCAAACGCTCAAATTCCAACGTTGCTTTTCGCGCCTTTTTTCGCAGCAAAGCAATGGACATGGGGATGAATAAAGCTCTTCCTCGTAGAGGGAATCATTAGGCGTACCGTGGCTAGGTGTCTGCATATTTGAACAAAATTAATATTATTTCAATTATGTAAATAAATAAAATATTTGAAGAAAGAGCAATGTTGGCACTTTACATTTTCTTCCGCTGGCCCCTTTCCACGATCATTCTGTCTCGGGGTTTTTCCTGTTATGCCCTTATCAATCTGCCACATTGCAATAAAATTAGAAATTTGAAAACTTAAAAACAATATCTAACTTGAAAACACAAAATGAAAAATGATAAGTCTAATAATTCCTTGATTGATATTGCTTGAGTTGTTGTATCTATGCACAATGAGATTGCAACGAGAATTACTATCACATGTTGACAACTGTAGGATCACTATGTTTTTTCACTGTAATTTGTATCATTGTGTCAATTCAACGCATACATGAGGTATGTTTTCAAATGGAAAGCACTCTAATCGTTGACAAGGTAAATTCATATAGGGTTTTTTTATGACAAGAACAACACCTAATCTTTATATGAAACAAACAACATCGGTTTGATATAAATGTCGTGGCGAACAACATCGAGCCTGAGGGAATCCTGTGCATTAAGACGTGAAAGTGGTTGTAGAAAGAGTAATGGGATCACGATAGCCAGAATCATTGCCTGCTTCGAGATTTTACAAAATGGTAGGATTATAATTTTTAGGCTGTTACGTAGAAGTCTAAGTCCATTTCACATCTAGAGTTTTCAGGTCTCCAAAAACTGTGTAGTCAAGGCCACGACAATCATGAAAATACAGATTAGATGGCTTGGACTGAGTGGTTAAGGTATAGTAGGTGGAAAATATAATATGTGTAACCTAACCGTGGTCATACTACATAATTATAGTGATAGTGTACTGTTGCCGCCTCGTGGATTTGAGTTTTCAAGACCTATACACAGTTTGTTGAATGGAGAACCAGAACATGACAGGACCATATTTGGACATAGTTAGTCAGGTACCAGGGCATGCATGCTCAGAAAATAAAATTCCATTGTTGGTATTAGACTCTTGTTACCCAAACATTATGAATTTGAAGCCCTTGTGGTAGACAACCCAATATGAAGGAACTTTGTTAAAATGTTCTTAGTATTATCAGCTCAGTTCTAATGGGAGTATTCAAAAGGGTAGCCTTGATGCAACATTGACTAGTGGGATGGAAGCAAGCTATAATTATATCCACATGGCTAACTTATCTGGCCCTTATGCTGAATGTATAACTCTTGTCAAGGGAGATGTATCATCCATGCCACGTGGAAATTGTGCCGATGTTTGGGGTGATGATTGTACTGATAAATTATCAAAAATTAGATTTCTTGATACTTTCCAATTAAAAGCACCTGATTATTACAATAGTATGTTTATGTGTGACTATAATATGAACAGATGTGGGTTTAATTTTCACCCTGCACTAGTACAAAGCTTTTCGGAGATTTTTTCTGGCAATGGCAAGGCAAAGAAAGAGACCAACCCTGAAAACATGGCCATGGAGAAAAACGCAATTTCTGAAGTATTGGCAGCAGGAACATCAAGCCTCTGGGATGTTAATTTGCCATGGTACAGGGAAACTATTCCCTCATCTTTTACAACTATGCCAAATATGGGATTGAGTCAATTGTGCATGACAGCCCTGGACAGCTATGGGGGTGAGTTTATTGATTGTCCTGTGGTTGAAAATGAAGATGCAATTCGTGTGAGATGTGATGTATTAAGCAAAGAAAAATCTGGATATTCTCAGACTCAGCTACATGAAAACACTGCAGAATTAGACGCTCTTTTGAGTTCTGATGAAGAGGAGAGTAGCACTGGTCACTCACCAAGTGAATATAGTGGAAATAAAAAGGCATGTACAAAAGTTAGGGATGATACTAGTGCTGGGATTTCTGCCAAGAAAACAGGTATTAATCAACAAGAACATAAAGAAGAGGAGGCAGACTTTCGACCTACTATTATTGAAGAATCGGTTGGCGAGTTTAGCATAAATGACAACTGTTTTTTGTTTGATAACTCCCTTCTAGTCACTCCGACGCAGGAAGTGGACATCCAAACCAAGAATTGCAAAAATTCCAATGAGAATGAATGCAACAACAAGAATATCTGTGCATTGAGTGCTGTTAGCATGCTGACTGAGGGAAGTACAAAGAATAGCACACTTAGATGTAGACATTCACATAAATCTCTTTTAGGGAAATCTGCTTCTGCCAAGAAATCCAAAAAAGAGAGAGTTAAAGGAATGGTCCAACTTCTGAGAAATATAATCTCTGGTGACGATTACATGGACACTGCTGTTGTCCTTAATAAGACTATTAGATATGTTAAATCTCTCCAGGTAAAAGTGAACAGATTGGAGGCTAATCAGCATGAAAAGGTGAACTGGGTTTGACCCCAGTGTGACTAGGTGTCTCTTGCAGAACTCCCAAGATATAATGAGAAAGTGGATGCTGCCTAAAAAGCACGAAGATGGCTTCACCAACTTAAAATAAAAATAGAAATTCTCTTGCATAATTGTCTACATTCAATGATAGCTGTAGCTAGATTTTGATTTGATCCTTGTTTTAAGGTGCTAAATATTGGTGTGCTGTGGTTTGGTTTCATATATATATTGAACTTACAAATTTTAGGGTTTTTAGTCATAGAATCCCCACTTTTTAATGTATATTGCACTCGTCCTTACTGAAGCTCTGGTGGTATTGTATTGAGTGTGTATGGAATATATGATATTTGTCGAAGCATGTCTTTCTTGGTCTTCTTTTCTGATGGATCTATCAAATTCGGATGATGAATGATGTGCTTAATATTGTTTGAAGGAAAATGGTAGGAAATGGTGATCAATTTTTCTTCTTGTAAAGACCAAATTGTGATGATGGAAATCAACTGCCAAATTTTATGGAAAGCATGCTGGAGATTGAGGTTTAGCATTAGCTATAATTATATCCACATGGATAAATTATCTGGACCTTATGCTGAATGTATAACTCCTGTCAAGGGAGATGTATCATCCATGCCACGTGGAAATTGTGTCGATGTTTGGGGTGGTGATTGTGCTGATAAATTATCACAAATTAGATTTCTTGATACTTTCCAATTACAAGCACTTGATTATTACAATAGTATGTTCATATGTGACTATAATATGAACATATGTGGGTTTAATTTTCACCCTGCACTAGTACAAATATTTTCGGAGATTTTGCCCAGCAATGGCAAGGCAAAGAAAGAGACCAACCTTGAAAACATGGCCATGGAGAAAAATGAAATTTCTGAAGTACTGGCTGCAGGAACATCAGGCCTCTGGGATGTTAATTTTCCATGGTACAGGGAAACTATTTTACAACTATGCCAAATATGGGATTGATTCAATAGTGCATGAAAACCCTAGACAACTATGGGGGTGAGTTTATTGATTGTCCTATGGTTGAAAATGAAGATGCAATTCGTGTGAGTTGTGATGTATTAAGCAAAGGAAACTCTGGAGATTCTCAGACTCAGCTACATGAAAACACTGCAGACTTAGACGCTCTTTTGAGTTTTGATGAAGAGGAGAGTAGCACTGGTCACTCACCAAGTGAATATAATGGAAATAAAAAGGCATGTACAAAATTTAGGGATGATACTAGTGCTGGGATTTCTGCCAAGAAAACAGGTATTAATCAACAGGAACATAAAGAAGAGGAGGCAGACTTTGGACAAATTATTATTGAAGAATCGGTTGGTGAGTCTAGCATAAATGACAACTGTTTTTTATTTGATAACTCCCTTCTGGTCACTCCGACCCAGGAAGTGGACATCCAAACCAAGAATTGCAAAAATTCCAATGAGAATGAATATAACAACAAGAATATCTGTGCATTGAGTGCTGTTAGCATGCTGACCGAGGGAAGTACAAAGAATAGCACACTTAGATGCAGACAGTCACATAAATCTCTTTCAGGGAAATCTTCTTCTGCTAAGAAATCCAAAAAAGATAGAATTAAAGGAATGGTCGAACTTCTAAGAAATATAATCTCTGGTGAAGATTACATGGACATTGCTATTGTCCTTAATAAGACTATTAGATATGTTAAATCTCTCCAGGTAAAAGTGAACATATTGGAGGCTAATCAGCAGGAAAAGGTGAACTGGGTTTGACCCTAGTGTGACTAGGTGTCTCTTACATAACTCCCAAGATATAATGAGAAAGTGGATGCTGCCTAAAAAGCACGAAGATGGCTTTGCCAGCTTAAAATAAAAATAGAAATTCTCTCGCATAATTGTCTACATTCAAAGATAGCTGTAGCCAGATTTTGATTTGATCCTAGTTTTAAGGCGCTAAGTATTGGTGTGCTGTGGTTTGGTTTCATATATATATTGAACTTACAAATTGTAGGGTTTTTATTCATAGAAAACCCGCTTTTTAATGTATATTGCACCCTTCCTTACTGAAGCTCTGGTGGTATTGTATTGAGTGTGTATGTAATATATGATATTTTTCGAAGCATGTCTTTCTTGGTCTTCTTTTCCGATGGATCTATCAAAGTCGGATGATGACTGCATGTGCTTAATATTGTTTGAAGGAAAATGGTATGAAATGGTGATCAATTTTTCTTCTTGTAAAGACCAAATTGTGATGATGGAAATCAATTTCCAAATTTTATGGAAATCATGCTGGAGATTGAGGTTTGGAGAATTCGTTATGTCTTACATTGACTTGTATTAAAAACAAAACTAAATCTACAAGCATGCCCTATTCAAGGAAAACGACCAACCCAATTTATTGCTCTGTTTCAAAACCCGGGCATTCTAAATGGTAAAATAACTTTTCAAAATCTGGAAAAATTCTGTTTGGCCATACCATTTTTCCTGTTGATGGAGGAAGGGCCTGCTCTTTGGAGTTTCTTGCTTGACGGGCGGTTCTTTGCAGCAAGGGCCTTCTTTCTGTAGTTTCTTGCATGATGGGCGGTTCTTTGCAGCAAGGGCCTGCTTTTTGGAGTTTCTTGCATGACAGGCGATTCTTTGCAGCAGGAGGCATATATCCAGTAGGGTTTGAGTCGATTAGAAAAGGCAAGGAGCTGTAGTACTGATTACATGTAGGGGTAGTTGTAGTGATTAATGTAAAATTTTGAAAGGCTCGCGATGATTAATCCTAACCTTTGTAATTCGTTTGAAATGCATATTAAAACCATAGTTTATGGTGGTAATGCTCCACCATATAAATAAGTATTAAAACCTTTCAAATGCCAACTTAGGTTTGATTTAAACATGGCATATAATTTGTTTAGTTCCCTTAAACATGGCATTAAGATTTTGAATAAAAGCTTTTAGTTCCCTTATTAATATCACCCCATAAGGTTCCTTATACTCTTTTGTGTGTTTAATCAAACCTTTTAACTTTAAGAACTTATAATGGCTAGAGGTTTCTATTAGGTGAAGGAGATCTAAATTTTGGGAAACATCACTATGTGGTATTTATGAGGTGGGGTAGGGTTCTTGGGAAAATAACAAAAGGGAAAAGCTTGGTACTAGAAATAGGATTATAAGGAATAAAGTTAAAGATATGAAGATGAAATAAGATATTTTAGTGATAATTTTCATGGAATATGTACACATGGATCAAATACTAAATTAATGTTACCTGTGAAAAATTTATATATGAGACATATATTTAAGACTTTTATGAGTCAATGAATAAATAGGAATTAGACATCGGTGTTGGGTTATACTTCATTCTTCCACTTATTAGCAAAGGGATAGACATTGTTTAATTACTTTCATGTCTGGTAAGGATGTGGAAGTCATCCAAAAATAGAATTGGTTCTCGAGAAATACTTACATGTCATTAAAAGAATGGTGACCCTATTATGACCCTCTCAAGGAAAAAGAGATTGTATAAGCTATTCGAGTAAAGCTCCTTTCACTTCTTGTTGAATTTGTAAGGGGAGAACTTTCATACTTATTGGGGACACTCTTAAGAAGTTCATTAAAATGAATGAAAGAACGTGCACCCTCTAACGAAACGGCTCGACCCAAACGCGCCCGGTCAAGCAACCTCACATGACGGAACACGACGCACCTGAATGAACGATGCCACAAGGGAGCAAAAGGAAAACAGGCCACCCGAATGTGCACAAGGCACCCAGGCAGTCACAACTTAGAAAAATTATTACGGGCGCCCTTGAACAGAACGACCAGACCCGAACGCGCTTGGTTAGGCGCCCTCACACGACGCGACATGGCACGCCCGACCGAACGATGCCACAAGGGAAAAAATGGCAAATGGGCCGCCCGAACGTGCACAAGGAACCCGGGTGGTCACAACTTAGCAAAACTGATACGGGCGCCATCGAACGAAACTCCTCGACCCGAACGCGCTTGGTCGGGCACCCTCACACGGCGCGACATGGTGTGCCCGACTGAATGATGCCACAAGGGAACAAACAGCAAATGGGCCGCTCGAACGTGCACAAGACACCCAGGCAGTCACAACTTAGAAAAAATGATACGAGCACCCTCGAACGAAACGGCCCGACCTGAACATGCCCGGTCAGGCGACCTCACATAGCGCGACATGGCGCGCCTGACCGAATGATGCCACAAGGGAGCGAATGGAAAATGGGCCGCCCGAACATGCATAAGGCACCTGGGTGGTCACAATTTAGCAAAACTGATACGGGAGCCCTCTGACGAAATTGCTAGGAGATTAATATTCAAGCAAAGGAAAAATGTAAGTCGTCATAGATCCCTTATACAATTTGATCAACCGCCCAAACACATTTCCTTGAGCGCCATCACACGACTCGACCTGACCCATACGAACGTGTTTCCTTGGGCGGGGTTAGGGGTTTACTATGGGTTTAGGGGGTTAAATGGGTTAGGGGTTAAGGGTTTAGGAGTTAGGGGTTTAGGGTTTAGAGGTTTATGGTTTAGGGGTTAAATGGGTTAGGGGTTTAGAGGTTTAGGGGGTTAAATGGGTTAGGGGTTGGGAATTAGTGTTTAAGGGGTTAGGGTTTAAGATGATAGTTTCATTGGTCTCTGTTTGTGCACATTAGTTGCTTATTATTTGCGTCTCAATGTAACAATTTTGTAAGTATTGTTGCTTGTTGTCATGCCCTCTTTATTTATTAATTTATAGTATTTTTTAGCCATTTCTTTACATTTATTGATGAAAATGTCTATTGCAATCAAACCAAATGTATGTTCAATCTCCAGTTTCAAACTCAGCCACAGTGTTGTCACACAATTTAAGTATGGAGAATGGTCATCTGATGAAGTCTTAATAACCATAATGCACCTCATGACTACTCCAGAAAATCTTAAGTTCGAGTGTCCCACATTCATGAGAATGTGCACAAGGCACCCGACTGGCGGTCACGTGCACAAGGCACCCGACCGGTAGTCACAACTTAGCAATACTGATACGGGCACCCTCGAACGAAACGGCTCGACCCGAACATGCCTAGTCGGGTGACCTCACACGACGCACCCGACTGAACGATGCCAAAAGGGAGCAAATGGAAAACCGGCCACCCGAACGTGCACAAGGCACCTAGGTGGTCACAACTTAGCAAAACTGATACAGGCGCCCTCGAACAAAATGGCCCGACCCGAATGTGCCAGGTCGGGCGACCTCACACGGCGCAACACGGTGCACCCGAACGAATGAAGCCACAAGGGAGAAAACGGAAAACGGGCCGCCCGAATGTGCACAAGGCACCCGGGCGGTCACAACTTAGCAAAACTGATATGGGAGCCCTCTAACGAAACTGCCTGACCGGAATGCGCTCGGTCGGGTGATCTCACAAGGTGCGACACGAAGCGCCTGAACGAACGATACCACAAGGGAGAAAACCGCAAATGGGCCACCTGAATGTGCACAAGGCACCCAGGCTATCACAACTTAGAAAAACTGATACGGGCGCCCTCGAATGAAATGGCCCAACTCGAACGCGCTTGGTCGAGCACCCTCACATGGCGCGACACCGTGCGCTCGACTGAACGATGCCACAAGGGAAAAAATGACAAATAAGCTGCCTGAACATGCACAAGGCACCTGGGTGATCACAACTTAGCAAAAATGATACGGGCACCCTTGAATGAAACGACTCGACCTGAACGCGCTTGGTCGGGCGCCCTCAGACGGCGCGACACAGCATGCCCAACCAGATGATTCCATAAGGGAACAAATGGAAAACAGGCCGCCCGAATGTGCACAAGGCACCCGGGTAGTCACAACTACGCAAAACTGATACGAGTGCCCTCGAACGAAACAACCCGACCCGAACGTGCCCGGTCGGGCAACCTCACACGACGCAACACGGCGCACCCGAACGAATGAATATGCCACGAGGGAGAAAATGGAAAACGGGCCGCCCGAACATGCGCAAGGCACTCGGGCGGTCACAACTTAGCAAAATTGATACGGGAGCCCTCTAACGAAACAACCCGACCCGAACGTGCTCGGTTAGGCGACCTCACATGGCGCGCCCAACTGAACGATGCCAAAAGGGAGCAAATAGAAAACGGGCTGCTCGAATGTGCACAAGGCATTCGGGCGGTCACAACTTAGCAAAAGTGATACGGGCGCCTTTCGAACGAAATGGCCCGACTCGAACGCGCCCGGTCGGGCGACCTCACACGGCGCGACACGGTGCCACAAGGGAGAAAATGGCCCGACCGAACGATGCCACAAGGGAGAAAATGGAAAACGGGCCACCCGAATGTGCACAAGGCACCCAAGCAGTCACAACTTAGCAAAACTTATACGGGCGCCCTTGAACGAAACGGCTCGACCCGAACGCGCCCGGTCGGGCGACCTCACACGACGCAACACGGCGCACCCGAATGAACGATGCCACAAGGGAGAAAATAACAAACAGGCCGCCTAAATGTGCATAAGGCACCCATGTAGTCACAACTTAGCAAAACTGATATGGGTGCCCTCGAACGAAACGGCCCGACCCGAACGCGCTTGGTCAGGCGCCCTCACATGGTGCGACACTGTGCGCCCGACCGAACGATGCCATAAGGGAAAAAATGGCAAACAGGCTGCTTGAACGTGCACAAGGCACCCAGGTGGTTACAACTTAGCAAAATTTATACGGGCACCCCGAACGAAACGGCCCGACCCGAACGCGCCTGGTCGGGCGAACTCACATGGTGCAACACGACGCACCGGAACGAACGATGCCATAAGGGAGAAAACGGCAAACGGGCCGCCTGAACGTGCACAAGGAACTCGGGCGATCACAACTTAGAAAAAATGATATGGGCGCCCTCTAATGAAACGACCCGAGCCAAACACACCCGGTCAGGCGACCTCACACGACGCGACACGACGAGCCCGACTAAACGATGCCACAAGGGAGCAAATGGAAAACGTGCCGCCTGAACGTGCACAAGGCACCGGGTGGTCACAATTTAGAAAAACTGATACGGGAGCCCTCTAACAAAATTGCTAGGAGATTAATATTCAAGCAAAGTAAAAATGTAAGTCGTCATAGATCCCCTATACAAGTTGATCACCCGCCCCAACGCATTTCCTTGAGCGCCATCACACGGCTTGACCTGACTCGTACGAACATGTTTCCTTGGGTGGGGTTAGGGGTTTACTAGGGGTTTAGGGGGTTAAATGGGTTAGGGGTTAAGGGTTTAGGGGTTAGGGGTTAAGGGTTTAGAGGTTTATGGTTTAGGGGTTAAATGGGTTAGGGGTTCAGAGGTTTAGGGGGTTAAATGGGTTAGGGGTTGGGAATTAGTATTTAAGGGGTTAGGGTTTAAGATGATAGTTTCATTTGTCTCTATTTATGCACATTAATTGCTTATTCTTTGCGTCTCAATGTAAAATTTTTGTAAGTATTGTTGCCTGTTGCCATGTCTTCTTTATTTATTAATTTATAGTATTTGTTAGCCATTGCTTTACATTTATTGATGAAAATGTCTATTGCAATCAAACCAAATGTATGTTCAATCTCCAGTTTCAAACTCAGCCACAGTGTTGTCACACAATTTAAGTCCGGAGAATGGCCCTTTGATGAAGTCTTAATAACCAGAATGCACCTCATGACTACTCCAGAAAATCTTAAGTTCGAGTGTCCCACATTCATGAGAACGTGCACAAGGCACCCGACCGGTGGTCACGTGAAAAAGGCACCAGGTCAGCGGTCAAAACTTAGCAAAATTGATACGGGCGCCCTTGAACGAAACGGCCCGACTCGAACGCGCTTGGTCGGGCGACCTCACACGGCGCGACACGACACGCTCGACCAAACGATGCCACAAGGGAGAAAACAACAAATGGGTTGCCTGAACTTGCACAAGGCACCCGGGCGGTCACAACTTAGCAAAACTGATACGGGCGCCCTCGAACGAAACAGCCCGACCTGAACGCGCTCGGTCGGGCGACCTCACATGGCGCAAAATGTCGCACCCAAACGAATGAATATGCCACAGGGGAGCAAACAGAAAATAGGCCGCTCGAACGTGCACAAGGCAACCGAGCGGTCACAACTTAGCAAAACTGACACGGGAGCCCTCTAATGAAACAGCCTGACCCGAACGCGCTTGGTCGGGCGACGTCACATGGCACACCCGACTGAACGATGCCACAAGGGAGAAAACGTCAAACAGGCTGCCCGAACGTGCAGAAGGCACTCTAGCAGTCACAACTTATCAAAACTGATACAGGCGCCCTCGAACGAAATGGCCCGACCCGAACGCGCCCGGTCGGGCGACCTCACATGGCGTGACACGACGTGCCTAATCGAATGATGCCATAAGGGAGAAAATGGAAAACGGGGCACCCAAACGTACACAAGGCACCCGGGCAGTCACAACTTAGCAAAATTGATACGGGCGCCCTCTAACGAAATGACCCGACTCGAACACGCTCGGTCAAGTGACCTCACATGACGCTCCTGAATGAACGATGCCACAAGGGAGAAAATAGAAAATAGGCCACTCGAACGTGCGCAAGGCACCTGGGCAGTCAAAACTTAGCAAAATTGATACGAGCGCTCTCGAACGAAATGGCCTGACTCGAATGCGCTTGGTTGGGCGCCCTCACACAACGCAACACAGCGCGCCCGACTGAACGATGCCACAAGGGAAAAAACGGCAAATGGGCCGCCCGACCGTGCACAAGGCACCTGGGTGGTCACAACTTAGAAAAACTAATACAGGCACCCTTGAACGAAATGGCCTGACCAGAACGTGCTTGGTCGGGTGCCCTCACATGGCGCAACATAGCGCGCCCGACCAAACGATGCCACAAGGGAACAAACGACAAACGGGCTGACCGAATGTGCACAAGGCACCCGGGTGGTCACAACTTAGCAAAACTGATATGGGTGCCCTCGAAAGAAACGGCCCGACCCGAACGCGCCCGGTTGGGCGATGTCACACGACACACCCGAATGAATGATGCCACAAGGGATAAAAGGGAAAACAGGCTGCCCGAACGTGCACAAGGTACCTGGGCGGTCACAACTTAGCAAAACTGATAGGGGAGCCCTCTAACGAAACGGCTCGACTCGAACGCGCTCGGTCGGGTGACCTCACACAACGCGACACGGCGCGCTGGACCGAATAATGCCACATGGGAGAAAATGACAAACGGGACGCCCCAACGTGCACAAGGAACCCGAGTGGTCACAACTTAACAAAACTGATACGGGCGCCCCCGAACGAAACGGCCTGACCGGAATGCGCTCAGTCGGGTGACCTCACACGATGCGCCCGACTGAACAATGCTACAAGGGAGAAAATGACAAACGGGCCACCCAAACCTGCGCAAGGCACCCGTGTGTTCACAACTTAGCAAAACTGATACGAGCGCCCTCGAACGAAATGGCCCGACTCGAACGCGCTTGGTCGGGCACACGCACACGGCGCGCCCGACCGAATGATGCCACAAGGTAAGAAACGACAAATGGGCTGCCTGAACATGCACAAGGCACCCGAGCAGTCAGAACTTAGAAAAACTGATATGGGCGCCCTTGAACGAAACGACCCGACCCGAACGTGCTTGGTTGGGCACCCTCACACGGCGCAACACAGCGCACCTGAACGAATAATGCCACAAGGGAGAAAACGAAAAACGGTTCGCTCGAACGTGCACAAAGCATCCGAGCGGTCACAACTTAGCAAAAATGGTACAGGAGCCCTCTAACGAAATGGCCTGACCGAACGCGCTCGGTTGGGCGACCTCACATGGCGCACTCGACTGAACGATGCCACAAGGGATAAAATGACAAAAAGGCCACCCGAACGTGCACAAGGCACCCGGGCGGTCACAACTTAGCAAAACTGATACGGGCACCCTCGAACGAAATGGCCCAACTCGAACGCGCTTGGTCGGGTGCCCTCACACGGCGCGACATGGCGTGCCCGACCGAACGATGCCACAAGGGAAAAAATGGAAAACAGGCCTCCTGAACGTGCACAAGGCACCCAGGCAGACACAACTTAGTAAAAATGATATGAGCGCCCTTGAACGAAACGACCTGACCTGAACGTGCTCGGTTGGGCGACCTCACACGGCGCGACACGACGCGCCCGATTGAATGATGCCACAAGGGAGAAAACAACAAACGGGCCACCCGAACGTGCACAAGGCACCCGGGCAGTCACAACTTAGCAAAACTAATACATGCACCCTTGAACGAAATGGCCTGACCCAAACATGCTTGGTCGGGCAGCCTCACACGACGCGACATGGTGTGCCCGACCGAACGATGCCACAAGGGAACAAACAAAAAATGGGCCGCCCAAACGTGCACGAGGCACTTGGGCGGTCACAACTTAGAAAAACTGATACGAGCGCCCTCGAACGAAACGACCCGACCCGAACGCTCCCAGTTGGGCGACCTCACACGGCGCAGCACGGCACGCCCGAACGAGCGATGCCACAAGGGAGAAAACGACAAACGGGCCACCCGATCGTGTAGTACAAGGCACCCGGGCGGTCACAACTTAGCAGAATTGATACGAGCGCCCTTGAACGAAATGACCCAACCCGAACGCGCCCGGTCGGGAGACCTCACACGGCACGACACGACGCACCCCACCAAACGATGCTAGAAGGGAGCAAACAGAAAATGGGCTGCTTGAACATGCACAAGGCACTCGGGTGGTCATAACTTAACAAAACTGATACAGGCGTCCTCGAACGAAACGAACCAACCCGTATGCGCCTGGTCGAGCGACCTCACACGGCGCAACACAACGTGCCCGAACGAACAATGCCACAAGGGAGAAAATGACAAATGGGCTGCCCGAATGTGCACAAGGCACCCGGTCGGTCATAACTTAGCAAAACTGATACGGGCGCCCTCGAACGAAACGACCTAACCCGAACACACTTGGTCGGGCGCACTCACACGACGCGACACAGCGTGCCCGACTGACCGATGCCACAAAGGAACAAATGGCAAACGGGCCGCCCGAACGTTCACAAGGCACCCGGGCGGTCACAATTTAGCAAAACTGATACGAGTGCCCTCGAACGAAACGACCCAACCTGAACATGCCCAGTCGGCTGATCTCACACAGCGCAATACGATGCACCTGAACGAATGATGCCACAAGGGAGAAAATGGAAAATGGGCCACCCGAACATGCATAAGGTACCCGGGCAGTCACAACTTAGCAAAACTGATACAGGCACCCTCTAACGAAACGACGCGACTCGAACGCGCCTGGTCGGGAAACCTCACATAGCGCGACATGGTGTGCCCGACCTAATGATGCCACAAGGGAGCAAATGGAAAATGGGCTGCCCGAATGTGCACAAGGCACCCGGGTGGTCACAATTTACCAAAACTGATACGGGCGCCCTCGAACGAAATATCTCAACCCGAACGCGCCCGGTCGGGCGACCTCACATGGTGCGACACGACGCGCCCGACCAAATGATGCCACAAGAAAGAAAAATGGCAAACGGGCCGCTCGAACGTTCACAAGGCACCCAGGCGGTCAAAACTTAGAAAAACTGATACGGGCGCCCTCGAACGAAACGACCTGACCTGAACGTGCTCGGTCAGCCAACCTCACACGGCGCAACACGGCGCGCCCAAACGAACGATGCCACATCGGATAAAACAACAAATGGGCCACCCGAATGTGCACAAGGCACCTGGGCGGTGACAACTTAACATAACTGATACATGTGCCCTTGAATGAAATGGCCCGATTCGAACGTGCTTGGTCGGGCGCCCTTACAGGGCGCACCCGACCGAACGATGCCATAGGGGAAAAAAATGACAAACGAGCCATCCAAACATGCACAAGGCACTTGGGCGGTCACAACTTAGCAAAAATGATACGGGTGCCCTCGAACGAAACGGCCCAACCTGAACGCGCCCAGTCAGGCGACCTCACACGGTGCAACACGACGCACCCGAAAAAAATGATGCCACAAGGGAGCAAATCGCAAACTGGCCACCCGAACATGCACAAGGCACCCGGGCAGTCAAAACTTAGCAAAAATGATACAGGCGCCCTCTAACGAAACGGCCCGACCCGAACGCGCCCAGTTGGGAGACCTCACACGATGCGACATGGCGCGCCCGAATGAACGATGCCACAAGGGAGAAAATGGAAAATGGCCCCCCTGAACGTGCATAAGGAACCCGAGTGGTCACAATTTAGCAAAACTGATACGGGCGCCCTCGAACGAAACAACCTGACTCGAACGCGCTCGGTCGGGTGACCTCACACGGTGCGACACGGCGCCCCCGACCAAACGATGCCACAAGGTATAAAATGGAAAACGGGCCACCCGAACATGCATAAGGCACCCGGGCGGTCACAACTTAGCAAAACTGATATAGGCACCCTCAAACGAAACGACCCGTACGAATGTGTTTCTCATTGGGTGGCCTCACAGGACAAGACCCAATCACCAAAAATAACTCCCAAACCCTAAACCATAAGATTGTTCCTAAACACTAACAACACTTGCCTCCTTATAAACGTTGCAATACTGACACTTGACACAACTGTCGCAATACCGACACATGATGTTCTAAATGTCGCAATACCGACACTTGTTCTTGTTATCTAAAAACTTATATGCATCTATTGTTATAAAAAAATATTTTCTTTTGTGCATGTTTCAGTACAAAATAATGACGAGGATGGATATTTTGAGGACTTTAATAAGAATGGAAAAAGGAAAATAGTCTTCTTGACTCCTAAATAATACAAACACTAAAATAAGTAAAGAAAAGGAGGTAGTGTGAAGAGTTATGATCTGCATAAAGTGCGTACTTCTTCCAAAATGAATGAGAATTATCTAAGACTTGAAAGAATACATATGTTATATGGAACTTACAATTCCGCTCTAAATGCAAAATTGACTCAAGGTAGAGGATATACATTCAAACTAGTACATTTGGCGGATTTTTTTTTTTTTTTAAATATTTTAACCAAGCATCGGAAGACCGACCCCTTACCAAATTCCTTATCGAAACGTCGCAATAGCGACACTGAGCTCTAAGTGTCGCAAGAATGACGCCTTATCCAAACGTCGCAATAGCGACACTTTCTACCAATCTGTCGCAAGACCGACACCTTCGCCCAAAGCGTCCCAATTTCGACGATTTTCTCCAAACGTCGCAATAGCGACACTTAGCTCTATGTGTCGCAAGACCGACACTTTTGTCCAATCCGTCGCAATTCCGACGCTTTTCTCGAAACGTCACAAGACTAACACTTACCTCTAAGTATGGAAATACCGAAACTTGTATCCAAACGTCGGTATAGTGACAGTTGTGGGCGAGATTTGAAAAATATATAAAATTTGGGGAAATTTCCGACATTTGGTCAAAAGTGTCAGAACTAAAGTGTCGGAATTTCCGCCAAATGTAGCTTGTACACAAAAGATGTACTTATTAGGATACAAATGAATATTTTAGTTTCTTCATCGAATGAAAATTTCTTTCAAATGCATGGGATGATATTTCCGTGTCAGTGAATGAGCTGGTAAGTCATCTAGGTAGGGCTGCAAAATATGATTGAAATTGTGAAATGAGTAAGACATTTCTCTTTGAAAGTTTACGCCAATATTCTTCAATCCAAACGGGAATTTGCGATAGGAAAATGTCCCCCACAAACAAATGAACACAATCTTAGGCTAATTGGTAGGGAGTATGCTTATTTGATTGAATCGGAAAAATCCTTCTATAAAAGAGAAAATCTTGTTTCCGGCACAATAATAAAAAATTTGGTTGATATAAGGAGTAGGATAATTTTTCTTTGGAAAATATTTGTTGATATCCCTATATTCGACACACACTCTCATAGTCCCTTACTTTTTGTTCACTGGAACAATATTAGATACCCAATCAGTCAAGGGAACATGGTAAATGAAACCTGCTTTAAGTAATTTTTCAACTTCAACTTCGATTGCAACAAATTTACGTGGATGTACTGGACGTAATATCTGTCTCACAGGTTTGGCATCCAGGTATGTATTAATTTAATGAATTACAATCCTAGGGTCAATTCTTGGCATTTCTTGACAGGACCAGGAAAAAATGTCATGAAATTCTCGAAATAGGGCTTTATATGTCTCAATTTTATCAAGGGAGCACGAATAATGAAGTGCCTTTGTGAACGTTCTTGGTAATTCTAGATTTAACTGAGATTTAGACTAGTACTATTGTAGATATATTTCCTAGATTCGTTTCAGAATCCGAATGAAGGATTGACATAGGACATTGAGGACTATTAGAAATATCAACGAAAAATATAGATGAAAAATCATTCTCAATTTTATCAAGTTCAGGCATGAAGGATGAACAATGATGATAATGGTGCCATGGAATTTAGTCCAAAATCATGACTTCGATGATACTTTAGTTAGTTGGAAACTTGGTATCAAAGGGATCAAGGAATGATATTGGTACTAAACATGACAAATGAGAATAGTGATCAATGATCATATTCACTTGATCAATTTCAGTTGATGGTGGGTTGGAAAGTGATTTAAATGCTTCATAAGTAAATTAAAACAAAGTCAAAGGCATATCGTCCCCATACAAGGTCATTTCAGACTATGAAGGCACAATCCAAGGATCATGTGATAATATTGTACTTGATGTGATCATATTAACTTGGGAAATATTATGAGGAATATTGGGTGGAGGGATTGCAAAAGTTCCCATCAAATATGAATGCTTAAGCAAACCTACCCCAACATCTTCACACAAAGTAATCAACTTTCCAATAAAAGGAATACTACTGGTAGAATAAGGGTCCGAAGTGTAGTAAGACAATTGGTCTACCTTTACAATTTTTCCCTTGTGGGGAAAATTTATCATCCGAAAATATGATGAGACAACTTCCGATATACTGTAAGACAAACTTCGTCCCAGTAAAATATCATAGTCAAGCTGAGCATCAACAAATTCAACATACCTTGCAATTGTTTTACCTTCTATCTTTATACGTAGACCATTAAGAATCCCATATGGGAAAAAAACCTCTTCCATCAAAGAATTTCAAAGCTGTGGGAGATTGATTTATTGTTGGGGAACCTAAGGCTTTCCATCGAGCAATAGACATAATACATGTAGATACTCCTTCATCAATGACCATGTGAAATACTCGTTTAGTTTTGATGAAAACTAGTATTTGGAATACTAGTTGACGCAGAAGTGTAGTACATAACTGTGTAGATCAAAGATAATGAGATTATAATCCTGACGGTCAATAGCTCCTATTACTGAAAAAATCAATTTCCTTTGCACTAGAAAAGTCTGAAACACTTCAAGGGCTGACATTGCTGAAGGTGACATAGCCTGATATTCAACAATGTTGTAATTTTGAGCAGATTGCGCATGTGGATTGAAAGCTGACTTTCGAGGAACACCTATAGGAGTCGGTCGAATCACAAGGTTAGAATTAGGTTTCTCAATTTTAAATGGTTTAGAAGGAGGAGGAATTGACGTGGAAGCCTGACTAGGTGAACCAGTATCATTTTCATTGACAGGACCCTTAGATTCGTAATCTCTAGATATTGTATCAATCATAACTTGGGAAGACATCATCATGATATCTGCTGATGTGATAGAAGAATAAGGGTTGTGTGAAACCATATTAATTTCTTGAGAAGGGAATGCATCCTTCAAAACAACAGGGGTGGGTGAACCTTAACGAATTTAGTTACCTCAATGCGATGAGAGTACTCCTTGGTGTAATGATCTTCGTCACATATTAGACAAGGATAATGAGTATTTTTTATTTTCGTCAGATGGTTTGGTTTTATCTAATTTCTCTTTTGAGGAAGTGTTTTGTTTCAATTTACGTTTCCCTTTATTTTTATCTCCGGTCGATTTATTCTTATTGGTAGATGAATCTAAAACATTAATCTCAAAATTATTTTCAGGAGAAGTATTTCCTTTAGGTGAATCTGGTAAAGTTATAATCAGAGTATTAGATTTGGAAATTTTCTTCTTACTATTATACTGTATAACAAAAAAAATTACATAGTCATCGGTGTGAGATCCAGAAGGAGTTGTGGTTATTTGACCAGGGTGAGGCAAATCCAGAATTTTGTCATACAAAGTGCCATATTGTGTGTAAACAAGGTCTAGATATTGGGCACGAGAAATAACTTGTTCTTCAGTTGAAACACCTCCCTTGAACACATATTCAGTAATGAATGAAATTAAATATTTCGTAAAAAACTAAGCCAAAATATGATCTGGAATGAAAACTTTAACTAAACAACATCTACATCTCCATTTGTGGATATGATCGAAAATATGGGTAGACAAATTCTCTTTTAAATAAGTCAAATTTTGGTACTAGTATCGTAAAGGATTGGTAACTAAAAATGTGTCAAGAAATGAATGGATAAGGCGTTGAAGTTATGAAAATAAGCTCATGGTAATTGTTGGGTGATTTAATTGCGAGTTAAATCCCTGTCATTTAATTTTCAACTCGGGGTTCGTGATCTGACGACTATATGTACTAGGTGATTATTTATCAAAAAGATTAATCTAATGCAAGAAAATAAATAAAATCAAATAAATCCAATCCAATCCAAACATAAATAACTTGAAATCACACCTGCATAAAGGAAATCACACTTGATTGAAATTGAAATCACACCACACTTGCATAAACGAAATCACACTTTCTTGAAATTGAAATCACACTTGCATAAAGGAAAATCACACCTGCTGAATTGAAATCACACTCACACCTGCTGAAATGAAATCACACTTGCTGAAAGGAAAATCACACTTGCATAAAATGAAAATACACTTGCTGAAAATAAATGAAATAACACAACAACACTATGTTACCAATATGTAAAAATATGTGCAAATTGTAGTTGATGGGGATGCTCCATTCCTCAACAAGCACACCAAACAACTATCCCATATTCAAAGTAACAATATGCTGGATTTTATTGATTGGAAGAATAGAATTGTTGAATGGAGTTATTAGATAGATAGATGGGATCCTTTGAAGGATTCACCCTACTTATACAAAAACTGAGGATAAGTGGTCAATAAATTCAAATCCCTCAAATATCTCCTAAATCCACATTTATCTCTTGTGGTTACAACCAATCCTTTAAAAGTACAAGATACAAATCTTCTCCAGATTATCTCGTAGTTTTGATAAGGACACATATCAAAACATCCATGATTATTCTGATTTGAATGTGCTTAACTTAATTATCGACATCTTCCTCCAATTTTCTACAAATTCTCATGAGTTGGGATTTGTAATTCGAATTTGTAGTTAGGTGACCAAATATGACCCTTATATAATCTCCAAGTAGGCCTAAAATATCACAAAATTCATAACACTTTCAGAGATATATGAAAACATGTTAATTTCCTAATATTTAATCATAAATTATCTTAAAATAATTAAAATAAGTGACTTGGAAAATAAAAATGATAAACCCTATGGTCATGAAAATGATTACTAATGTAGGGCTTATAAAGTTACAAAGTTACATAATGAGGGTAAAATAATGGAAATGAGGGTGAAAGTGGATGACATTTTGGCAGCCCAACATACCCCCCAACTGAAGATGTTGCATGTACTCATGCAACTGTTGCATTGATTCCCTTAATCGTAAGTTGATCTTCTTGAAATGCTTTTCTTCTATATGAGATTTGTATTTGTATTGATTCCCTTTTAACTTTGCATAATCATATCATTTGAAAACTTTATTCTTTTTTCAAAGTGTACTTTGAAATACATTTGATTGCAACATAGTTTTTGTTAGTTGGTTCTTTTGTGACACCCAAAATTTATGAGTATTGGTTCTTGTGTAGCAATACCTGTTGCATAAAAATTCTTGA
Organism: Pinus albicaulis; assembly: GCA_034641835.2. Lineage (NCBI taxonomy): Eukaryota > Viridiplantae > Streptophyta > Pinopsida > Pinales > Pinaceae > Pinus > Pinus albicaulis. The sequence continues at coordinate 8,936 of JAXQQM020061225.1, read as the reverse complement.
AAACATTGAGCATTGATTTTTAAGTCCCATAGCGACTATCAACCATTTAATATGCTAATCAATTGATCATTTCAAAACACATAATATTTTAGAATCAAAATGCAATAATATTTGGTTGGGAAAAATATACTGGTTAGAATGAAAGGAAATGTGTCATGTGAATATGAATTGATGTCCTTTCCCCCAACTAAAGGTGTTTTTAGTTTTTGACAAATGAGAAAGGGAATATAAATGTGGTGAGGTTATTTCCAAAATCACAATTTTAGTATTTACAGAATTACATGATTAAAGATTAGAAAACAACATACCTTCACCTACCTGAAAAGTGGAAAATCTATGTATATCGAGAAGAGTGTGGCTCTTGTTGTTGGATCATGGAATATGTAGTAAAATAATTTGATCTACTTCTTGTTTCTCTTAGTTGTATGAAATGAGGATGATATGGGAATCTTCATTGCTACGGTTGGTAAATTCTGAATTGAGTCCTGGTGCAACTTGTTGAAATTATATAGTATTTGTTCTTTCCCACCAGTGGCATAATTATTATCTATGTGAATAGATGTGTCGATGTCGAACATAGAAAATAAATTGTTGGATTAATGGCCATTAGTAAATTTTTGGATTAATGGCCATTAGTGAATGCCATTAACCAACATGAGACTACTCACCATTAGTGTCAATGAGAGTCAAGATGCCTAAGTACATCTTACTAGGTAAAAATAGATGTGTTGTAGTCGAGTACCCTAGAAGGTCCGACAAAAATGGGAAATTGATGTATTCCCACTATTTATTGGCAAGAGAAATTTCCATTAAGGCATACAAGCCTCAAGGTACTTGAAAGATCTCTAGTCTTGATCCCAGATGATGCATCAGAGTCCATGTGTCAAAACTTGTTATAAGGGAGGGCTTAATGAATCCTCCATCATCTAACACGAGTATAGAATAATAATTTGAAGGAATATAGATGAAATATTTACATTGAAGCAAGGTTTATTTGACAAAAAGGAAGAGGAAAAATGGGGTGACTCAGCTTTGTAAGGGAGCTAAATGAATTTATTTTTGGGTTAAGGGTGAGTGAAAATGAGGCACGAAAATATGAAGATTACAAAGGGAAATGAGTTTTTGGTAGTAGAGAGATGGAATTTTATGGATCAACTGTAGGTTTGGAATGAGTAGCAATGGTAAAATTTGTATCTGTTTAATGGCAATGGTATACTGGATCTGATGATCATGCTCTGTCTGAAAGACACTTGGTATTTTAAGAGGCACTCATGCATATAATGATCTTCTTTCATCATCCTGGAACCTGCAAAAAATTTAGCACTTTTCTTCAATAAAATGTATTGAGAGAGAGAGATGATCAATCTCTCTTCATCTGATATATACACAAAAAAATTCAAAAACAATACTAACAAAAAAAAATCAAGGAAGAAAAATTAAATGCACTTTTACCTGTTTGGAAAGTGGTACCTTCTTCATTTTGTTTCTAAGCAATTTTGAGCTTGAGACCTCTTTTCCACACACTTAATGATTTGACAATAGATCATAAGCAAAATTTTCATAAGCTACTGAATTGTGTTGATTTTGTAGCTACCAAAAACAACATGGATCGTTGCATTTCCTTTCCAGTTTACAACTTGCAATTAAAATTGGATGGTGGTTTGTCAATTATTGTAGTTGGATTTGTAATATTTTCAAGTTTTTATGAAGGTTTAAGACTGTAACTGTGTTTGTCATTTTTCTCTAGCACTCCACCCTTTTCCATGATCCCGTGGATCAAGAAAATGCTCAAAATTAAAAATTATTGTATCATCTTCAAACCAACACCAAAAAGTAGATCTTTTCATTCTCAATCCAATGAAATTCGTTTCACTAAAATATGAATTCAGATGCTCCTAGAATCACGTTTTGTTCATTTTGTGAAACAACTAAAAAATGATTTTTTTTTGAGTTTTAGGAATGCCCAGTCAGCAGTCCGTATGTTGACTAGGTCATGACCTGGCAAGCTTGACTGGACCGTTCTTGAATAATAGATGGTTGATACTTGGCAGTGTTTTTCTGGTTGAATTTTTTTTTTTTACTGGTTCACGATTTTATTATGGTGGCCTAATGTGGGAGTGCCACGTGGGCCAAACATTGATTTCCACGTGGCCTCCTCGTGGTGGGATAAAATTTGTGTGAGTTCAAAATACCTCCACAAGAATTGAAACCAAGAACTCATGCACAACAACAAAGTCCTCTACCAATCCGCCTACCAGCATTTCTTATTAACTATATTCCAAAACATAAATTTAAAGTTTAACAAGCGCGCCTTTGGGGAAAGGTTGGCCTAAGCCCTCAACCACATGGTACCATATGACCACTGGCACAAAGGAACTGAGGGTCATAGTGAAAGTTTTAACCATCCTACAATTTTGACCACCGATCGGGAACATATGCCAAGTTTGCGCGCTGTTTCCACGTTCGGGGCACACAATGCCGATTTCAAGTCAAATTGTAGGATTATTAACAACCAAATTGGGAAAAAAGTTGAAACAATCATATTTTACTCAATTTTTGGCCAAATGAGGTGCAAAAAGAGTCAAAACATGGATTTTCAACAGTGTTGGATCCATTGGAGACATCATTTTTTCTGTTTGAGATTTGAAAAGCCTGTAATTATACTTTTGAGTATGAATTTAGATCTCTTATCCAATTTTTATTGCAAGATTTTAAAAATAAATTTGTTCAATTTTCTTTTATGACCTTCCAGATCGTAGAGAGCACAAGAAGAGAACATACTCAAAAACATTGAAACTCTTTATTCAAAACAAAGAGAAAGGATTTGATCTCTAACTTCAAATTTTGGCTCTCAAAACTCTTGTTTGTTCTCCTTCTTCACAATTATTCCTTCTCTTCATCTTCCTACAAATGGTTAGTGAGCTGGGTGGCTCTTACTGCACCACCAAAAAACAAATTGCAAATAATATGAAATTTAACTTAAACTAACTTAAAACATCACCAAAATTGGTTTTTTTCATTAATTCTATCCTACTCTATTCTACTGGAAATAGAAAATTTATTTCAAGTGTATGCATATTTCCAGTGTAGCCATGTATGTAATAGGAGTAAAAAGATATTGATGCTTAGGTTTGAAAAATATGCATTAAAACACATCAAAGCATGATAGAACAAATATTTTGATGATGCAATTAAGAAGTAAGGAAGAATGAAATACTGATGTGACTTGATCCTTGATTGGAACCATATTTCAATAAAGCTATGACATTCCTGATTCCTTTCTTGGTTTAGATCACATTGAATATCCTCCTTTATTATTCATTTCTCAATCTCATATTCTAGTGGCTTCTCCCCATCAAAAGTATTGCATGATTCTTTAGTGTATTCAAGAGATTGACAAGAGGAATCAAAAGAGACTTGAAGATCTTCTTATGGAGGTGGATAAATAGACAAGTTTTTGAATGTAGTTAAAATATACTCTTCCCGAGAAGCAGAAATCCCAGCTTTTGCTAGGATTCAAGAAATTTCCTAGAAGGAAATTCTTCAAACTCTTAATTTTTTGTGAATTACTCCAACTGGTTGATAATTCATTTCATGCACACATATTAGTACAAAGTATCGATTTTTTTTTTGAAATTTAATATGAAAAATTATTTTAATATTATTTTAACCGTGCATCGAAGAATGAATGAAACTATAATGATTTGTTTAAACTTTCAAAATAAACACCTATGTATACCTCCCCAGCAACGATGCCAAAATGTTGGGTGATTTAATTGCGAGTTAAATCCCTGTCATTTAATTGTCAACCCATGTTTTGTGAAATGACGAGGTATACATGTACTATATGTACTGGGCAGTTATTTATCTGAATAGATTAATCTAATGAAATAAAATAAATCAAATAAAATCAATCCAATCCAATCCAAACATAAATAAATTTAAATGACACATGTTTAAAGGAAATCACACTTTCATAATTGAAATAACACCACACTTGTTCATACATATATTTGGAAGATACCAATAATACACATCAATAGTGACAAAGCATGATTGTTTGTAAAACATCTATATGATGAACACATTAAAAATGGTCATTAATCTCATTAAAACAAAGAAACAATAGACATATAATAGTACCTGATATATGAGAACTATGCTCATGAGAGAAACAATGTTGGTTCAAATTTTTATTATGATTACTGACATTTACAATAGTGAAAACTAGAAGATTTCTTATAAAAATTTAGAACCCCTTCCATATTACAATGAAGGGGATTTTATAGTCTTTCTTCAAAATACAAATATAGAAAAGTGACATAAAATACTGAGGTGGTTTAAACAAACCATTCTTAAAATAAAACAAAGGACAATAATAGGATTTTTTTTAAATAGATGATCTTGGATGAGATGATGACTACTCTTCCATTTGCTGCCACAACTCACACATATCTGTCATTGATTTTAATTTAGGAGGATCAGTAAGCTAGATGCAAATCTATCCCATGAAGACTGCATCGATGAGTACAGGAAGGAGGTGAATTGTTGTATTGGAAATACATCTCATCATAATCCAGTGGCTATGGGGTTTGACCAATAATTTCCAATGGAATTCAAGGTTAACCTTCACTAGTACATTTGGCGGAAATTCCAACACTTGGTTCCGACACTTTTGACCAAATGTCGGAAATTTCCCCAAATTTTTTCAATCCCTCCCAAAACCGTCGCTATACTGACGTCTAGAGAAATGTGTCGCAATACCGACACTTAGACAAAGTGTTTCAATTGCGACATTTGAAGGAAGACATCGCAATTGCGACACTATGCCCCAAAGCGTCGCTATTGCGACGACTGCTTCCAATCGTCGCAATTGTGACACAATGTCTAAGTGTTGCAATTGCGACGTGTGGAGGCAGCCGTCGCAATATCGATGCTTTGTTTGCGACACAATGTCTAAGTGTCGCAATTATGAAGTTTAGAGGGATCCATCGCAATAGCGACGCTCTGGCCGCCGTCGGTATAACGACACTTATATGCAATAAACGACAGTTATATGCCTTTGCAAAAATGGCCGGCTTACAGAGCAGCGCGAGGAGTAGTTAATGGAGGCACCTTTGCGATTGTGCATAATTTGGAGAGAAAATAGTAATAATGAGAGAGGCTCCTTTAATTGCGTCTTTGATTTGTGAAGGTATGGATTGTCCAGCCTTCAATTCTATGCTGTCGAGAAAGATTCGCAATCCTCTGGAAAGAAGACTGTTGTGAAGATGCCTGGCGAAGAAACGGACATCGGGTTCACGAGTGTTGATGAACACATCGTAGTCCGGCGAAGAAGGCACCAAGGAGGGTATTCTCAGTGAATGAGGGATGTTGAAATATTAATTTCAACTACCCTGTCCTTTGGCCGCTTTCTAAATCTGTTTGAATGGCTCTGTCAAACAACCGCTTTCTAAAACTGATGAACAATCAATTTTGGTTTTGAAATCATAGTCCCTGCACACTTAAAAACAAAGCACTGTATTGTTTTGGAAACAGAGCAATTTAATAGTAAACGTGGGATATTTTAATTCAGAAGAACATGGTCCCATAGACCACAGACCAAATCATCCATCCACGTGGAAGCAGGCGATTCGATCGCGTTATTTTTTGGCTCGTCTGCATTGTGGAATTCCGGACCCGAAACATTATAGGGCGGAATTAATTTGATTTTCGCGTCACAATTTTCCTCCGTACGAAAAAGCCAAAAAATGGACCCGAATTTTTATATGGCGTATTCTATAAAGTTTTTGCGTCACAAATTAGGGTGACATCAGCAGGCTATTTTGGAACGCGAATTTGTGATTGAAATCGGGTTTATTTTTTTTGAAGTCTGGACGTATGATATAGTTTTATTAATATTTTTTTATAAGTTTTGTTTCACCGCCCGATAGTTATTTAAACCATTGGCTCATATATAACATATGCGCAAATATTTCACTTTGTGTGGTCATGCTTGTGTGGGCCCCAGCTAGCTTCTCACAGGTACATATACGATAAATAAAGTTTTGAGGATGTGCTCCCTAGAAGTAATGTTTGTTTATGTATTTATGATATATAATATAAAATATTTATTATTTATCATATATAAATAAATTTTATCAATATTGGACATTTACACTTTTATGAGGTGATGTTATAAGTAAATTCATAAAATATCTTCTTTTAATCCCTATTTTACTCCATGAATATGTTTGGAAATGAAATTTCAATAGATTAATTTTTCTCCTAACCTATGTATCATCAATATTGTACATTTACATCTTTATTTTATATGTGATGTTGGTGAAGAACTATTAACATTTCTCCTTTTAACTTTCATTTTTAGAATCAAGAATATGTTTGGAAATGAAATTTCAATAGATTAATTTTCTTGCTATTATATGTTTTACGAAGATATGGTAAGGAATTCTCTCTTGTTCTTCTTAGAAATAATTATATATAATTTTTTTTTTCTTTCAAAATAGATTAAAAAAATTATATGAGAAAAATTATTAATTCATCAATATGTGTGTGTGTGTGTTGTGAGGAATAATTTCATAGTTCAACTTAATGGTTCATTATATAATCATGTGATCATCAACAATGATATATCTTAAAAAGCAACTGAAAAGCCATGTGTACAAAATCGATGTATACTCTAGAGTGTGGTTCTCATATCACTATGTAAATTGTTGTATGCTACTTCAAAAAAATTATAAGATAAAATCATAACATACACCTATATGCATCATAATAATTGGCATGTAAAACTAATCTCCCATGTTCCTTGTACTCTGACCTATCCAATTTTCTCTGTCAACTCTTCTAGCCGTGGGAGTTTCCTCCAAGGATCATAATACCCCCAAGGCCTGTTATCACCCTAGTAATTCTCAGGTTGTGGGATAGGGATTTTTGTAGTTAAGAACACCAGGGGTAACCAAGAACCTCTTTGGGAATTCAAGATCTAGCCTTCTTGAACTCTAGAGAGGGATCTCTCCGTATGATTTAGCTTTGTTTTAGTAACATATATTAGGCTAGCTATGATTGTGTATTTGGGTTTGATTTTAAAATATTGGTGGGAATAAAGAGATTTCAAGGTAAACCAGAAGGATCTACCAGAATATTGGGCAATGGAGTCAACTCTCTAGGCAAGCAAAACTAAGAAATAAGGCTCAGAGATGCAAATGTGCTAAGGGCAAGATAGGTTACCTTCTAAGGCTATGTATAGGCTTGATTTGATGGAGTGGATGGAATCTGAGCAAAAGGGCATTTAAGAATCCTTAAGCTACAGATAAGAAGATTGAAGAAGGGGATCTAACTGGGAACTGTAGAACTGCCCATAAGGTTTTACGAACAGGCTATTACTGGCCTACCATCTTTAAGGATGCCAAAACATTCGTGCAAGCCTATGATAACTGCCAAAGGGCAGGACGCCCTGGGCAGTCTGATGAAATGCCTTTGAACCCTCAACTAGTAATTGAACCATTTGAACGCTGGGCACTTGATTTTGTTCACCCTATTAGTCCTCCCTCAAACCAAAAAACATACATCCTAGTTGCAACCGAATATGTCACTAAGTGGGTTGAAGCAGAGGCACTTTCAAAAGCTACAGAGGACTCTGTAGTACAATTTATTTTCCAAATTTTTTGCGCTATGGTCTCCCAAGGGACATAATCACAGATGGAGGACCACAATGTGTAGGTAATAAATTAGCTGAAACATTGCAAAACTACCACATTCAGCACAAGATTACAACTCCATATCACCCGCAGGCCAATGGCCAAGTAGAGAGCACGAACAAAGTAGAAAACATTAAAATGCCAAGTAGAGAGCACGAACTATAGTTGTCTTGAGAAATTTTATTCACACTGAATAATTCGAATTATGAAGTATTTATAAAAAAAATGTTTACAAAATATCTCAGGAATTGAGATAATGTTTTAATAAAAAATAGGAAAGAAAACTTAAAAAGAGGAACAACTGCAAAACAGTTTGCAAGCTGTTACCTTTTTACAAGCAAAAATAGAACTGATTATTCTAATTTGAACTGATTGTTGTTGTGCACTTTAACCCTGTATTTTTACCATTTGAGGTAACAGTAAAAAATGAATTTCCAAGTGAATTTCATGTTTTTTATCCATTAAATTCACAGCAGATCTGTGAATTCTTGCCACTTTTCTGCAGAGGGGATCTTCATAGTCTTCAATTTTCTATAACTTTCATCTGCCTCTGTATACTTGGAAAATTTAGGCTTGATAGTGAACATATGCCTGATCTCATTATCTAAAAAGAACAGATTTTCAAAATACTGAAGAAGTATTTTGCCTGTTGGTGATCCTTGAGGCAGTTGTTGTCTGGCTTGCTCTTTTGCATGATTTCTGATTTTTAGATCATAATCTTTCTAAGGCATTAACTTGTCATTCAATGCGTGAATATCAGGCAAACCTGCTTCTGAAAATGTTTTGTATTTGGCTAAAAATCTTGAGATGGATAAATTCATGTCTTTACACCGGTCCTCTAGATTACTCATTATGTTTCTTTTGTTCAGGACCTTTTTGATTTGAAGAATGGTTTCTGTTCTATCAACAATTTTCAATTCTTCCAACTCTTCCCTGGTTTTAATGTTTAAAAAAGCTATGAGTTGGATTGCTTGGGCTGTTTTTTTGTCAATTTCCCTCTTAGTCTTGTCAATCTCTGCACTAGAAACTTGAATTAACTCCCTCTGTTCATAACTTATCGGAATAGAAGGCCATTGAGAATGAATGCCATCAATAATTTTGGTCCATAAATTATTTTTTATAAAGGCCACTTGATTTGTAAGATTTACTTGTGCTTGCAGAATCTTTACCTGTTCTTGTAGTCGATCAACCCTTTTCTCATGTCCTCTAGAAGTAATCAAGGCATCATTTTTGGAT
>JAXQQM020088434.1:10000-33299 GCA_034641835.2 Pinus albicaulis | reverse complement strand
CATCATTTTTCACCTTCATATGATTCATGATTGATTTTATGGCTTTGGGCACCCATTCCTACAGACTTGAACAAATTCACTAAAAAACAGTGTTAAAATTCCCATACGCGGTTATGCCCAGACTTTTCCGCGTGTATACGCGAGTACACATGTAATTTTCTGCGTATGCCATTAAAACCATTAAAAATATATATAAATTCCTTATTTTCGGACTGGGTTGATGGTTACTCTAGTAGTTCAACCACCCCAGTACGTGGCCAATTGTTTCCAACTGACTGAAACTACTTGAGGGAGTATAAAAGCCCCTCATGTGCATGGCCTAAGGGAGAGAGAAATTTTATAGTCATTATACTCTGTTGGATTCCCAGTTCAAGTCTGATTCCCCGTGCCTCTTGCACTTTCCCAAATTTATATCAGGAAACCCTTGTTTCCTGGAGATGTTCACTTTATATGTCATCTCGTATGCACCAATTCGGAAGGAATCTTAGCGAGGCAAGGGTGGGACGGATCCGGACGACGGTCTGCTCGAAGATCGTGGAAGGATTCAGGTGATCTCTCCACTCATTATTTTTGTACATGTTATTTATAATACAGAAGAACCATCTTGTTCCCGAAATATACGTGTTAGTGTCCGCTTACATATATGAGAATATTGTTATTTAAGCATTTATTATGGTTTATCTAATGTTGCATATGGATTTCACTAACATTTAGAGTAGATATATGTTGTACAACCAGTTCTTCATGCTTGTATCTTCTTGTCTTCCAGGTTAAGAAGGAAGAAGGGTTGCTGGGGGTTTGGACCCCGCGGGATCTGCTTCAACCGTAGGACCTACGGGTAACTTCCTCGATCTACTCTATTTAGTTTTTCATGAACATGTATGGTTGTGTGAGTTCTACTTAAGTAGCATGCCCTGCTCTGTGGAGGTTTAAACCCAACAAACCTCTAGGGTGATTTTCCCCGAAACAGAACTGGCGACTCCACTGGGGATCGCATTTTTGTGATTCCCCTGTTGGATGGTTTCAGCTGTTTGATAGGTTTCCAACAGTTTTAACTTTTATTTCCAGTCTAGTTTACTTTTTCTCAGTCAGACTGAAGTCCTGGTTTCTTATCCAGGCTTGATCCTTTTTGTTTTTCATTATTTACCTTTATATACGTGCTTTTTTCTGCACACAGTCGCGTATACACGCAAGTTTGTATAAAGGGAGTCGCATATACGCGAGTTTCCTTTAGCACAGTCGCGTATGCACGCTTGTTGCTAAACTGTGAAGTTGCGTATATCTAGGCAGATTTTGAAATTTTGGATTTCTTGGCTTTTCAGTCCTTTCTGTCTATAGAAACCTATTGCTCCAGTGTCTTTGTGTCCTCTGGATTGTGAAGAAAGTGGTCTTTGGTCTTTTCTCTCTTTCGTTTGATTGAAAACTAGTCTTTTTGGCAAAGTGTTGTTTCTTGTGCTGGCATTTCTGGTTTGAGTACCAAGATCTCTTTCTGGGGATTCTTGGCTGTTCTGCTTTATCATAACAGAGAGCTCCTGCTCATTTAATCTTTCCTATATTTGTGTTTTTATTTGCGCTACAGTCTTTGCCCATTTCTTGGTTGGTTTTATTGAGTTCAGTTGGCTAGGTCTTGTTGCAACTTTTGAAGAGTCTTTCTTGGTTCTTTGAAGTTTTTGTTTGCGGCAAGGTTGCACTATTCTTCTAGGCTGAGTGGCTGAGTTTTCTTTTCTTCTTTTGCTCATATTGATCTTGCTACTAGTTAGCCCTATAAGATTCGAAGCATTTTTGAAGTTTTTGCTTGAAATTCAGTGTTGTTTGGCTTGGAATTTTATAGTTTTACTTGGTCTTTTCGAACTCTTTTATAAAACTCAAAAGCTCAAAAAACATTTTGCTTTGTTGTTTGCTTTTGTTTTTGCATTTTTTTTTTCATTTCTTTGTATCTTTTGAAGCTTTGTTGAGGTTTCTTGTCTTTGGATTTTGGCTTGATTTTGGAAAGGAGTTGTTATAGATTTCTTCCTCTTGTTTTTAAGCATTTTTGGTGTATTCATATTAAGAGTTCTTGATTTTGGGAACTAGCTTTCTGGACAACCAAAAAAAAGACAAAACTGAAGGACTTTTGGGAAATTTCACTCTGCTTTAGGAGATTTTGCATCTTAGGATTTGCATGCTTGTAGTGATTTGAATCAGGTGCACTTAAGCATTTAGTCATTTTCATAGTTTTTGTGAGTGTGAGTTTGCTATCTGAAAAGAAAAATACAATTTTTAATCTCGTAGAACCCGTGTAGAAGTTGCTTTTCATCGAAAGACAATAATTGCATTTGCATGTAGTTTGGTTTTTATTAATTTCTTTCTGCGTCAAAACATCATAAGTTTCATTTCCGCATCCCTTTGACTTAACATAACAACCCATTAAAATAAGCCATATAATTTAAAATCAACTAGCAAGTTTTCTAAGTGTCATACACCAACTAGTTAGGTTGTAGGGCCTTGGATTAGGTGAGTGGAGAGTTAACTCTCCAAGGCCGCTCAAACAAAACATAGAAGTGGATTAATTGAGCGAAATCCAACTCCGTTAGGTGGATCGGGAAAGCTCTCCTTGAGAGAGTCAAGCCCGAGGGGAAGTGAAGGCTGAGAAGAGGGATACCCCCTCTCTGATTAGCTGAATCTGACCTCAAGACCGTTTCGCCCGGCTTCTGACATGGATTGGTGCCCATAGTTTCCACTCCTAGGTTCCACACAGGTGACTGCGGGGGGGAATACCCGTAGTACCTGAGGCAGACGTCGCATCACTTTCAGCAGTACTTCTGGGGGGTGCCCTTGCGAAGCTTGGGTGCTTGAGCCGGAAAATGCTGTCATTAGGAGGTCGGCGTAATTGTTTTTTTACCTTCACTAGTAGGCCTGGGTCGTAATTATCCCAGACTGCTTTCAGGAGGTCCTGTATTTCGCTTTCCTGTATTTTGGTGTCCGGTCCTCATCACCTGGAGCGGAAATACTTGGAGGCTGTTTTCTTGATTATATCTCAGGGATTTTTCTTATAGTGAGTGCTCTTTGCTCCTAGCTTACCTAGCTTTTCAATTTTTAGAGTCTAATTTAAAATTTATAAAAGTGGCTGATCAAGCGCCTCATCGATCGAGGAGAATCCGAGGGTTATCTCCCGAGAGTCCAGAGCCTTCTTTGAGAAGACGTAGGAGTGATTTAGCAGGTGGTTACCACCTTGTGACGTCTGACGCAGTGGAGAGAGATCCTCCACAAGGGTCTGAAGGTTTCATAGCTGATTCTGGTGTCGGTTCCGAGAGGAGCGTTCCGCTCACCTCGCGAGTTTTATTTCCTCAGGAAGAAGATTTTCAAATCGAGGAATTACCTAAACCTCCTGGGTCAGGTCCATCTCCTCTTCCTCCTGATTATCCGTTCGTTGTTCAATACATCGGACCTGAGTCAGAGAGACCAGAAGATCCTCTATATTATTCATACCTTTCGATGGCCACGACTGGGAATGCGGCTTCTGCCGTGAGTGCTGCAGGCATTTAGACTCCTGCTTCTGTTGAAGGAGGGGGCACCATTGCTTTATCTTCGATTGCTTCTAGTGCTGCTGTGTTTGACTCTGGTTTCACCCAAGCACATGCTTCTCATTCTGGTCCCTTCTGTTTCGGAATGCCCACTAGTGGGATTCCTTCTTTTTCCTTTTCCGCTGCTGCAGCTGGATCTACACCCATGTCTTCCATGGCTAGTGGATCAGCTTCTTTTTAGGGGTTCCCCTTTGGAACTGGGCATTTTTCTAGTTCCAATCCTTCTTTAGGGTCCTTTCCATTTACTTCTCAGACCCAGAGTTTCAATTCTTGGTCTGGAGGTTAGAATTCGACCACTTTTACAGGATGGAAGCCTGTATTCACTGCAGTGGGGGCAGGGAATCAGTTTTATGCTGGTCACCAGAGGAATACTTCTTTCCCTTCGTCGAGTGCTTATCAGACCTGTTCTCCTCTTTCTAATGCCTGGAACCCCTATCAGGGGCTTTCCTCTTCATTTCATACTTCAGCGGGGGGAACTGGTCTGGGTTTCGGTAACTCTGCATTGGGAGGAGGTTCTTCTCCTTTTTCTATGAGTCCTTTTTGGCAACCTGGTGCCTCATCAAATTCAGGGTATTCTTTTCAGAATGTTGGGAATCCATCCCATCAAGGATGGAATCCTCAGGCTCCACCTTGCTTACCTTTTCTGGCAACGTTAAACTTGCCAGATCTGTCGAAGTTGACTAATGATCCGATTCGTTATAGTCCGGGGTGGCCTCCGGTTCCCACCAAACTTCCTTCAGACATTCCAAAGTTTGAAGGTAAGAATGGAGAAGATCTGGCTGACCACATTACTACTTTCCATTTATGGTGTTCTTCGAACTCCCTGATCGATGATTCGATTAGGTTGAGATTATTTCAACGCACCCCAATTGGAAACGCTTCCAAATGGTATATTGAGCTAACTGGGGGTAGTTTTGCTACATTTGGAGAACTGGCTGTTACATTTCTGAACCATTTTCAGTTGCCTGTCCAATATGATGTTGGGACTGAACTCCTAGCTAATTTTAAGCAGGACGACGCAACCCACATTTCTGATCACATTTAGGAATGGAGGAGAAGGAAGAGGCTTATCAAAGCTCATATTCCAGGTGAATTCCTTTTGGAATGGTTTCTCAAATCCCTACAGTCAGATATTTCGAAAGATGTATCCCTCTCCGGGGTATTTTCCGAGGAGCAGGCCATTTTTAGGGCCCGGCAGCTTGAGTTGATCTATTCTAGTCTGGGGTCCTCCATAATTATATGCCCAATGCTCCTCGCTCCAATTTAGATTTATCTAAACTAAGCCCGGTCCTCATGGCGACAGATTGATTAGATCAATCAATAGTGGTGCAGCCAGCCTGCTTACTCAACTGCAGTAGTCGTCTTTGCAATCTGCTCCTTCTGGTCAGGTTGTGCCTGCTGAGTCATCACCTTCCCAGTCTTTGTCCATAAATTTTGTCCAAGCTTCTGATCCCAAAGGAAATCAACAATCCGAAGGGAAGAAGAAGGGACGAAATAATAAGAAAAAGGGCAAGAATGGGAAGGGTAATGCAAATAAAACCAACGAGCATGTTGGTGAGGGTCCAAAGGAGAAAAGGAAAATGAAGTTTCCATGCAAGCTATGTTCTAGAGACCATCTTACACACCTTTGCCCTAAAATTCAGGATGTGCAGCGCCTGTTAGCCCAGCAGGGTTCTTCTAGTTCCCAGGCTGTGTTAACAAACCCTTTTCCCCAAGGGCAACAATTAGTTGTTGGTGCGAATCAAAATCCTGGGGCTTCCTCTGGGGGCACCCAGGAAGGGGAAATTCCATCGAACATTTTCATGATGAGTGCTCACGTGGATATCGCTATGAGATCCCATGATTATGGTGGAGAAGAGTCTTCGAAAGCTAAGGATACTCCTGATTCTACTGAGCCGCTTCACATTACGAAGCCTACTATTGATTCTATGCCTCGGATGCCCAAAGCATCTTCTAAGCGATCAACGATTAATCCAAATGCGAGGGCTGCCCAGAACTACTCGATTGTAGAAGATCTAGTGCAGATTCCTTTGCTATGTCGGCTTTAGAGGTACTCCAGTCTTGTCCGCTTCAGCGCAGTGCTTTGCTCACTGCCATTGGGGCTATTGATATGAAAAATTCTCTTCTGATTACTTTTGATATGTCTAATTTTAAGAAGAGACTTCCTCATCACATGGCTTTTCATATTAAATCATCGTACCGGAAGTGTAACATCTTTCAGACGGTTGTAGATGAGGGAGCTTCCACATGCGTGATGTCTCTCACATGTTGGAAGACAATTGGATCTCCCGAAGCTGTTCCATCTACCACTCTTCTGACTGTGTTCGATGGTCATTCTCATAGGCCCCATGGTATTGTCCCAGCTTTGCCCATCTGTGTTGGGGGCAAAACTGTCAATATAGAGGTTGAGGTAATGGATGGAAGCTTGGACTACAACCTTCTATTAGGGAGAAACTGGATTTATGAGATGGATGCCATTGCATCCTCATTATTTCGCATTATATGTTTCCCCCACGAAGGGAGGATTTTTAGAGTGGATCAACTGGACTGTCCTCCTATAGACCTGAATGCGTCTACTGACTCATATGTTCCTAAGTTGGATAATTCTAAGGTGCCTGTTGAGAATTTATGAGTTGGAATGTATTCTTCCTTGATGGGTACTTTCGATATTCCTCCTCCTACGGTTCATATTAATGCAATTTCATCCTCCAAGGCTCCTCTTCGAAGAGAGTTCTTCAGAACTCATTATTTTTCAGACCCTTGGACCTTACCTTCCCCTACTGCCACATTAGCGGAAGGTCAAGTGGGTGGAATGGCATTTCCTATTTCTGCAGCTGAGATTGCTTATCAGTCTATTGTTGACTCTGCAGAATCCATCCCAGCTCCTCTGTCACCGGAAGAGTTGGATGGAGATGTGGCTTCGGCTTGGACACTTAGTTCTTCTTCTGCCCAGGATTGCCTTGATACCACTCTTCCATCTGAAGAGGCCATCCTGGAAGCCATGACTGGTATAGATAGACCGTGGGATGACTTGCATCATCGGTCTTACTTTTTACCTGACTTGAGCGAAGTTGAAACTAGTTTCCCAAGTCCTCAGTCTCCTAGCCCTGTTCACCCAGTCTTGAACCCTTTAGCACCAACACAGGTTTATGCTGAAGGGAACATGGTTGTGATTTCTCCTACTATCCCGGTGAACATTTCTAGGGATCCCAATATAATCGAGAATGTCTTCATCAGAGCTGAATGTTCCCGTGAAGAGGTTCAAATTTACACCGAGCTCTTTAAAGAGTATAGGGATGTATTCGCTTGGTCTTATGAGGAAATGCCTAGTATAGACCCATCTATTGTCCATCATGAGATCAAGACTTATGAAAACGCTAAGCCGGTGAGGCAAAAACTTCGTCTGGTCAATCCTAGGAAGGCAGCAGCTATCAAAGCTGAAGTTGAGAAGCTGCTTAAGGCGGATTCATTTTCCCTGTTCCTTTGACTGAATGGGTTTCAAACCCCGTTCCCGTAGATAAAAAGCAAGGAACGATTCGAGTTTTCATCGATTTCAGAGACCTAAATAAAGCATGTCCTAAAGATAATTACCCCACACCATTTATCGATCAGATCATTGACGAGTGTGCCGGTAATGAGATTTTCTCCTTCATGGACGGTTTCTCCGGATATAATCAAATTACTATCCGTCTTGAAGATCAACATAAGACTGCTTTTATTTGTCCCTGGGGTACGTTTTCATATAAGAAGATGCCTTTTGGTCTTAAAAATGTTGGGGCTACCTTTCAGCGGGCCATGTCATATGCCTTTCACGACATCAAAAATATTATCGAGGCATACTTGGATGATTTAGCTGCTCATTCTCGAAAGAGGATGGATCATCCTGGTCACCTCCAGCAAATATTTGAAAGATGTCGTTTCTATAAGATTAGATTGAATCCGAACAAGTGCGTTTTCGTGGTTACATCCGGTCGGCTATTGGGATTCATTGTGTCTAGGGAAGGGATAAGGGTAGATCCCTTCAAGGCTGAGGCAATACTTCGGTTGCCTCCCCCGTCTTCCATCCGTCAGCTTCAAAGTCTTCAAGGAAAGTCTAATTTTCTTCGGAGGTTTATCGTCAATTATGCTGAAATTACAAAGGGATATATGAGATTGCTGAAGAAAGGAGTTCCTTTTCTTTGGGACGACTACGCTCAACGCTCATTCGATGCTTTGAAAAAGGCATTGACCTCTGCTCCTTTACTGAGTCCACCTGATTATAGCAGAGATTTTCTTTTGTATCTGGCAACAGCAGAATCTACCATCGGTATGGTTCTGGTTCAGGAAGATGATGCTCTTGCAGAGCATGTTATTTACTACCTAAGTCGAGGATTGGTAGGACCTGAACTCAGGTACACTCCGATAGAAAAATTAGCTTTAGCAGCAGTTCATGCTGTGCAGCGACTCCGGCATTACATTATTCTTCGCAAAACTTATGTTTTGGAAACTGCCAATCCATTTTAGTTTGTCCTCAGCAGGCGAGTGATTGGGGGCAAATAAAATAGATGGATTTTGATTTTACAGGAATTTGATCTTGAGTTCATGTCTGCCAAATCCAAGAAATCATTAGTTTTCGCGGAATTGATCTCCGAGTTGCCCTGTGGGGAAGAGATGATCTATGAAGAATCCTTTCCAGATGAACATTTGTTTCTCATCTCTTCACAGGATCCTTGGTACGGAGATATCATTGTGTATCTCCAGACTACGAAGTTTCCCTCTACTTTTTCGAAAGATGAGCGTCGTAAGTTGCGTCACTTGGCCAAGAATTATTTGATTATTGGTGATGCTTTATACCATCGAGGGGTTGATTCAATCCTAAGATGCTGCTTAACTCTCGAAGAAGCTGAGGCTGTGCTGAATGATTCCCACAGTGGAGCTTGTGGGGGTCATTTATCTGGGCTTGCTACAGCCCAAAAAATCTTGCGTGCTGGGTACTTTTGGCCCTCGATTTTCAAGGATTGTATCGAATCGGTCAAAAAGTGTCATCCGTGTCAAGTCTATACTCGAAAAATGCGTGCTCATCCAGCTCCGCTTTTTCCAGTCATTACTGTCGGTCCCTTTACAAAGTGGGGTATTGATTATACTACTTGTAACCCGCCTTCAACTAAAGGTCACAAGTACATTATTGTAGCAGTAGACTACTTTACGAAGTGGGTCAAGGCTATGTCGTTTGTCCAAAAGGTGAGACTCACTTTTCTTTCAACCAAAGGTCACCAGTTGGTATTCCTAGAGAGATTGTCACTGACCATGGAAGTCATTTTCAGAATAGTATGATGGATGAGTTGGCTCTCAAATTGGGTTTCCGGCAGGAGCATTCATCTCCATATTATCCTCAAGCCAATGGGCAAGTGGAAGCCGTGAATAAATCCTTGAAGACAATTCTTCAAAGGACAATTGATAAAGCTAGATCCAACTGCCATATTATGCTATTACAAGAGATTCCTGACATAGGGTATACAGTGACGTGTCGTTGAAAATCGAATCAAGCCATCAACACCTTCAGTCAGTGCACGGTGGAACCAAGGATTCCCATTGAATGTGAGATTCCTTCTCTTAAATTAGCTGTTGAACTTCTTCCTAACACTTCTAGTCTTGAAGAATGGCTCCTTCATCTGGAACATCTCGATGAGCAGCGTCGGGATGCCGTCACGATGAATGAAGCGCATAAAACCCGATTTAAAGCTCAGTATGATAAGGCAGTCAAGCCTAGGGTTTTTTCGGAAGGTGACCTTGTTTTGGTCTATGCCCAAGAAAAAGATGCCCTGGGGGCAGGAAAGTTTAAATCTATGTGGTATGGCCCCTTCATCGTTAAAAAAATCCTTAAGAAAGGAGCGCATACCTTGGTTGATTTTGAAGGGAACTAGTTACGAGTCTCCAAACGTCTCTCATTTCCAAGAAGAATGCATGCTCTAGGCCACACCGGCATGTTGCTTTAGATATAGTAGTTTTTCACATATCCGGCTGATTTTCGATCTTTGATGAGTTATGATGCTTTTGATCTCATGTGCTGTGTCGTATGTCATGAGTCATTTGTCGCCATATGCTAGTATTACCCGAACTTAGCTTCCAAGCTGGGTGCTTTTCCATTATCCTTCCCATTAATAAGTTAGTATCAAGAGGGGTCTCATTGGTCCTCGCTTTTTTCATAATATGAAAGCGTAATTACATCATGCTGTTTATCTACTCTCGGAGGCAATATCTTTGGGTGTTGATTCATTGGTAGTTTTCTTGGACTCTCAGCTGGTGGTGTTGCAGTTGAACAATACTTATCGGGTTCGAGATCCATTTTTATTACGGTTGTTCTTGAGGGTACGTTTGTTACAAAGATCATTTCATTTTTTAACTTTCATTCATATTCCTCGAGCTGAAAATTGGTTAGCAGACTCATTAGCTAATCAAGCAATTGATTAGCATATTAATCATTCCATACAATAAAATTTAATCATCAAAAACATCATACATTTTGATACATTTATCACATAACATCAAATATTGTTGTATATATATCATCAGAGTGTTCAAAAACTTTACAAAATTTGGATCCATAAGGTCATACAAAATTTGGGCTTATGCCCGATCATGTTCAGTCTCAAAAATAATATACAGTCATCTAATACATAACATCTATCTACTCCTGAGGTCCCTGCCCAGAAGTCGTGTTCCTATAGAACGTGATCGCGGTGGCAACTCGGCGGAATAACCGTACCCAGTCTTGGGGCACTCCTACCACCCGTCTCTGGATGGCTTCTGGCAGATCTTCCACGACAGCCATAGGTATTTGGCGGGTTAACCCCTCCAAGTTCCTCTGCACAACCTGGAGGGTCCTGTCTGAATCCACTGTATCTGCTTCGCCCCTGCGACGCTTGTGGCGTGGGAAACCCTCAGGTCGAATTGGTCCAATATCTGTATCATGATCATGTTTACATTGTCAGTCATTATGAATCCAATCAAAAACATGTTTATTTTCATTTTTTCATACATATTTGAAAAAATCCAAAAAAATTATATAAGTCAAAAAATTTTGCAAACTTACCGACTGTGCCCCATGCTGTGCCTGGTGGAAGAACAAGATCTAGATCTCACGAAATTCCATCCCAGCATAGGGATAGTCGTCCACAGTGATGATTTGCTCTCCCCACCAAAGGAAGAACTCATCATCCCAAGTGGTCCGGGGAACTTCACTTCCCCCTAATCTCTTCATCATGTCCGCCCAACGAGCAATTCTTGGGTCTCTCGGGCTGCTGATGGTAGAGATAACTCTGGGTCTCAATGCTGGTATCTTCTTAAAGAAGAATGTCATCAAAATAGTACCGTATCCAAAGTGTTTGGTCTTTTCTTGGCAAATTGAGGTCAATTGTTGCTTCATGTTTAGTAATAGGGCTGTGCACCAATCATACACATGAGTCAAGCATTCCACTGCTATGCTCATTTGCGTCCTGGACACCTGATGAAGGGAGGCAGATCTTGCCACTCTGCCAATGGTGAAAAGGAGGATTTTCATGTGCAAATCCCTTAAATCTTTAATTGCAATCTGAGTTCCAACTTTCTTGGAACCCTCTACGGAATACACGTGGACATAATATTCCACGGTTAGCCCTCCCAGGGGCTTCCCGTGCAAGTCTATTGGTTCCCTCCTCTGGGAGAGTCCAGTGATAAAATATATGTCTTCCACTTCAATGCGTATAGGCATCTGATCTATCATAAATTAGTCCTCTTCCAGTTCCCAGTAATTGACGAGCATTTCTAGCAACCAGACATTGCTTTTCATATTTGGCATTTTGAAAAATTTGAACAATCCGCAATTCCGAAGAATATTTTGCGATGCTTGATCTTGCATGACCTCTTGATCAATTGCACTGTGTTCACGCTCTGTCCATGAGATTTTCATCCTGTCAAAATTCAACAAAACCTTCATTAGCCACGCATTTTTCATTTTGGCCTACGCATACGCGGCTTTCTTTATGCACAGTCGCGTGTATACGCGACTTTCCTGTTACCAACCCGCGTATGCGAAAACCCGTGTTTTTTGGAAAGGGTTTCTGTGGTGAAAATCACTAAATTTTAATTTATAAATGGACAAAATGATTTGCAAGGATGATTGAGGAGCTTACCTGACAAATTCGGTGCGATTTGATGGTTGGTTGTTCCTGATTTGACGAAAGAATTTTTTTGCTCCAAAGCACTTTTTTCCAGATCAGCAATGTAATAATGAACCAAATATGAGGTAATTTGTCTATTTATGCCTAAAAAGTTGAAAATTTTCGCAAAAATTTTTTATGCTTATTTTTTCGATCTATCTTAAGCTGCATTACCCGGATGCTTGGAAGTGCCCAGTTTGGTATGTTTTCAGGTACATTTTGATGAATTTGAGATTTTTCCCATTTTTTATCCATGATTACCGACTCATCACGGCAGGTATATGATCTTCACTGGCATATAGGTTAGGGAAATCACTTTCCGTTGCATCTTGCATACTAGCCTTCATACTGATCACTTGCCATAGGGTCGATCCCATCAGGTCATGACTATTACACCCATTTCACTCGCCGATTATTTAATCATGACTTGATGGTAGAGCCTTCCTTTCCATGGGCTTCCTAGTTAGTTCCTCGCTATCACTTGTTGCCCATGCTGCGTTTTATGTAGGCTCGGGAGTCCTATTTAGTCCCGCCATGACTAATGTGTTGAAGCTTCATTCTTCTTCTTCCTCTCTATCATTTTTCTGGCTATTACCCTAGAGGCTCCCTGGTGTCGTTAAGTTGTATTACTACATTGCATATTGGCTACTTTTTTATCCTGGCCTTTAGCCGGCTTCATTTGGACTTAGTGTTTAAGCCAACTTTTGACCTTGACTATCTGTACAAGTTAACCATTGCATGCACTTAGCTATCGCGACTTGACACCCTTTTACCCATGGATGGAACATTCCTTTGAGTATTGCTTACCAGTTTCCGCCACCTTGCATTTGAGCATAGGGTTGTTCCAATCCCCGGAACTAGTGCATCTGATTTTTGATACTCGTTCTATCCATTGTAACATAGCATTCTTTTATTCTTTTTCAGGCTTATTATATGAAAAAGACAAAAAAATCAAATATAACAAAAAGAGCGGGAACGGGATGTATCTTCGTTGTTTTGATGGCAGTACAGAGTCAGTTTGTCGCCCTTGAACAAAGCACATATACTTATATATATTTCATACATTTGGGATGGTTTTTAGTTTTGACCTAGGTTCAGCCTTTACCTTGTTTCACTTGTCAGTTCTCCCCCGGTTGGTTATCTCTTCCAATCATATGGAGAGTTTGTTTTGCCTCCTGCAGGACAGACTTATACAGTGTCACTTTTTACTGCCATGGTCATCACAGAGTCATGCTTTTGTTCAAGGGAAGTCTAGCCTGAGTCGGCCATTCTGCGGTGTCTCTTGACTCATTATTCAGTCGGCCTTCCCGGTCTTGTCAGTATCATGTTCTATCACATCACATGTTTTGGTCTTCTGCTCGTGCTGGTTTGAGAAGGTCCCCATTGACTTCTTGTCGGCGGGTTTGTCTCTTATCGACTACGACACATTGCTCTGAGAGAAAACCTAGAGCCGCACCTTGGGCCTATTTCCATCATTGATAGGTGACCTCGTGCTCAGCATTTGATCATCATCATGGGTCTTTGACTGAGTGGTTTCCCCTATGTTCGACGTTAGCACACATTATCACACTTGGGATTCGTGCAGTACCTTGATTTCCATTTGACCCTATCGGTGGATTTCTCGCCTCTGTGTCAGCTTTCATTATTGGTTGGTTCAGAGGGTTTCTTCCGTGCGCTAGCTTCATCTTGTGCATGTCGGAAACGTACTTCGGTTTTTGGTTCCATCACTCTACTTCGTCGGATTCCTTCCAAATCTTTGCCTGCGGGTTACACTCGCGCTGGACTAATGTAGGATGCCTTAATGCCTTCCTTCTAGCAGATCTTTTCCCATCGACTCCGACTCATTGCTCTGGGAATAAGGTCTAGAGTCTTTTTGTCAGTACCTTAGGGTTTGCAGTCATCAGTGGCAGACTCTTCACTATCGACAGTGGGGACTCATCATTGCCTCCTGATCGGTAGATTCTTTCAAGTGTTCAACTTCAACTCATTCATTCGCACTTGTTAGATTGTACTGGGGCACCTTGACACTCATTTTCATTATTGGTGGGTTGTCTCGCGTTGGTTAACGGTATACATCATTGACCGGTAATCCAACGATTTCTCACATGGTCGACTTCAGCTCATTTATTCCCATTGTGTAGAATTGTGCCATAGTGATCGGTGAAGACTTCGGGTTGCATCAGCATTTCTCGGTTCACTTTTGACAGTCCATTCAGTTTCTACCAGTGATGCCGTCCACTCTTATATGTTGCAGTTTAGTACAGCATCATCCTATATGTTGGTTCCCGAGTTGTGTGATAGTACCGTTTGTTCCACCCCTTATGATTTGGTACTTGGAGATTCAGTTACTTATTTGATCATACATCCAGTTGCAGCATCTTTGATCAGGTTTCTATATGTGATACTTGGACATTGATTCAGACTTATACTTCCGGGCCATGCTCAGATGATTCATTATGTACTTTCAGTTCATTTATACTTGTATACCTGTTGGATCTATTCAGTACTTTCTATATGATGTATTTTTGACTGAGCATGGGTATGCCCACCTCAGCATGAGTTGACTCTCTTTTTTCTTTCATTGGTTTTTGGCAGGCTGAAATTTGGTGAAGTCCTCTCTTGTCCTTGCGAAGTTCTTTCTATGTGCATAATACATTTCGGCCATCATGTACCCCTTCTGACCTCATATATTAGGAGGCATCTGTTATAGCATCATTTCTCACCTTCATATGATTCATGATTGCTTTTATGGCTTTGGGCACCCATTCCTACAGACTTGGACAAAATTCACTAAAAAACAGTGTTAAATTCCCCATAGGCGGTTATGCCTAGAATTTTCCGCGTGTATACGCGAGTCTACATGTACTTTCCCACGTATGCCATTAAAATCATTAAAAATATATATAAAAAATCCCTATTTTTGGGCTGGGTTGATGGTTACTTTGGTAGTTCAACCACCCCAACATGTGGCCAACTATTTCCAACTGTTGAAACTACTTTGAGGGAGTATAAAAGCCCCTCATGTGCATGGCCTAAGGGAGAGAGAGAAATTATTGATATTATACTCTATTGGTATTCCCTATCCAAGTCTGAATTCCCGTGCCTCCGCACTTCCCAGCTCATTTACAGTCCCTTGCTTGGAGATGCTCATCTCTTTATATGTCATCTCGTATGCACCAGTTCGGAAGGAATCTTAGCTAGGCAAGGGTGGGACGGATCCGGACGACGGTCTGCTCGAAGATCATGGAAGGATTTAGGTGATCTCTCCACTCGTTGTTTCTGTACATGCTATTTATAATACAGAAGAACCATCTTGTTCCTGAAATATACGTGTTAGTGTCCGCTTGCATATATGAGAATATTGTTATTTAAGCATTTATTATGGTTTATTTAATGTTTCATATGGATTTCACTAACATTTAGAGTAGATATATGATGTACAACCATTTCTTCGTGCTTGTTTCTTCTTGTCTTTCAGGTTAAGAAGGAAGAAGGGTTGCTGGGGGTTTGGACCCTGCGAGATCTGCTTCAACCGTAGGACCTACAGGTAACTTCCTCGATCTACTCTATTTAGTTTTTCATGAACATGTATGGTTGTGTGATTCCTTCTTAAGTAGCATGCCCTACTCTGTGGAGGTTTAAACCCAACAAACCTCTAGGGTGATTTTCCCCGAAACAGCCCCTGATACCCTAATGCCTACAAAGAACCCTCCTTATCCCTTATCTACCTTTTCTGATAGGACCAAGCACATTATGTCTATTTTATCTTATTTATAAGGTTATCACACTGATCAGTGGGTAGATGAATCTTTGATAGGTGTTTTTTCCATTCTTTCCCCAGGTTCTAAACCCGCGGTCTTGTTCAAATATGCTCAGTTTCTTGCAGAGGCCATTCATGAACAATTTTTAAAGTTTTATACAGAGGATGTTTTTAAATATTCCTCTATGTTGGTATATATGTTTGTCCATTTCTAGTCTAAAAGGTTTCAATTTCAGATGACCAAGGTAAATGAAGATAATGAGCCTCAACATGTCATGTTCTAGACCACCCTGCTATTAAAAGATCAGAATGATTATACATACAAGGATTTTGTGGATTTATTTGTGCACCCAGCCATCAGCACACTCAACAATGTAGCAGAGCCCAAGATAAATGAAGAAATCAGGAGAACCATGTAGCTAATAGAGAAAGTAAAGATAACATATTGGTATTTGTACCAAAATTACACAGATATTTGTGTCTATGGAAGTGATATAGCCCCTTACAATTTGCCAAAGTTCCTCTCCATGAGGGTCTTTGCACTAGAATACATAAGGAAAATGATACATGAATATGAGCTCCACTTTGTCTCTACAAAGAAGAAATCTTAGTTCAAGATCAAGACACAAATTAGGCCCTTCATCTGTAACAGTAGAGCAGTAAGAGAGGAGGAAGAAAAGATACTGAAGGAGATGGGTTTCAGCCACAATTTCACTTGGTCTTATGGCCTTGTAGGGATTATCTCCAAGAAAAGGGTGAAAAACAAATCCACACCCTATGTTCAGACACATAGACTTTCAATTGAACAGTATGCCAATCAAACAAAATGGGTGACCAATACCCTCCAAGAAGAATAAGAACAAGTGTTCTCAATTCCAGGCATCTAGACCCCAACACCACAAGATTGGAAGAATGCAGAGGGAAAATAAGACAAGGGAAAAGAGAAAGAGAAAGAGATAGGGATCTAAATGCCAAGAGAGGATCAATCACCTTTGGTGACTGATACATTTAGTAAATATTCAAACTGAGATATAGGAAGAGGCCCCAAGTTCATATAGAGATTGATCAAGGATGAGAATCCCGACAACAAACAATGGTTCCTATTGCAGACACCCCTGGGCCATCTCCAGTGGGTGGTCAAACAATGGCCTCTCCTACACCTACAACCACAATGTCTCTATAGTAGCAAGCCTTGCAGACATATACTTCTACACTTGCCATAGAAGGCCAAGAAAAATCAATTTATGACACATTCAAAGAAATAAAATTGAGAAACGAGGTGTTGAGGACTAAAACTTAAAATCAATTCTGGAAGCAAACCCCAAGTTCACAAAGCAGGCTACTATCTAATTTTGACACTAATAAGAGAATGATGCAGATGGAATTTCTAGAAGCCTTGGTCCCAAAACCCAAAGGAGCAGGGGATTAGAAGAAGGCATCATTCAAATTTAATTCCAAGGACATCCATTTGATTGACCAGATGGAATTACACAAGCAAACTGGAGAGATGGTGGCCTCCACCCTCACAAGTACTGTTATGAGCTTGTCAAAGATGCAGATATCCTTATCAAATTCTCAATCACAACTCAGGATAGAAAATATATCTTCCATGGCTAAATACTCAAGGATCAAGTATTTAGAATATTTAATAGTGAAGTTGGGTCATGACCTAGAGAATGTTCAAGATGTGGAAGAATTATTGAAGAAGAAGAATGTTGACATAGCAGCCCTCAGGAAACAACTCAAAATGGCATCAATAGAATACCCCTTGGCCAAAGGCATTGAGAAAGAGGAATCATAGAAGGTGGAGCTATTGAAGTTAGTTGTGGAACAGTCTGCCCAAATCAAATAGATTGAAAATGATCTAAAGAAACTATTGAAGGAAAAAGAAGAAACAACTCGAGTGGAACTCATCCTAGTGGAAGTTGTCCCCATTTCAATAATTCCATCAGTTGTTCCCACAATTGCTGGAACATCTAGTGGGATAGACCAGCTGTCAAAGGCCAAGGAAAGTGTGACCCCGCAGTCACAAGAGATCCAGAAATTGGAAGCACAGATTTGCATCTTGAAGGATCAAAAGGCCAGGTCTGAAACTGCCCATGAGATAGCCAAAAACAAGATTGAGATATTAGAGAAGGCAGAGAAGGAATTTTCAGACAACAAAATTTTGGGCCAAATGAAGTTGATAATTTGGGGTAGTATCATAAAGTCAGTGGAGGAAATTTGGCACTCCATCCACATCATTTTTTAATAGAAAGAGTTGGTGGACAGATGCACAGTGGCCATTGAAAAAGCAAATCAAAAATTAGGAAACATGCCAATCAAAACCCCTAAAATCATAAAATTCATTAACTCCAAAACCAACTATGAGCTTGAAGGGCTGGATGTACAAGACAAAACAACAACCATATTAGAAGTGAGAAAGGTCTTCACTAAGAGGAATTTAGTAAGGCAGTTGGAGGATAAGTGTCGTGAGTTGGACATGGCCATCAGCAGATTCATGAACAAGATTGAACCCCTAGTGGCAAAAGGATTTCCCTCACTGTATGTAATAAATAACAAGCTGGTCCAAAGGGGAGATTATATGAACAAATTCAAAGAAACAACTAAGGATACCACCAAATTCACCAACATCAAAGGAAAGATGACTGGGAAATTTTCCTAAGACCTCTTGAGCAATGACATATTTATTCAACATGAACTGAAGCATGTTTTCCTCACCAGGCCCACATTCAACAAATACATAGAGGTGGAAAAAGTGTACCGATAGGTCATAGGCATGAAAATTCCCAGCAAAAAGGAGTGGAACAAGTTATGTATGTACCAATATTTAAAAAGCACGGTGGACACCTCAGCACAACCACCAATTGATCAAAAATGCTAGCATCTCATCATCTTTAATGATCCAGCAGAAGTGGCCCAAAAGAAGAGCCAGATGTTAGAGCCACCCATATTTGCCTCCTTACAACCATATCAGCCACCTCCAAGCCACCTTTTTTATTCACAAAGAGCTACCTGAGTTTTACATTCTTGAAGAGTTACCAAAATTAATTCTACAGGCAATGTTTTGTCAGAGATTTTCTTTGTTCGGGCCTTGCATGGCCACACTTGTCTAAATTCAGTTTGTTTGTAATTAATGAAGTTTGCCAAAGTAAATTAGGGAAACTGACTTAGTTTTAGTTAAATAATTCTTGAATTTTTATTATCAATGTTTGGATATTGTTAGCCTTTGCATTGTAAGAACTACTATATTGGAGCACTGTAACTGTGGAGCTGGACATCAATAATCAAAGACCATTTACAGGATTCTTGAGCTGTGTGAAAATAGTGATGTGATATTTCTCTGTTTAAATGTTTCCATTGTTTTCTTCATTGTGCATATGTTCATCTAATTGTAAATCAGAAATTTTAGATTAAGATTTGTTATCAGAGCAACCCAATTCTATCTGCATTTACAATCTGAATGTTTTCTACTGAAGTCTAATTAAATAATTCTTAACTGCTCTTTAGTCACTATTGAACCTTACTATTTCTTTCACCTCATAATTCATGTTGCTCTAAAGATCCATCTAGCACAGTTAGCTTGCCCTATGATTCTCTTGATGTTGATGTTCCATCCCGGCCTATTGACTCCATAACCCAATGGATTTAGTCCTTGCAACTCTATCTGTCGAACCACATAATCAATCAAACAAACAACCCTCATAATATCTATAACTAGCACAATATCAGTAGTTAGAATAATCAATTTAAATCATAAACAATAGAGAGAGCCCTCTTTGAGTCTAGGAAGGCTAGGACCTGGACTCAAAAGTGGTTTGATGTTGTCCTCTATCGTTTTTTCTTGCCAGTATTACAAATTACAGTGCGACAACACTCTCTATCTCTCCACCCACTCTCCCTCTCTCTTCCCAACTTTCTCTCTCTCTCTCTCTCTCTCTCTCTCTCTCTCACACACACACACACACACACACACGCATTCCCTCTGTGTGTGTGTGTGTCCACCTCTCACTCTCTCCCCGCTCTTTCTATCTCTCCCACTCTCTCTCCCCCACCTCTCTCTCTCCTACCTTTTTCTCTCTCTAGTTTCTCCCCACTCTTACTCTCTCCCCCCCTCTCCCTCTCTCTAACTCTCCTTTTGACCCAATCTCCCTCTCTCTCTCTCTCCCCCTTGCTCTCTTTATCCCCTCATATCTCTCTTTATCCCTCACTCTATCTCCCACCCTCTTTTTCTCTCTCCCCCCTCTCCCCTCCTCTCTCTCTCTCTCTCTCTCTCTCTCTCTCTCTCTCTTTCTCTCACCCCCCTCACTCTCTTTGTCCACCCTATTATCTATCTCCCTCTCCCCCCTCTCTCTCTCTCTTGCTCTCTCTCCCTCCCTCTCTCTTTCCCTCTCTTTCTTTATCCCCCCTTTTCTGTCTCGCTCTCTCTCCTCCTCTGCCTCTTTATCTCTCTCTCTCCCCTCCCTTCTCTCTCTCTCCCTCTCTCTCCCTATCTCTACATCTCTCTACCTCCCCTCTATCTCCCCCCCCCCCTCTCTCTCTCTTGCTCTCTCTCCCTCTCTCTCTCCCCCCTTCACTCTCTCTCTTCCTCTATATATTCTCCCCACAATATAGTTGTCTCTCTTCCTCTCTCTCAACCCCCCCTCTCCATTTCTCTATCCTATTCTCTCTCTCTCTCTCTCTCTCTCTCTCTCTCTCTCTTGCCCCCTCTCTCTATCCTCCCCCTCGATCCGACTCTCTCTCTCCCCTTCCCCCCCCACCATCTCTCGCTCTCTCTTCCCCCCTCTTCCCCCCTATCTCTCTTACCCTCACTCTTTGTCCCTTTGTCTCCCACCTGTCTCTCCCTCTCCCTCTAATCCCCCCTTCTCTGTCTCTATCTCTCTCCTTCCATCCCCACACCCCCCCTCTCTCTCTCCCTCCCACACCCCCCCTCTCTCTCTCTCCCTCCCACACCCCCCCTCTCTCTCTCCCTCCCACACCCCCCCTCTCTCTCTCTCTCCCTCTCCCCATCTATACCTTTCCCCTCCCTCTCTCTCTCATGCTCTCTCTCTATGCCCCACACCCCCATATCTCTCTCCCCCCCCTCTCCCTTTCCCCCTCTCTCCCGCCCTCCCACCCCCTCTCTCCCCCCCTCCCACCCCCTCTCTCTCTTTCCCCCCCTCCCCCCCTCTCTCCCTTTCCCCCCCTCCCCCCCTCTCTCCCTTTCCCCTCCCTCTCTCTCTCACGCTCTCTCTCTCTCCCTCCCACCCTCTCTCTCTCTCTCTCCCCTGACCCCTATCTCCCTTTCCCCCTCCCTATCTCTCTCTCTCTCCCACACACAAACTCTCTCTCTCCATCTCCCCCTCTCTCCCCCTCTCTCCCTCTCCCCCTATTCTCTCTCTCTTTCTCTCTCATCCCCCCTCCCCCACTACCTCTCTTTGTCTCTATCCACCCACTACTCCCTTCTCTCTCTTTCCCCCCACTCTCTGTTTGTCTCATTCCCTCCCTCTCTCCCCCATCTCTGTCTCTTGCCCTCTATCTCTATACCTCTCTCTCTCTCTCACCCCGCTATCTCTCTCTCTCCCTCTCTCTCTCTCTCTCTCTTGATGTCTCTCTCTCTCTCTCCCTCCCACCCCCCACTCTCTCTCCCCCTCCCTATCCCTCTCTCTCTCTCTCTTTCTCTCCCCCCCTCCTCCCCTCTCTCCCTCTATCTCACCCCTTCTCTCTCTCCATGTACCTCTCTCTCTCCCCCTCGGTCTCTCTCTCTCTCTCTTCGTCTCCCCCTCTCTCCCCCTCGGTCTCTCTCTCTCTTTGTATCCCCCTCTCTCCCCCTATCTTTCTCTCTCTCCCCCTCGGTCTCTCTCTCTCTCTTCGTCTCCCCCTCTCTCCCCCTATATTTCTCTCTCTCCCCTGCTCTCTCTCTCTTTCCCCCTCTCCCCCCGCCTCTCCATTCGACTCTCCCCCTCACTCTCTATCCCTGTCTCTCTCACTCTCTCCCTCCCCCTTTCACTCTCTCTCCCCCTCCCCCTGCTCTCTCTCTCTCTCTCTCCCACTGCCTACTCTCTCCTTGCTCTCTCTCTCTCTTCCCCCCTCGGTCTCTCACTCTCTCTCTTTCTCTCTCTCCCTGCCACCCCTCCCTCTCTCTCTCCCCCTCCCACAGCATTTTCTATCGCTCCCTCTCCCCGCCCCCCTCTCTCACTCTCTCTCCCTCCTACCCATCTCTCTCTCTCTTCCCCTCCCCCCACTTTTTCTCCCTCTCCCCCTCCCCCCCTCTCTCAGTCTCTCTCTTTCTCTCTCCCCCTCCCCCCGATCTCTCTCCCTCTCCCCCTCCCCCCCTCTCTGCCTCTCTCTCTCACCCCATCTATCTCCCTCTCTGTCTCTCTCCCTCTATCACTATCTCTCTCTCTATCTTCATCTACCCATCTCTACCCCCCCCTCTCTCTCTCCCCTCTCTCTCTCTCTCTTTCTCTCTCTTCCCCCCTTCTCTCCCTCCCCCTTCGCTCTTGCCTATTCGCTCTCTCTCTCTCTCTCTCTCTCTCTCTCTCTCTCTCTCTACCCACCCTCTTTCTCTCTCTCTCCCCCCTCTTTTTCTCTCTATCTTCCCCCTCTCTCTATCCCTCTCTCAAAATCTCTCTTTGTCTCTCTCTCCCCCCCCCACTCTCTCTCTCTCTCTCTCTCTCCCCTGGTTTACCTATCTCCCTCTCCCCCCTCTCTCTCTCCCTTGGTTTATCTATCTCCCTCTCCCCCCTCTCTCTCTCCCCTCTATGCCTCTTTGTCCCTCTACCCCTCTCTCCCTCCACTTTCTCTCTCTCTCTCTCTCTCTCTCTCTCTCTCTTCCCCCGTGTATCTATCCCTACCTCTATATCTCTCTATCTCTCTTTGTGCCTCTCTCTCTCTCTCTCTCTCTCTCTCTCTCTCTCTCCACATATCCCACTCTCCTAGTCTCTTGTTTCTCATACACCTATTCCACTATCTCTCTCATGTTAGTGTCTTAATGTTAATTGATCAAACATATTCTTTTAGGTTTACTTGGTAGTGGTCCAACGTCAAATTTTTATGCTTTGAAGTCAATTTTCAAATATAATTTTCTTCAGTGAGTGTTGTCTAGGTCTCTCTCTCTCTCTTTCCTCTCTCTCTTTGTGTGTGTGTGTGTGTGTCTATATCCATCTCTCTCTCTATCTCCACTCTATCTCTCTCTCTCTCTCTCTCTCTCTCTCACTCTCTCTCTCCCACTCTCTCTCTCTCTCTGCCACTCTCCCCCTCTCTCCATCTCTCTCTCACACTTTTTGCCCCCTCTCTCTTGCCCCCTCCCTCTCTCTCCCCCCAAATCTCTCTCTCTCTCTCGCACCCCCCTCTCTCTCCCCCCAAATATATCTCTTTATATATCTTCCGCCCTCTATCTCTCCCCCGCTCACTCTATATCACCCTCTCTATCTCTACCCCCACTCTCTCTCTCACTCTCTCACCCCCTCTCTCTCTATCCCCCATGTTGTCTCTCTCCTTCTCCCCCTCTCTCTCTCCTCCTCTCTCTCTTTCTCTCTCAATCCCCCTCTCTCTTTCCCTTTATTTATTTATCCCCCCCCCCCCTCTCTCTCACTCTCTCTCCTCCACTCTCTCTCTTTATCTCTCTCTCTCTCCCTCTTTCTCCCTCCCACTCTCTCTGTATCTCTCTACCCCTTTCTCTCTCTCTCTCTCTCTCTCCACATCGCCTCTCTCACTCTCTCCCTCTCTATCTCTCACTCTCTCTCCTCCCTATCTCTCTCTCCCTCTCTCTCCCCCCCTTTCATTCTCTCTCTCCCTCTCTATATTCTCCCCACTCT
>JAXQQM020088434.1:0-5000 GCA_034641835.2 Pinus albicaulis | reverse complement strand
CCCATCTCTCTCACCCCTTCTCTCTCCCTCCCTCTCTCTCTCCCCCTCTCTCTATCTATCTCTTTGTCTCCCCCTCTCTCCCAGCCCCTCTCTCTCCCCCCTCTTTCTCTCTCTTCCCCCCTCTCACCCTCCCTCTCTTTTTCTGTCTCCCCCTCACTCTCTATCCTTATCTCTCTGACTCTCTCCCTCTCCCTTCCACTCTCTCCCCCCCACCTTGTTCTCTCTCTCTCTCCCACCCCCTACTCTCTCTCTCTCTCTCTCTCTCTCTCTCTCTCTTGCACGTGTGCTATATCTCCCTCCCCCTCTCTCTCTCACTAGATCCCCCCCCCCCTCACTTTCTCTCTCTCTCTCTCTCTCCCCCTCTCACTCACTCTCTCCCCTCTCGCTCAATCTCTCTCTTTCTCTTTCTCAGTCCCACCCCTCTCTCTTTCTCTCTCTCCCTCCCACCCCTCTCTCTCTCTCTATCCCCCTACCCCCTCTCTCACTCTCTCTCTTTCCCTCTCTCCCTGCCACCCCTCTCTCTCTCTCTCACCCCCTCGCTCTCTCTCTCTCTCTCTCTCCCCCGCTCTCCCCCATCTCTCCTTCTCCCTCTCTCTCCCACCACTCTCTCTCTCTCTCTCTCTCTCTCTCTCTCTCTCTCTCTCTCTCTCTCTGTCTCTCCCCCTCTCTCCATTTCTCTCTCTCTCCCCACGCTTTCTCTCTCTGTCTCTCTCTATCTCTCTCTCTCTCCCTCTTAACCCCTCTCACCCTGCATCTCTTTTTCTCTCTCCCCCTCACTCTATATCCCTCTCTCTCTTTGTCTCTCTCCTCCCTATATCTTTATCTATACTCCAATCTCTCTCTCTCCCCCACCTCTCTCCCCCTCATTCTCTCTCTCTCTCCCCCACCTCTCTCCCCCTCGTTCTCTCTCTCTCCTTCCATCGATCTTTCTCTCTCTCTCTCTCTCTCTCTCTCTCTCTCTCTCTCTCTCCTCTCTCTTTATCTTGCTCTCTATCTCTCTCTCCCCCCTCTCTCTCTCACTCTCTTCCCCCTACTCTCTCTCTCTCCCACCTCTCTCTCCCTCTCTCTCTCTCTCCCTCTCTCTCTTGTTCCATCTCTCTCTCCTTCTCTCCCTCGATCCAAGTCTCTCCCCCCCCCCTCTCTCTCTCCCCCTCACTCTTTGTCCCTCTCTCTCCCACCAGTATCTCTATCTCCCTCTCATCGGCCCTCCTTTGTCTCTATCTCACTCCCTCCATCCCCCCTCTCTCTCTACCCCCTCCTCTCTCTACCTCTCTCTCTATCCATCTCTCTCTCTCTCTCTCTCTCTCTCTCTCTCCCCCCTCCCCCCTCTCTCTCTATATTGCTCTCTATCTATCTCTCCCCCCCTCTCTCTCACTCTCTTAACCCTACTCTCTCTCTCTCTCTCCCTCGATCCCAGTCTATCCCTCATCTCTCTCTCTCTCCCTCTCCCCCTCACTCTTTGTCCCTCTCTCTCCCACCAGTCTCTTTATCTCCCTCTCATCGACCCTTCTTTGTCTCTATCTCACTCCCTCCATCTCCCCTCTCTCTCTACCCCATCCTCTCTCTACCTCTTCCTCTATCTGTCTCTCTCTCTCTCTCCCCCTGTCTCTCCCCCCCTTCTCTTTCTCTCTTCCTCTCTCTCCCCCGACTCTCTATCTGTCTCTTTCCCTCTCTATCTCCCCCTCTCTCTCTCCCACCCTCTCTCTCTATCCCTCACTCTCTCTCTCTCTCCTCCACATATATCTATCTCTCTCTCTCTCCCACCGCCCCCTCTCTCTCTCTCCCTCCCACCCCCTCTCTCTCTCTCCTACTCCCCCCATCTCTCCCTTTCCCCATCCATTTATCTCTCCCACTCTCTTTCTCTCTCTCTCTCACTATCTTCCCATCTCTCCCCCTCTCCCCCTCTCCCCCTACTCTCTCTCTCTCTTTATCTCTCTTCACCCCTCTCCCCCTACCTCTCTTTCTCACTCTCCACCCACAGCCCCTATCTCTCTCTTCCCCCCACACTCTCTATCTATATCCTTCCCTCTATCTCTTTCCCCCTCTCTCTCTCTCTCCTTCCCTCTATCTCTATCCCTCTCTCTATCTCGCTCTCTATCTCTCCCCACTATCTCTCTCTCTCTCCCTCTCTCTCTCTCTCTCTCCCCCTCTCTCCCTCTCCCTCTCTCTCTCTCCCCTTCTCTCCCCCTCTCTCTCTCTCTCCCCACATTATCTCTCTAACTCTCGTTCCCTTCTCTCTTTCTTTCTCTCTCCCCACCCTTTCTCTCCCTCTCTGTCTCTCTCTCTCCCCCTCCCCCACTCTCTCTCTCCCCCTCCCCCTCTCTCCCTCTCTCTCACCCCCTTTATCTCCCCCTCTCTCTCTCCCTCTCCCTCTCTCTCTCTCTCTCTTTATCTTTCCTTATCTCCCCCTCTCTATCTCTCTCTCTCTCTCTTTATCTCCCCTTCTCTCTCCCTCTCTCTCTCTCTCCCTCGTGCTCTCTCTCTCTTTCTCTCTCTTCCCCCCTCTATCCCTGCCTCTCTCTATCTCTCTCCCCCTCACTCTCGCCCTTCCCCTTTTGCTCTCTCCCCCACCATTATCTCCCTCTCTCTCTCTCTAGCACACATGCTATATTTCCCCCCTCTCTCTCTCTCTCAATGTCTCTCCCGCCCAACTCTCTCTCTCTCTCGCCCACCCCTTACTCTCTCTCTCTCTCTCTCTCTCTCTCTCTCTCTCTCTCTCGCACCCCATATCTTTCTCTCTCCCCCTCCCCCCTTTTATCCCTTTCCCCCTGCCTCTCTCTCTCATGCCCTCTCTCTCTCTCTCTAAATCTCTCTCTCTCACTGTCTCCCCCTCTTTCCCCCTCTCTTCCTCTCTCCCTCTCCCCCTTCTCTTTCTCCCTTTCTCTCTCTTCCCCCCTCTCTCCCTGCCTCTCTTTGTCTCTCTCCACCCCCACTCTCTATCTGTATCTTTCCCTCTCTCCCCCCCTCTCTCTCCCATACTTTATCTCTATCCCTTGATATCTCTTTCACACCCCACTATATCTCTCTCTCCCTCTCTCGCCCCCCCCCCTCCGCTATCTCTCTCCCTCTCTCGCCCCCCCCCCCCTCCGCTATCTCTCTTTCTCTCTCTCATGCACATCCTATCTCTCCCCCCTCTCTCTCACATGCGTGTCCTATCTCTCCCCCTCTCCTAATTTCTCTCTCGTGCACGTCTTATCTGTCCCCTCCCCTCTCTCTCTCACTATCTCTCTCCCCCCACTTTATCTCTCTGCCCCTCTTATCTCTCTCTCACTTTCTCTCTCTCTCTCTCTCTCTCTCTCTCTCTCTCTCTCTCCCCTTCTCTCTCTCTCTCTCTTGTTCTCTCCCTTTCCTCCTCCTCTCTCTCTCCCTCTTCTCTCTCCCCATTCTATCTCTCTCTCTCTCTCCCCCCCTCCTCTATCTCTCGCTCTCTCTCTCTGTCCCTCTCACTCTCTTTCTACCCTCCCTCTCTATCTCGCTCTCTCTCGCCTCTCTTTCTCTCTCCCCCCTCTCTCTCTCGCTCTCTCTCCCCGCCCTCTTCTCTCTCTCTCTCTCTCTCTCTCTCTCTCTCCCCTACCTCTCTCTCCCTCTCCCACTCTCTCTCTCTCTCTCTCTCTCCCGCTCTCTCTCTCTCTCTCCCCCTCTCTCGCCCCCCACATCCACTACATCTATACATATCATACCACCCCATATCCTATCATCTTACTGTAAATTTCTCCTCCACTATCAACATCCTCTCTCTCTCTCTCCTTCTATCTCTCTCTCTCTCGCTCGCCTACCTCTCCTTCTCACTCTATCTCTCTCTCTCTCTATATCCCTCTCACTCTCCCCCCCCTCCCTCTCCCTTTGGGCTCTCTCTCTCTCTCTCACTTTCTCTCCCCACCCTCTTTCTCTCTCTCTCTCTCTCTCTTACCCGTCTCTCTCTCTCTCTCTCTCTCTCTCTCTCTCTCCTAGTTTATTTATCTCCCTCTCCCCCCCTCGCTCTCCCCCTCTATGTCTCTTTGTCCCTCTACCCTGTTAGCACTCAAATCTACCTCAGGCTGAAATGAAGTAAAACTCAAGGCTACATCAAACCACGCTCAGCCTCGTAGCTAGCCCTACGAGGACAGGAGAGGGCTCTCTCCGTCAATCTCGAGAAAATGAGCAATAGGATGTGAGATGACTTACAATAGGAACTGATTTTAGGCTAGTAAAGAGATAGGTATGTTTGATTTTTTGGTTTTTGGGTTTTCGCTGGAGAAATGGGAAAACAAATTTTGGGTCCGGGGATAAGGTCAGACCTTTGCAGATTTCAAGTTGGGGCGAGGTAGGTGAATGTCTTGATGCTTTTGATTTGGATATATGGACAGATTAGACCGACGAGGAGCTGAAGAGGGAAAATAAGAACTTGGATCCTCTCCAAACAGCTGAAAACATATAGAACTAACTGAATTCAAAGGCCAAGCACTGTAAACAATGGATTCAACCTTATTCACTCATTCAATTTAGTTCATAAGCATATGAAAGGATGGCATACATTAAACATGAAGAAACTTACAGTAAACAAAGAGGAAACACCATCAAGAACAGAACACCACAAGGATCCCAACAAGTGCCGCAAAACCCCTGATCTTTCCTTAGCCAAAATATGAAAAGTATGTACAATGATATCAAAGTATCCCAAGAGTCCAACCTCTCCAACCTCTGAAAATGATTGAGAAATTACAATATATAGATCACTCTAACACCTTTCCCCACCTCTAGGGGTCGAATTCCCTCTTCAGGGATCAGTTTCAACTAATTCTAATCATGGAACTACAATCTAGGCAGCTAACAACTTGCCTCTAAAAGAGTGGAAACTGATCCATTACATGATTTTTTACCCTTTTGAGAGTGAATCTTCTAGAATAGATAAAAACAAGCCAAAGTTACATGCCAAACATGAATTTACATCATAAAAACCCAAAATTTCCATCCACAAGCAAAACTGGTCCATACTAGGCGAAAATATGAGCTGGCAGCTG
>JAXQQM020061647.1:0-50458 GCA_034641835.2 Pinus albicaulis | reverse complement strand
TTCTTTCAATAGTTTTCCAGAGACTCTAGACCTTGACACACTCTTCCTCCACTCCAAGTCAACCTTCCTTTTGATCTTCCTTTCGACCTGACAGTAACAACAACAACATTAACACTATGCCGCAGTTCCTTCAACCTAGAAACTTTGACCTTGCTTTTGGGACTTCGATCTTGGAGAAAAAACTTCGATCTTGCTTCAGGGAGTTTGATTTTGACCCAACATAACTTCTCAAGGCACCAACATCCAGCAAAAGTGACTTCAACCTATTCTTCTCTTGGTAGCAACAACTGGCAGCAATAAAACAATGAGGGACTTCGATCTTCCAATCTAGGGCACATGAGAGAGAGAGAGAGACACCAAAATTTCGATTTTCCTTCAATCCTTCAATTTGTCCAAACTCGCAAACCTTTTGGCTCCTTCCTTGACTTCGTACTTTTTCCAATGCAGTAGTAGATATTGAATTTCTGTGTGTGTGTGAGGATGCTCCAAATGAGTTTGATCTACTTGTATATATAGGCTTGTGATGAGCTCGAATTCCTGGGGTTGAGGCCGACTTGATCACATTAAGGCCGACTTGGTGTGGAGGTTCCATAATTCATTTTTGACTCAATATTAAACCTTTTTACATGATTCAAAAGCCTAGGATGGGTCAATTTAAATTTGTAATGACTCTTTAAACTCAAAATAAATCCTAGAAGTCCACAATGGGGACTTTGACCTAAAATAATATGACCCAAGCATGAACCCATGGTTTAGTAAGTCATTTAATAATAATATAAATTCTATTCTTTATTTTTTTGACAAGTACACTATATTTCGACTCAATTACAATTTATGAAGACCGAACCTAGTTACAATCTTCAACGCCCAGAAGCAATTGAAGACATTGAGGTGGCTCATAGATTTTTTCTGAGTAATGCCCAGTTAAAACAAGTGCTTCCAGCGCAAAAACAACTACCAATGTCCTTGCAGCTCTGAGACTTTCAAGAACAACATTGTGTTAAATCCCGAATTGTAATGATGAGCTCAACAAGCCATGGCTTAGGAACATCCAAATTCAAGGTTAAAGTTTTAGCTAAGGGCATGTTTGAAAACCAAGCAGTATGGCCATTTATTGATGAACCATCGGAACAAAAGATATCCTTTAATGGAACAACATACCTGTAGAAGTTCTTCAGTGGAAGGTTGGCAGAGAGCTCATGGCGTTCATAACAATGCGCAGGCTAGGTTGACACCATCTCTGAAGAAGTGGAGCAAGCTTTTGACCAGTTGAGCTCAAAGGATCAACCACAATACCCATGTGTATAATGGCATTCTCTTCCTCCAGGATAATAGCACTGTATTTTGCATTTAGAATTTCAAAATGAGCATTATCAGTACCTGGGGAACGAATAACCATTGCAAATGAAATCACCATCATTGCATCACACACAAGGTGTTGGAGCGTATGTCTAATTGCAACTGATAAAATAGGGTGTTGGAGCATCGTTCAACGTGGAGCTTGTAAACCAGGGCATTGGAGCGTCATCCCAACTGTAGTTGGTAAATAGGGCGTTAGAGCCTCCTACAAGTTGGAGCCTATAAACTAGGGGGTTGGAGCATCCCTTAGTTGGAGCTGAAAATATTGATGTACATTTTATTGAAAAACAAATATTAAGAAGCGTTCGATGGTTTTTGTCTCGAAGGGGTTTCCACCTAAAACATTTTGTGCTACTATCTTTATTATGTGCATTGTTGAATGGTGTTGATGAATGTTTATATTTATTTGATGCTAATAAAAATTAATGCTCTGTGAAGTTAAAAATATACTAATTGATAAGAAATACTGAGTCACCCCCCCTTAGTATTTCTAACAGTTAGTTAATGAAAATTTAATTAATATGATTTAATTAACATTATTTAATTATTTTTATCTCAAATTTTTATACTTATCATTCATGTTTATGCATATGGAAAATTAAAATTTGAAATCTTATATATGTATATATCTGTGTATAATTATCGTCCCCAACTTGCCATCCCTTGAAAAAACAGGGGGTGTGCTCTAGCCATCCGGGAAACTCATCCCCACGTCCCCATCGCCCTCGCATCCCCAAATCCATGCAACATAGGTATAGTATGCTTCCTGAACCTCCTTTAGAGGGATTCCCCTATGAAGCACCATTGAAAAAAGCCCATGGGATATTTTCATTTATTTCCACTTCACCTTGGCTATTAGAGAGAGCTTTTACATGTACTTGCGGATAGGCATTTAAAATATTTATGGTTTTTATAACACATTTGAGATGAAGTGTCTCTTTGTCTTCAAATAAATTTAGCTTTTTGGTAAACCATACTCCCTAGGCTGTGTGGAGAGGTAGTTCTTTGATCTTGGAAGTCTCCTTTTTGCTGCACCATTTTTGAAGACCTCTTCAAGACTTCTTCCTCCCTAGAATTTCCCAATTCCTATTAAACTTACCACCTCTATCCAACATGACGTGAATAATAGTTTCTTCTACTTGATGAGTTTGGTAGTGCCATCCTCACACTATAAAATTCCTCTTATGGAGAACTTCTCATGTGGGTAGCTTGTTGAATAAACTTAGCGACATAAAGATATTGTTCTTTGTGGGACATTTTAATTTTCATATCATTTTCCACCACTAGATCTTTTGGTCTTCTCTTTGTTCTTTCGTTAGTGCTTTGTAGCTATTTTGGGAATATATGCTTCAACATGACTCAAAGACGAAATTACCTGGTCCTCTTCTTCCTTGAGTCTAATATTGTTATCTATCCTGAGTTCTATGCATTTTTTCAATTCCTTTGCATACTCTGCCTCCAATCCAATTTCTTCCTAGGTTAATCATGGTTGGTGCTAAGTAGTGGCCGTTGACTAGTCTGTAATCTGCAGACTACTTTTGGCTTGGAAGCAGAGACGGATACGGATACGGGGTTTGAAACGGATATGGCAAATTTTCAAAAAATCTGGATACGATACGGCAGGAAACGCCACGTCATATATATAATATATATTAAAAAATATATATATATATATATATATATATATATCAAATTTACATTGCCATTCATGATTCATATTTGAAGTTTGAGAATCTAGATTATATCCAAATAGTAAAAATGCATAATGCCATAATGATTAATCATCTATCATCAAGATCATCATGATATCATCTAGATTCTATCATCTATCATCTATTCATCAATTATCATATATGAATTATGATTTATGATTTATCATCTATCATCATCATCAATTCGGCATATGCCATAAAGTTATTCATCTATCTATCATCATCAATTCAGGAATCAGCATAAAGTTATAATTTATAAATTGAAAATTCAATGATTCATAAATGATGATTCATGAATCATGATTCAAGTTCAACATATCATCAAGTTTTTGTTTCTAATTTCAATCATCAACATAAATATCATTTACATATCATCAAATATGTCATCAACTTCCACATCATCTCCAGAAGTGGGAACATTGCTGCCATGTTCACTTGAAGATCCACTTATCGATGACTCCACATCAAACAAAGTCATATGAGCCCTGGCATTCACTGTCATATCCAAGTCAGGCAACTCTGGTTCCACATCCCATAATTTGGCGGCCCCAAATTTGTATTCATCTCTCTTGTGTGACAGAAGGCGAAGGTTTGAATGAACATACACTAGTTCCTCAACCTTCTTTGAAGCCAATCTGTTTCGCTTCACTTAATGGATGAAGCCATATGTACTTCAGTTCCTTTCTGCTGAAGAGGAACTAGCAACCTGTGACAAAATCCTGATGGCCAAATTTTGTATATGTGGAAGTTCCCCACCATAGTAGTTCCACCAGTCAATTGGACTCATTGCCCTCTTGTCCCGCATACAATCAATATCAGAGCCCCAACCCTCTGATCCCACGAAATGAGCAAACTCTGAACGAATCCGATGCCCAATTTCAGGATCTGTAAAAAGTTTTCTAAAAACCTTTTTAAATCCTTGTGAGACTTCTGGGTCTTTGCTTGGTGCAGTTCTTTCTGGATCACTTAGCAACTCTGTAGCATAATATTTTGGATTCACTGCATAGGCCAAAAGATGCAATGGCGTGGTCATCTTGTTCCACCTTTTGGTCAATATATCTTTTACTTCTCTGTAAAAGATTTCATCTGGGTCATTCTCCTTGGCATTTATAACCATCCTTATCTTCTCTATCATGGAATCAATGCCTTCATCCACCTCTCCCAAATTAGGCATATCTGTATCAAACATACGGAGCAAATCCACTATTGGCTTAGTAAATGCCAAAAGGTACTCAACCTTATCCCACCATTCATCATCAACAATCAATTTTTTGACTGTTTGTGCTCTATCATATTGGGACTGCCTCCATTGATTCCAAAGAGAACTGCATACCATTGATTGTAATGCACCTTTCACTTGCATAAGCCTTGTTAAGACTATGATGTGAGAGGCAAATCGAGTCTCGGCAACCTGCAAGTGCCAAATTTCCAATGTTTTAGTAAATAAAAAAATAAAATCATCAAATTAATCTTGATTGAAAACTATTATTTGATTAATGTTTAGGTACCTTAAGGAGCTCCAACTTTGCAAATTCTCTGTAGATGCCTTGGGACATGTGGTGGTTTGTGATGAATGCTTGAATTTCTTTTGCCTCTTCAAACATAACATGAACCCACTCGATTTGCTTCCCCATCTTGCTCAACATGAGGTTCAATGAATGTACAACACAAGGGGTCCAAAATATGTGTTGATATTTGCCTTCAATAATTAGGCCTGCTGCTCTACACACCGTTGCATTGTCAGTTATTACCTGGACAACATTTTCTGGCCCCACCGATTCAATTGCTTCAATCAAGATGTCAGCAATGAATTGAGAATCTTTCATCTGCCCCTCACAATCCACTGCCTTCAAAAACATTGCCCCCTTTGAGCTTTGAGCAATCACATTAATCAAAGGCCTATTCCTTTGATCTTTCCATCCATCAGAAATGATGGACACCCCTGAAATGCGCCATGAATTACGAATGGGGCTTAATTTGGACTCCAAATCCAACTTTTCAGCACTCAACATCGTAGTGCGAACCTTCTCATATCCAGGGCTCTTGAACCCTTTTGGGGCTTCATTCACTACTTTTATCATCTTTGCCCAGTAAGGAGCCCGCACAAGGTTAAAAGGAAGGCCATTTGCATAAATGCATTGACCAATTGCTGCATTTGCAATCTCTCGAGCATCATTATTAAAACTCTTTTCAAGTGGTCCCAAATTAGACCGCTTGTTTGAACCAACAATTCCTGTTCCATGAAAATGAAGTGGAGGCTTTGATGAAGATGCTGGAGCCCTTGTAGAAATTGCCTCATTTGATTTAGCATCTGCCTCATCTTGTTCTTTATGATATTTTGCAATTTTTGACTTGCTCAAACCACTTCCATCTGTCCCATTCTCTTTAGGTGGGCCGCTGCAGAGTCGAACCCCATTGCCTTTTAACCCAAGCAAATGTGCTTTGACCCGTGTGTATGATCCCTTAAACTCTCTTTTACATTCACTACAAACCCATACAGTTGAACCACCTCCTTGGATCTTCCCAACAATGGTTACATATTTCCAAAGTGGTGACTTTGGATCAAATTTAAGGGAAGATTCACTTTCATTCTCCATTGTCTGTACATCAGGAATCACTGAAGTTGAAGATGCCATTGATGATGATATTAATCTGCAAAATAAGGATAAAGTTTAAAATTTTAAATATTAAACTAAACAATGAAGATAAATAATTTATAAAAATGTGAACTGTATACCTGCCCTCAAATGACAAAATCCTGTAGGTTGTTAGTAGTTACTAGTTAGTAGTTACTAAACTGAATAATAAATATTTGGGCTGAACCCTGAAAGTTTAAACTTTAAACTTTAAAGTTCTGCTAGCAGCCAAGCATACCAGGTTTTATATAACTTTCTGCTGTGTATTTACTATTTTCATTAATGGTGAGAGTCTAAAATCTGGACAAGCCATTAAGATCAGTGATGTTTGCTTCTCAAAATCTA
This sequence comes from Pinus albicaulis, assembly GCA_034641835.2. Classification (NCBI taxonomy): domain Eukaryota; kingdom Viridiplantae; phylum Streptophyta; class Pinopsida; order Pinales; family Pinaceae; genus Pinus; species Pinus albicaulis. The sequence goes on along the minus strand of JAXQQM020061647.1, from coordinate 44,406 downwards.
AAGATGCACAGTAACTGAGTAATGGTCTATTAGACATATTGGTATAGATTATATTAAAATTTAATAACTGTGAGAAGTTAGAACCTAACTTGTGACTGTATTATTACCCTTTTTGCTTTTAACCTTCTAATAAAATGACTCTGTTTTGTAAAGCAGCCTCTTTCCTAATCATTTTTTATACTATTTGTAAGAGAATGACTTGAACTTGGATTCATTCCCATGAAGGACTTCTTTATGCAAGCTTCAATTCTCTAATTTTACCTTTACAATGTCAGAGCATAGATTACTCAGTCTTCCTTTAATTTCTGCTTTATATCCATTTGATTTCAAATCCTGAATAAAAAATCCCTGTGCATGCCTTACTGGCTATTTACACCAAAGACGTTCAGGGCATACATCTTGGAACTTAACGAGTGAACTATTCAAACTTGTGGATTTAATAATCATATTTGTATTATGTAATACTCACCCTTATGCCTACATGACAAATCAAACTTACAAAAGTGCACATACTCTGTCTATAAATCCATTCAACTGACTAGGAAGTTTGGTGATCTTATTTGTTCACTGATAGTAGAATGGCGGTCCTATTTGATCACCAATTAGTAGAAGATATCAAGTTCAGACTTTTGATTGAGGAAGGGAATGTAAATTGTGAATCCCTAGACGATCACAATGTTGAAGACCACCCTCTTATGAGTTATCATCCTTAGCTATTGATGAGATGTTGTCATTATCCACTAATGAGTTGTCAGTGCTAATTAGATATAGAGGTGGCCAAATACATGTACTGTAAATTGATATCATGAGATGAATGCATGTGTTGAGAATGGCTCATTTTGAGTATAAATAGATATCTCCAGGCTAGGGCACAGTTCTGTTGTTTTGACATTAGGCAACAAATGGAGATGTATGCATAAAATTCGATAGGGTGACAATGGCAAAACTGATGGCTTTGATAGTTGCTGTGAAGGACATTACATTGGCCCTAGAGATATTCTCTCTTTCAAAAAAATATATATTGCCATATGAGAATCCGTAAAAATGAAGATGATGGTAGTAGGTGGTTGCTCATTGTTACAAACCATTTGCGACATCTTGCTAATTCATTTTCAAGACACCTGTCCAAACTCCAAACCAAAGATCTTTTATTACAATCATACAATGGCTCTGTGGGGAGATCACATATGTTTCTGGCTTCATTGAATGGCTTATTTAGCACTGTTGACTGTTCACTCAATTAACTACTTTAAATATTATTTTGCCACTCCTTTTCCACGAGGTTTGTATAAAACCCAACTGACATTTAATACCCTATTCAGACCACCAACATAACTAGAATAACACCATCCTTTGTAGGTTCAAACAAATTGCATTGCAACACAGTCAGCCTGGTTTTGAACTTAAGGATCAGTTTCTTCTCTGTGACTTATTCTGTGTGATTCAAAAAAGAGGAACACGGTCCATGATTTGGTAGAACAAACACTACCATGCTTAAGTTATGGAATTTACCATTTTTATCTGTAATTTCAATTACGTTAAAAGAACATATTGCTCGTGTTATACTAGTATCATACCAGCAATAATGGACTGCTAATAGTGACTGATATGAAAGAAAATGAAGAAGGTTCAGCAAAAGGAAAAGGCCTTGACAGCCTGCGTTAGGCTTAAGGGCTGCTACAGGCGGCAAATGAGGGCAGCGGATGAGGTGAGCGGAGGAAATAGGACAGAAGCAGGGATATAGGGTGCTGGAAGAGGAGAAGGGAGGAGATAGGAGGCAGCATCAAGGGTTTGGAGCTGCAGAAGCAAGGAGAAGTGAGCTGCGGAGGGAAAAGAAGGCAGTGTGGAGGTTGCGGAGGATTAGGGAGCGGAAGGTGAAAAATATACGACCGTCGACACTTCAGTGAAAAATATAATTAAAAAATTTAATATTAAATTGAATACGTCGGCTTCATCTGCATCATACTACATAGTCATGTTGGCTCTCGTTTAAACATACGTCGGCTTCATCATACGTCGGCTTCATCATACTACATGACGGTTCAAACATAGAAAACATAAATACCTGAGCACGACGACGGAACTGGAACGAGTTCAGACTCTGTTGCTCTTTGAAGTTACAGCTCTTTGCGCGGAGGATTAAATCACTCGGCAGTTGCTTTGCGGCGGAAGATTCACAGTCACTCGGAAGTTCGGAACACTTTGCGGCAGAAAATAAGACTTAAAAACGACATTCCCTTTCCAAATTACACAACCAACGATAATGTTTCCGGCGAAAAAATCAAGTTAGGGTAAAAACGTTTCTGAAAATCGTGAAACGGTTCAAAATTTTGCAAATACGTTTCAGATTTTTATAAATACGTTTCAGATTTTTTTAGCAAATACGTATCCAAATTCCATGATGCGAAATGGCAATTTCTAATAAAACCGTTCCAAAATTTCGGAAACGGATAAGATACGTGTCAAAGGTGTTTTAGGAGTTTTAAATGCAGTTTCGAGTTTAGAAGCAGGGGATCACAGGAGTTTCAGGGCCGACCTAGGCGTTTAGGCAGCTCTAGTCTGTAATCTATTCGAGATTGAAGTAATTTTTGTTCCTTAATGCTTGAAATGTTTAGAGTGGAATTATGTGCTTACCTTTGCTTCCTACATAGGGGTTAAGACCAATTTGCAGTTTATCCCCTTTTATAGTTTGCCAATTGAACCATTTGCCAACTGGATGGAAAGCATAAATAATAGCTTTTCATATTATTAAGGCATTATTCTGTTGTTTTATAAAACTATTGATTGAATCCTCCATTATATTAGGGGCTATATACTTAGTTCTTACAATATTTTAAAAAAAAATCGAATTGAGTATTGAACCGACCGCCTATCTAACCGAGATTGGAACCAGAGCTGGATCAAATCTGATTAAATAAATCAGAAATGAAAAAAATATATAAAATAATTATTTTTTAATGAAAAAACAGTTTTAAGATTACAAACCATTAAAGACAATAGATGCAAATTCTGCTCATCTATATGTTGATTTTTAATGTACCTTGGACAAGTGGTTTCGGATGGGTTAGTCTCTACCTAGGGAAATGTGTCCAAAATAATTCTTTCTTAAGTGTGACTTTATAAAGTGAAAGGAACTTTATAAGTGGTAAAGTCAATGTTAAATTTTATAAAGTGAAAGGAACTTTATAAGTGGTAAAGTCAATGTTAAATTATGAAGTGAAAAATGACTTTAGACATAAAGTAGAATGTGGGTACTTTATTTAATGGGTGAGTTAAAAAATAGAAAGTGAGAATTAAATATACATTTATTCTCATCCCTTGATCTAAATGAATCTGAGCCATTAGATCTTAGGGTTGCCCAAAAGTCATTTAGGGAAACAAATGGGGGAAAAGAAAAGGGAGACTGCATTTATTCATTCATTCTTCATGAGCAGATTGGAGAAAGGAGGTTGAGGGCTGGAGAAAAGTTCTAAAGGAGAAATTTGTTGCAGAGAGCTGAAGGAGTGATTTCTAGGCAAAGCTGGGCATGAAAATCAAGGCAAAGAAGACAACATAAGGTACAGTATGAACCACATTTAATGTTGTGAGCTGCACGCAGTTTGAGAGAAGTTTTTGATTTTTTTTTGAAAAAAATCCGTACAGTCTTTACGGAATTCATACAGTACAATCCGTATAATCTGTATCCATACAGTACATATTTTCAGCTTCAAGTGGGCACAAAAATCGAGACAAAGTGGGCAATGTTTTCAAGGAGTTTTGGGCTGAAAAGATAAGTTGTATTTTGTTGTTTTGTTTTGTCTGCAAATGTATTTTTTCTGAACTTGAAAGATAAATAAATTTGAAGAGCTCTCTAACAGGTTTTCCCTGGAGAAGATTGAAGCGGTTTTGCTTGGGCCCTAAGTTGACCAAAAATTTGTGTATTTTTTATGTGTTGCTGGCCTGTTTATGTCCATATTTATTTTCAGCATGTCAGAAAATTGAAGCGGTTTTACCTGGGCCCTAAGTTGACAAAAAATTTGTGTATTTTTTATGTGTTGCTGGCCTGTTTATGTCCATATTTATTTTCAGCGTGTGTTGATAGTCCCATGTGTTTTAATCTGAAAATTTTATTTCCAGAATTCTATATATTGAATGTATGTTTATGGGAAAGAGAATTTAACTGAATGAGAGTGATAAGGTGAAATTAAAATCTGGTTGGGATTGCAAGAAACTTTTTAGTCATCAAATTTCAACTTGGTATCAGAGCTACAGGCTGAAAATTGTAGTTTGAACAACAGATAGTAGTTTGGGACAACAAACAGTGGTTTGGACAGCAAACCGAATTTTTGGACTGCAAACTCAGTTTGGACAACAAGGAGAAATTTCACACAGACTGAACTTTCTTGGTTTTGTAAATTTTGGAAAGCAGTCATGGCCATGTTCTTAAGGATAGAGGTCAGACTGGATGGGATATCCAATTATGCTGCTTGGAAAGACAGAATTCAGACAATGATTGAGGAGGCAAATGGTTGGACAAATGGTTGTACCTCCTACTATTGCAGATGAACTTGCTGAATTCACAAAAAATAATGCAAAGGCAAAAAGGATTTTGATGGATAGTCTGAAGAATCATGTGGTTCCTCAGGTGAGAGGAAATACATGCATATCAGATGTGGACAACTCTAACCACTCTCTATGAGAGTACCAATGAGAGCAGGAAGATGGTACTCAAAGAACAATTGAAGAACATCAGGATGACAAAGGCTGAAATTGTAGTTCATTATATTGGTAGGGTCAAACAGGTACATGATGATTTGACTGCTATTGGTGAGGCAGTGGCACCCACAGAGTTAGTCAGGATAGCTATAGTGGGGCTTCCTAAGTCTTGGGAGGTCTTTGGAGATACTGTTACCTCTAGGGAGAATCTTCCCAATTGGGACAGATTCTGGGATGATTGTGTGCAACATGAGATACGAAAGACTGGTAGTGGTGGGGTGAAGACAGCAGATGAGGAGGATGTAGCCTTAACAACCACGGGGAAGAACAAAGAGAAGGCCAAGAAATGGGCCTCATCAGATGGGGCTAAGGGAAAGGAGAAGAAGAAGAAGAAAGATACGGGATAGCCAGTGTTTTGAAAATCAGCATTTAATCGCGATGTTTTTGAAAAAATCGCTTTTTTAACCCAAACGATTAAATCGGCATCCAAACGATTTAATTGCGATTTTTTGAAAAAATCGCGATTTTTACGAAAAAATTGTGATTCGATCAGTAAAAATCGTGGCTAATGAAAACAACGACTTTTAAGTGCGATTTTGATGTTTTTTTTTGTCATTTTTACATTCACAGGTTTGGTTATGAGAGCTAAGGAGTGAAGGAGGAGAGCCAAGGAGGGAGATACGTGATCTACAAGCCCAAGATTGGACAAAAGTGAAAAATTTCTTGCAAGCCAAGCAAACAAAAATCGAATTTGAACCAAGTGTCTCAGGCAAAACGTTTTTCTAGGTATGGGCATCAAATTTGACCCATTTTTTTTTGTTTTTTTCTTGTTCTTCCATGGGTTTCTATCACCCATGTATTTTTCATCATTTGTGATTGCATTTGGTTGTGTTTTTTTTTTGTTTTTGTTTTATTGAGAGGAGAGGGTTTATTTTGGTCAAAAATGCAAAAAATTGTTTGTTAAATTTTGTTTTTTATATTTTTTCTTGTGCTCTTAGTTTCTTCCCATTATTTTTGCTTGTGTTTCAACATGTATTTTTTCCCATTATTTTTGCATTGAGTTGAGGGTTTTTTTTGTGAAAAAAATCAAAATATTGTATGTAAAATTGTAATTTTTTTATTTTATTTTTTAACTGGCAATTTTTCTTGTGCCCTAGGTTCAAATTTCAACTTTCAAACTTCAAAGTTCAAAGTTTCCAACATGCCAAGGAAATTAGATCCTTTATGGGAATTTGGTGAACCTGATCAGGGGTTTGACCAAGCAAACTTGACTTGCAAATTATGTGGTCAACACATGATAGGGGGGGTATACAGGTTGAAATACCACCTGGCACAAATTCCTGGGCATGAAGTAGGCCCTTGCACAAATACCACTCTAGAAATAATCAAAAGAGCCATGAACTCATTGGAAGGAATAGAAACCACTAAACTCAGCAAGGCAACCCTGAAGAGTCAAATATCAGGGTTTAGAGCTGACCGTGAGAGTGGTAGTGGCGGTTCAGCATCAGCATCTTCTACAGGCAGCCCCGTAGCTGCCTCCTCATTTTTTGCTCCTAGAACCACTCACGGGGCACAGCCATCTATCTCCTCCCTTATTAAAAAAAAGGAGAAGGAAGAAGCTGATAAGTTGTTGGGCAAATTGTTTCTTTGGAGTGATATTCCTTTCAGTGTTGCCAGGAACAATCCATTTTATCAGGCTACGATTGATGCTATCGCTGTTGTTGGCCCAGGATACAAAGCCCCTTCATATGATGACTTTAGAGGGCGCATTCTGCAAAATGAGAAAGCCGACTGCACCAAGAGATTGGAAGAGTTAAGGGCATCATGGGAAGTCACAGGATGCACTGTGATGTCAGATGGTTGGACTGATCAAAAGGGTAGGACCCTTATTAACTTCTTGGTCAGTTGTCCCAAGGGGACAATGTTTATGAAATCTGTTGATGCATCTGCACATGTCAAAGATGCAAGATTATTATGTGATTTATTAGATGTGTTCATTTTGGAAGTTGGGCCCCAAAATGTTGTCCAAATCATAACGGACAATGCTGCAAACTATGTTTCTGCTGGCAAGATGCTTATGGAGAGGTATCCGAGCATATTTTGGACACCTTGAGCTGCACATTGTCTTGATTTGATGTTGGAGGACATCGGAAAGATTGATTTTGTCAAAGATATTGTAGAATCATCAAAGAGCATCACAAAATTTATATATAATCATGCATCTGTGCTTAGTTTGATGAGGACATTCACCAACAAGAAGGAGTTGGTGCGGCCTGCTATTACACGTTTTGCCACTAGTTTCATATCTCTTCAATCCCTCTTGAATTCTAAGTGGGATTTGAAGAGAATGTTTCTTTCAGATGAGTGGCGTGCTTTGACTATCAGCCGCAAATCAGAGGGACAGGCCATCTGCAGGTTGGTGTCATATCAGGAAGATTTCTGGGTTGGAGTGGAAGAGGTGTGCAGCATTAGTGAACCTTTGGTAAAGGTTCCTAGATTGGTGGATGGAGAGAAGCCCGCAATGGGCTACTTGTATGAGGCCATGGATAGGGCCAAAGAAGCTGTTCGCAGCTATTATGATGATAAGGGTGATGAGGGGTTTCAAAGACAACTTCTTTTATGGGAAGTGATTGATGATCGATGGAACAACACACTCCATCGTCCCATTCATGCTGCAGGGCTCTTCCTGAACCCCGCATTTGCTTATTCATGTGGTTTTCTATTTGATGCTGAGGTCATGGATGGCTTTTTCACTTGTGTTCAGAAGATGGTGCCAAATCCATCAGAACGTGCGAGATATCCAAAGAGATGGAGGTATACAGAATGGCAGGTGGCACCTTGAGCTTCGACATGGCTGTCCAGGATAGGACTACTAAAATGCCAGGTAAGATTTTCATTATTTTAAAATTTTTCTTATGTTTGTAACTTTATAAATTTATCTTATTTGTTGTAACTTGTAACTTGTAGATGCATGGTGGAGGAGCTACGGTGGCAGATTACCAAAACTCCAAAAACTTGCCATTAGAATACTCAGCCAAACATGTAGCGCTTCAGGATGCGAGCGCAACTGGAGTGTATTTGAAAAAATACACACCAAAAAGCACAACAGGTAAAAAACTTAACATATTCCAATTTCCAACTGATTTTTTGAATTCATTAAATATTTTTTTTAAATATTTAATTTATTAATTTATGACCCTTGTACAGGTTGGAGGGTCAGCGGCTCAATGACATGGTTTACGTCTACTACAATCTTAGATTGTGGGTGAGATAACTTGAGAGGACCCCTGATATGGAGGCCATCTCTTTAGATGCGATTGACACCACTGCTGAATGGAGGGTTGAGGCTGAGAGGCCTGTCGTGGAGTCAGCCCCTGATTGGATAGAGCAGGAGGTAGTGGAGGGGGAGGACTCGGAGAAGGACGAGGAGGAGGAGTAGCAGCAACAGCAGCAGGAGGAGCAGGAGGAGGAGGTGACACCACCTACCACTACTACCGGTAGAGGACGTGGTCTGCCTCCTTTAGCTCCTAGTGGTTCAGGTTCCCGTTCCGGTTCTGGTGCTTCATTTTTTACTTCTAGAGCACGACAGAGCCCATTGCCAGTCCCGCCAGCTTCTTCATCTAGAGAGAAAGGCAAAGCTATTGTATTTTCTCGCAAGAGGGTTTACGTCTACTACAATCTTAGATTGTAGGTGAGACAACTTGAGAGGACACTTGATATGGAGGCCATCTCTTTAGATGCGATTGACGCCACTGCTGAATGGAGGGTTGAGGCTGAGAGGCCTGTCATGGAGTCAACCCCTGATTGGATAGAGCAGGAGGTAGTGGAGGGGGAGGAGGAGAAAGCGAGAGGAGGAGGGTGGCCCACCACCTACCACACTTCCTTAGGTAGAGGATGTGGCGCCTCCTTTAGCTCCTAGTGCTTCGGGTTCCCGTTCTGGTGCTTCAGTTTCTACTTCTAGAGCACGACAGAGTCCATTGCCAGTCCCGCCAGCTTCTTCATCTAGAGGGAAAGGCAAAGCTATTGTATTTTCTCGTAAGAGGGGCAGAGGAAATCAGTAGTATAGGACCATAGGTTATATGGTGCATTGACATTCCTTTGTATATGACATTATGACTCATGATATGAGATACATTATTATATTTTTTGTTGATATTTTGAGGCTGAGTTGACTCTTGAGACTCAGGACTTAGTATTCAGGACAGGATTTAGTTTTATGTGTGATGTAGCACTAGACATGATATTACACATCTTATATATTAGTTTTTTTTTTCATATTTATGTGTCAATACATTTATTTTATGCTGTAGATGCTTTAGATATTAAAAAAATTGAAAAAAAATGAATATTTTTGTATGTGCCGATTTTTTTCCCGATTTTTACGATTTAGTTTTTCCCCTCGCCGATTTAATCTAGTCACGATTTTTCAAACATTGACGGATATGTCCGAAGTCAAATGTTGGGCATGTTCGAAGATGGGACACTATGTTGCTATGTGTCCTGAGAGGAAAACAAGGGGAAGAAGGGTATTGCAACTTCAATAGAGGTGGAGTAGTTTGCTTCACAGTTTGACAGGGACTTTGCATTTATTACTTCTACGTCTAGTAGGAGTACATCATCTGATGTGTGGTACATAGACAACAGGGCTTCCCGCCATATGACAGGTGCACAGGAGTTATTTTCAGAGCTTGCAGAGCGGGCACTTGATATTGAGATTGTAATAGGAGATGACCGCACTGTGAGAGCTATTGGTGTAGGGACTGTGACCTTTGAGAGGGAGTCTTTGCCTCCTTTGAAGGTCATGGATGTTTTGTATGTTCCGGGGATGAAGAAGAACTTGATTTCAGTGTCTGCTACTGAGGAGAAGGGTTTTGACGTCACTTTCTTAGGAGGGCAGTTATTGATGCATCCCAAGGGAGCTTCCATCACTTCGGCCAAAGTGATTGGAGTGTGTTGTGGGAAACTATACAGGTTCAGTTTTCAGTTGGTAGGAATATTGGTGAGTAGCACATCTGATAGCACTCACACTAGTACCACCAACAGTAGAGACTTGTGCGAGTTATGGCACTGGAGGATGGCACATATGCATCATGGACATTTGAGAGTTTTGAGGGAGATCACTATTGGACTTCTTGATTTCAGTGTCGAGCATTATGTGGTGTGCAAAGGGTGTGCTTTGGGCAAGTACACCAAGTTACCATTCCCAGTGAACGACAACAGATCTACAGGTATACTAGACTTGATTCATACTGATGTTAGTGGTCATATGTCTCATGTGTCTTTGGGTGGTTATGAGTATTATGTTATATATGTTACACTCAGTAATTTCTCAAGGTTAAAGAAAGTACTCACCGAGGTAACCACAAAGCTAATTTTAAGCTTTAGGATCTAGCCTTCCTAAGGCTTGGAGAGAGCTCTCACTATAAGATTTAACTTTGTTTTTTATGTTTGATTTTAGGCTAGTTATATGGGGAAAATTGGTTTTGGGGTTTTGATTTGGTTTGGTGGGAAAATCACTTAATGAGATGGATACCTGAGGATCTGAAATCCATTGGGCAGATGGAGTCAATGTGTAAAGCAGAAAGATCAGGATCAAGGTCTAAATTCAAAATTTTAAAGGGCAGGATAGTAGAGTCACTTAGGATATTTCAAAGACTGATGGTGAAATGGTTTTAATTGGGATAAAGAGCAATGAAGGATTCTTTAATCTGGATAGGGAGAGAAGATGCATGGGTCAATCGAAATTAGGGAGAAATTAAGGGTTCCCTAGTCTAGATATCAGCAGAAAACATTAAAATGAAAACCAGTCAATAACATAGTGCTTTAAAAAAATTCTGATATAAAAAATTCATGATTTCACATTAAAATTTAGAACACATTTATGAATGAATTTAAAACATAAGAAAATTGACAAATGACATAAGAGAATACTTCACTTCAGTGGCCAAACACATGAATCCAATAATATGATGCTTTATTCCTTGAAATCCAGTCTTCTGACTTGAAATTGATACAAAAAACCCTTAGGTTCATAATGATATAGCTATATAAATCTTCAGCAATTATCCCCCCTCAATACTTCAAATGATGAAGTATTTATACAAATTCTAAACTAGAATATCTTGAAAAAATATCAATATTGGTTTACAAATATCTCAAACTGTTTTACATAAATAGAAATTAATAAAAGGAAACTCAAAGCTAATGAATCTATTTGGAACTATTTTTTGGATTTATGGTGACAAAAGAAGATAAATTCAAATTTGATATCAACTCTTAGTTGATGATGAGGCTTCCAAGTCACTAACTGTCTCCTTCCTTTGTGCATTTTGTTCCAGAAATTCTGCAAAATTAGGGTCCAGTGATACGTTTTTATATCTCAATCCGAGATAGATATGTAAAACTTGAAAGACGTTATTGTTGATAAATATTTTTTTGAGATAAACCTCTCTAAGTTTCCTAAAATTCCGCCCCAATTGTTCACAATAGGCTCTTGAAAAAGATGTGTAAAACAAAATTTTGCACAATCTGAGAAATAGGTTGTGAAGATGTGCATGTATCTCTCATTCTTTAATAACTATGTAAAAAGTGATATATTCTATATTGGCCTCTTAGGAACATAAACCTCCTCCAGTTTTTCAAAATTCATCTTGGATTGGCCACAATAGTTTCTGTAAAACTATGACTTAAACAGGAGATTTCTGGAAAATGTCCCTTCCTGCTTTGTTTTCGTCTTTTAACCTTTTTGTTTTTTTAACTGTTTTTTCTTTTACTTTGGATAAAATTAATTGCTGCTGGTAAAAGTGTTTTCATCTTAGTTTAACCATTACTGCCTCCATGTTTACTTTTACTGTTTTACCTTGAATGCTCTGTTTTTTCTGATTTGAATTTCACTCTGATTTTTGTCTGATACACTTTAACTTTGATGCTCTTTGACTGTTCCATTTTCACTGTGACTGTGAATTCTTCCACCTTATTGCTTTGATATTTTTTCATTTTTACCATTTACTGTAAATTTGTCTCGTCCTCAGCTGCTGTTTTAACTTGTTTTCTTGCTTTTGTATATAAAAATGCTTGTTGAATGAAGCATTTTTTAAATTAAAATCCGAAAATCTGGAGTAAATAGGTTTTAGGACTAGTATTAAAACTGTTTGTCTGATTTCCTGTTCTGGAAATAACCTGCAAAAATAAAACATCTTCGTTAATAAAATCCAGGGTTTTGACACGATGCTTAACTTTTTGCACTGGTTTTATTGCATAGTGTAATGGTGGCATGAGGGTTTTAATACAGCGCATATTAGAAAGAATTCTTTCGGAGGAGGCCACAGTGGAAAGGGGAGTAAGTGGAGGCGGGAAGGTAATTTAAATGGAGGGTGTTTTGGGCATGGGGGAGGGAGAAACCGCCAGTGGTTTTCGCATCGTCAGAGGGTGGTTTATGGGTTTTATCAAATGGATGTGATCCAATGAAAACATGATGTGTGGAGGAGAGAGGAAAGGTTAACACCACCCATATTGCAAACCTTATTTTGTTTAATGAGTGCGCCATTAAATTTGCGATATGGGTTATGGGCCTTTAGATCTGTCAGGAAGAATGTGAACGATCAAGATCAATCGGTGGAGTTGCAGGATATATCGGCGTGGGGCCCGGGGTCCTTTATGCTGCGGGTTTGAATTTATATGTTACAACATAGTTTTAACATAAAGTTCTGTTGTTAACGGGGATGGGCGGGATAGGCATATATAATGTTTATTTGATCAATACAATGTATATAGGTGTAAAGTAAACATTGGGGCCGGTTTTAATATAAAGGGTTAGTTTAAACCTATGGGGGAGCAAGAATATTATCACGTGGGGTAATATACCATAGGATAAAGAATAAAGTATGGGTTTGGCTATTTATATAAATGAATTAATATAATTACAGGACAAGGGTATATAGGGAATTAATATATAAGTTAAGTGTTAATATGAAATGGATGCGAAAATAGTAAATACACTAAGTAAAGTGAAAAAACATGTTTTTTTAGGCGGAATTTATTCATTGTGATGCCCAACAATAATCATTTTAATACTTATACTTAGGATAAAGCATATTTGTGGGTTTTTTTTTTGAATGGAATGGAAATTATTTAAAGGGGTTTTAATTTTCCTAAGTAAAATGTGTTTTAAACTTAGGAAAAGGGGATTTTTCAAAGGAAAATGAATGATGTAAGTAGAAAAAGGGCCTTTTATGAAGGAGAAGGGTTTTATGAGGGGAATTCTAATACCTTAGTGCCAATAATTCATTAAGCCATGGGTCCAGTCCCAAAAAAAGTCAGAGAAATGCTCTGAGCCTTTATGACTGAAGGATTTAGTACTGGAACACATTGTGCGGAGGGAAATTAGTAATATGCCAAATGATATTTATCCATGCCTTGTGAAACTGCTTGTACTTACCCATTTGCTACCCTAACATTTTTTCTTCATTTACATGGGTGCATTTGAGCTTGCAAACCCTTATTCATTTTTCTTTTAAAACATGAAACTATCCAATTCTAACCTTATTTCATCCAAGGGCTCAGATTAAACTGTTAAGCTCCTTATTATTCTCTATTTTAAATATTGATCTACCAAGATTAAACTATTTGGCTATATCTTTATCCTCTATCTAACAACATGAAATTTAAAGCATGAGAGGTCAAGTTTAAGCTGTTTGATCCTCATGGATTGTGGCATTTAGGACAAGCTACACACAATCTTATTTGAAAAAAGTAAACTAAAGTAGTGGCATTTGAACGTGCAACACTTTCATGATCTATTTTAGTGGGGTTCATATTTAATATTCTTTTGATCTTTGTTTCTTTTTGTCCTTTGATTGTTATTTTAGGACATACCCTCTTTTAATTTTTAATTTGGGAATACATTTGAAGAAAGTAAAGGTATGTACAATATTTTAAGATTTTAACAGAGTCAAATCAAAATTATGAATCCTATATTTATAGGACCCTAACAGGTTCTCCAGGCTTGCAAACATAATGGTAAAGAGGCCCAATGCTCCCAAATCCAATTTTATCTATCCCTTGGGCTTCCATTTGTGTTAAACCAATTGGGTGAGAGCTTTATTAGTTTCCCATGTCCCTAGAACCTTGCCAATGAGTGCATTGTCATGCATATATTGGAAGAATTTACCAATTCATCTTGAGTTTGTTGGGGTCTTGTGTTTTGATAGATTGGAAAATCAAAAGACAAGGCAACATCAGAAGCAATCTTTAGAGTTCCAGGATCTAGTCCTCCTGTTCTCAGAGAGGGATCTCTCAAATTTACTTGTTTGCAAAGGTTTATCTTGTTTGCTTTGAGTATTGGTTTTAGACTAGTTATTAAGTGCAGGTGTTTGTTTGTTTGTTTGGTTGAAAGACATAGTAGAACATGAAAGGTCTAGGAAAGATAGGTAGAAAAAAGAAACATCTGATTCATTGGGCAATGGAGTCAAGAAGATGTCATGACAAAATCATCAATGGATATGGGATATCAAAGGGAAAATCTAACCTGGCCACATGATCCTTTGGTTTTTTGGAATGAGATGGACATTAATGATTTGGAAAGAGAATTTGAATTCTCAACAAAGGGAATTTGAAAACATAACTTGAACAATAAAGAGGTATTTGATAGATAGGGCTAACCATGAATTCTACAAACCACACTTTAAGCAAATAATGACTTCAAAACAACTTTTAAAATGAAATCTAAGATTCGGGAGCACATCCTATTTCCTCAAAGATTTTATTTCAAATGACTTAGAAAACATAAAAGATTCACTGATAATTGCAGTCATAGAAGAGGGAACACCTAAAAACATCTATGATCACAACTATAAAGACCTTCAAAATAATTTTTCAAGCAAGGACAAAGGGCATGATCAAAACAAGCCTCCTTGGCTAACTTCAAACAATGGTACTTCAAAGGGAGACTTCAATAACAGCTTTCAAGTGGCAGCAGACAAGCAGGGAAAACCATAAATCATGCTGAAACCAACCATTTGAACTATTAGAGAAATAAACAAGCATGAGGACTAAAGAGAGAGATTAAAGACTCTAAAATACCTCAGCAGAAGAAAACATAAAATAGTGAAGCATGAACAGGTCTAAGGTGCTTCTAGGAGTCATTTCTTAGCCTAAAACTTTCATCCTACTGTAGTAAGAATTTATGGAACAAAATGAAAACATGAGAAAACATCAAACAGTTCAGAATACTTCACCAACAGCCAAGCTCATGGATCCAATGATAGAGCCTTCTCAAGAACAAGCATGCAACAACATCATCAAGCTTCCAAGACTTCAATTTCTTCTTCAACTTCAGACAGACTATGTATTATTTCAGAGAGTTTCAGTATTACAAGTAGTGAACAATCAACCTGTATCTCATCTTCTTCAGAAGTATTTATAGAAGAAATGAGGAGGTGGAAGAGTTTTAGGATTGAAGTGTAATAAATTCTACACTAAATGCAACTCCTTGCCTTGAAAACCATGCAAGGCATAATACAGGAATGCATCAAATTACAACTCTGTTTCATTTACTCGGTTTATGCTTTTTAAGGCTCAATGGGTAAAAAGATTGACTTTAAGGCACTTTCTTATCTTTTCAATAACTTCTACTGACAGTTGGGATATTTGTTTTCTTGTAATAACTGTTCAGCTATCTTTGGCCTTAATGTTTCAGACTGGGATTTGATCTGGGTATTCCTTTGAGGCAGAGAGCTGCAAGGTGGTAGTATAGTAGCTGGGAAATCAATTCACCCCTTTTAATATGGCTACGAGTGTTACGATTCTACCGTTTTCCTAAAACACGGTGATTTATTGTTGAGATTGCAACAAGATGATGAGATTAGTGGAAAGGAGTCGCCTTCACTAAGTGGGCCCGCAGGCTATTTTTGGCGCAAAGTCTATTTTTAGACATATGGATCATGTTCTATGAGTTGCGGGATGCTATTTATGGATGGTTGGTCAAGTCGGAAAAAATAGATGGACTTCTATTTTTAGACATACTGGGCGGAATCTATTTTTAGATTTCCAGTCTAAAAATAGATATGTCGAACATTATTAGCTCTTAATAATATTTGGACTCTAAACATTATCTTATTCTCTTGGAGCACTTCAGTTAAGTGCACAGATGTGGCACAGGAGCTGACAGAAGGAATTACACTATTCCTGAGGGTTATGTGGAGCTATTGCATGGATACTTCAATTAGAACTCATGTGACAGAGTTTGGTGGAGTTGATTGAGGAAGTTATTGGAGTTGTATTCAGTTTAACTAATCTAAACATAGTTGAGCTATTTGTATCTAGTTTAACTGATTGATACAATTAGTGAGAGTGGTGTGAATTAATTATTAATTAATTCACTAATTATAAACTCATTAATCGACTAAATAATACATCAGTTAACTTCAGTGCATGGACAGTTTCAGTGGAGACCAGTGCAGAGATAGGTGAAAGAGCAGGTTAACTATCAGTTGTGACTATACTGTTGCATATTTGCAACAACTAGTGATTGGAGAAGCCCATGAGGATTGCACAGTACAAGCCAGGTGGTTCAAGTTATTTAATGAGCCATCCTACAACATTGATTACGCAATAGAGGCTGGCTATCAGGTGGCAGAGATTGGAGCATGTGTTTTGCTAGATCTAGCTTGATTAGTGTGTAACAATTGGAGGTTGTGCTGAGAGCTTGTGAGGAGCTTTGTACAATGATTGTGTTGTGGCCAACAACAACCCCCTTTTATTTAATATTATTAATAATACTAAATAAGTGGGGACCCTTAGTTAAAAAATCCAAAAAAAATCAATATTATTTGTTTCCCTTTTTCAAATAAAAATTTCTATCATAACTTAGGGAAATTCCTTAGAAAATCCTTAAGAAACACTTAAGTTTATGATAGATTACAATAAAATCTTTCTTTGAGCGAAATAGCGCATCCATCGCAAATGGTAGATATCTTTTGTAAAGCTGAATCTTTTAAATTGCGACTTTGCGATATTGCGATAACGCTATCCAAAAAAGCCTATACATTAAAATACTGGTCGCAAATTGCATATCGCAGAAACAAAAAAGATAAATGTTAAACGAATACTTTTTATATGTTATATTTGCGATTTGCGATTTTGCGATATTTGCGATGGTTACGCTTTGAGAAAATGCGATATTGCGATATTGCGATATTGCGATATTGCATAGCAAATTGCAGATCGCAATATCGCAGATTCTTAAAAGCTCGTTGTCCAATGAAAATCTTTTCATAAATCAATATCCGTTATGCGCTTTAAATGATTGAATTAATGAATGGATTGTCAATTATCAATAAAAAGGATTTTGTTTTGATTGAAAGGTTGTTTCCGTTAGAATAATATATTTCATCCGCCTTTTGCATTTAAAACTATCTCATCACCTTTCTCATGTCATTACTCTCACTTAACTCGTAAAATCGCAGGCGCGAAGGAGAAAAAGACTATACGAAGCATTCACAGAGTATTATGGGAAAGAAAGAGAAGACTCCAAGTTCTGAAAACAAAGAAATGGCTTCACTGTATGCGGATACTGCTTGCAATAAGGATGCCGGTATAACCACCTAGGAAGGAATGTATAATTTGCTCGAAGAAGAAAATCCCAGGTTGATGCAAGTTGCGGCTACTGCAGGATCAAGTAATTCATCTGAAGCAACCCTTAAAGACCTGGCTTGTTCATTTCTGCACCGGATAGCAGCAAGACCAAGAATTCTTCCGTATTCAGACATGGTAAAATGGGTGTTGGACAACACCGATATTTCAGACAGGCAATTTAGAACTCTAGATCAAGAGCTCATCGGGTCGTTCACTACGGAAAATTTGAGGCTGATGTATCATTTGCCGGAACCTCAGGCGACTTATAATAAACAATTTATGGAGAATTTTGCCAAAGAACATGCAAATTTGGTGGACTGCACAAGGGAATGGACCAAAAGAGATGAACCATTGAAGAAAAACAAACACGGTATGTACAGTACTGGTTCACTCACCTCTCCATATTGTTTTGTTGCTGCTATGTTATGCAGGCTTTTTGGAAAGCCTGATATAAATATGGTCTTACCTGAATGGCTTCCATTGTTAAATGTTGTTGTTAACGCTACTATTGTAGACTGGGCCAAAATATTATTTGACAATTTAGCCACTGCTATTTTCAATTACCGGTCTAAACGAATTGTTTCTCAGAGGATTTATCCTCCTTTTTATCTATCTGCTTATGTTATGGACGCTATCTGCTTTGTTTCTAAATTCCCTTTGATGGGTTGGCAATGGAAGATTCAAGATCCTTTGCCTATTCATGTGTATCACAAGGAATTGTGGGAATCCAAGTTTATTCCTCATTTTTACAAGATTTTCCACGGCATAATGTTGCCTCTGCACAAAACATTGTATAATAAAGATGCTCCAAGGTTTTCCCCGGAAGCAGAAGTCGACATTCTCCCCGTCGCACGATGGTTTGGGGAAGAATGGTTTACCTATGTAAGGGTTTTTGGAAGCTCTGCTTCTCCTCATGTTTTACCCTTATATGTTTCTGATAAACTTATAGCTCGGGAAATTGCATACCAAACCTGTGGTGAAGGAGGTTTGACAAAGGAATTAAGGGATAAGAAGAAGGCCATTTGGCCACAATTTCCCGTAGCTTGTGGGACATTTTCATTATTTGATGTTGGACATGCATTCAAGGAAGTAAGAAATATTACATGCTTACAATTGTTTAAATTTGCAAAAAGGTTATTCGACCCTAATGAAGTTGCTAAAAATTTCACCTCTGCAATCAAAGTAAGGATATTTTCCGGAGAAGAGGACCCTTTCGATGATATATTCCTAGGAAAATCCACACTGAAAGAAATTCTACATTCAGCATAGATGCAGTTATCTCCAGAACAATTTCAAGAATTTAAACTTTACAGAGAGAGAAGACTAACTACTATCCCTTTGGAAAATTTATGCTTGGAACCCGCAAGGGAACCAACTCCTAGTGTCAGTCTCAACGACAGTTCAGGTACAGATAAGTCTAAGTCAAAATCTGAAAGAGAGACTTCTGAACGTTCTAATAAGTCTAATGAAAAGCAGGATAGAAATGAAGAATTAGTGAAAGATACTGCTC
This sequence comes from Pinus albicaulis, assembly GCA_034641835.2. Taxonomy (NCBI): domain Eukaryota; kingdom Viridiplantae; phylum Streptophyta; class Pinopsida; order Pinales; family Pinaceae; genus Pinus; species Pinus albicaulis. The sequence continues at coordinate 25,568 of JAXQQM020061647.1, read as the reverse complement.
AATCGAAAGAACTTTCACAACAAAAAATTTTGACTTCTCAGCAGATGAATCCTCCTCCTACCAATGTACAGCAATAGTTAGTCACAATTGAATTAGACAAAGAATGGAAAAGCTTTGATGAAATACTTAATGTTGAAACACAGATTACACAGACCCCTATACAAACAACAAAAGTTTTAAGCACAGGAATAAGCGGTAATGTGACAAATACAGAGCATATACCTGTCACTCCCTCTTCTGAAATTGTACTTAATGTAGAGGACATTCCTCCTCTAGATGTATTCTACAGCCCGAAGTACAAAGCAGTAGTGAAGAAGCAAAGGAAAAAGAGAAAATTAGAAGGTGCAATTGCTACTGAAGCAGAACAATTAGATGTCTTGTGGAAGGATCCTACCACAGAGCCTACTGATAATCTTGCTAAGTTATCTCAAATTACAGGGGCTTATGCTTCTGCAACTATTGACAAAGCATTTGAGATACAACTCTTATTAAATGAAAAAGAAGAATAGATACAAGTTCTGCAACAGCAATTGCAACAGGTACAGGCCAATAATGAAGCACAGATGAAACTTGAAAAGTTACAGCAACAACTTCAAGAAATGCAAATTGGATATCAAAAAAGTTTAGCTGATAAAGAGAAACAAATACAGATTATCCAAGATCAGCACAAAGATGATCCTAAGCTTCCAGAGTTTATTTCAGAAACTATTTCTTTAAACAATCAACTACTGCAACAAGAAGAAGTATTATGCCAAAAAATCTTGCAATGGAACTCTTTTTGTCAAGAAAGTGATAAGATCACTAATCATGTTGTAGATTTACGAAATGATTATGATTTAATTAATGAAAAATTTACTGATTATTTGGTATGGCAAAAGACAGAGGAAGGAAGAAAAGCTGGTGCACCAATTATTAATGAAAACCATAAAGAAATACTTTTCAATGACTGGGATGCACAAATCAGAGGGGCAGAGAAAGCAGCAGAAGAGTCGGCTACAGTAGCAAGCAGTCTTACTGATTTTGTAAATGAGAATTTGCACAAAGCAAATTTGATTTCAGAAACTGTTCCGGGATATCTTCCACAGGCGCATCAATTGCAAACAGAATGGACACAAAAGGCGGAAGAAAAAGAAAAATCAATCCAAGGATTGACAAGATTAAACTGGGATTCTTACTGGACATATTTAGTGAAACCACACAGTCAACGCAGTGCGCTTAATTGCATCATTAGTTCTGCTGAGAAGATTGCGCCTACACTTGCCGATTCTGTCTTTTCAGGACAGTTGAAATCTGAAGTCGGCCAACCACCTCTTCTCAAAACAATGTTGGATGCTTGCAAGTTTAAAGATCAAGTTCATAAGTAGTTACTTAATAGTCTTTATTTTTAGATTTAGTTTTAGTTTTACTGTATTTTTGCCTAGGAAAAGGACGGTCATTTAAACCGAATCCTTAATTTTTGTAATAAACTATTTTTAGATTTAGCTAGTAGTATTTAAACCCTTCTCATGCATTTAGAGAAGGATCCTATATTTTAATATTTTTGACTTGGAGATTACATTTTTGTACTCCACTGGCTCTTATATTTTATAAAGGATCACATCTGGTGATTTTATGCGGAATTATCTTTAAAGTGTTGCATTTTTGTACCTTGGATTTGATTTTGCATCTGAATTATTGGATTAGAGTATCAGATTTCATTTGAAAGCTTTCAAGATGGATAAGGTATTTTTATCTATTCACTGTTGATTTCTTTTGTCATATGATATTCGCTTTAAAATTTTCTATCATTTATATATATTTGTTTTCATAACGTTTCTTTATATATCATTTTTGAATATAATTGAAATGTTATCTTTCATAAGTGTATGTAGATGATATACAATGATGAATACAATATGCTAATATAACTCTGTTTAATTTCTTAAACAGAGTTATCTTTATTTGTTACTGCACATTTCAATTAAACTTTAATACATTTTTATGGTTATTGTTAAATTGAAATAATTTTAAGTTGTATTCACATCTGATACCCGGGTTAGTCTTAGAATTTCTTTATCGGTATTTAGTTTAAATTAGATAGTTTTACTTCAGTTATTTAGTCCCATTTTCACTCATCCAAATCAACCCATCACCAACCCATTAGTTATAAGGAAACTGGTCCTTTCAATCCAGTCGGAGCCACCATACCAAACGGATAAGGAGTTGTCCTAAGGTCCCGACCGAGTGGTTTTCCCCAATGTTTGAAGCAGAGATTTTCTAGGCTTCAGCAGTTATTTACATGATCTCTATGACATATAATATACAGATAGTTGGGGTTTTTCAGCTTTAATCTTTCCCATAAAATATTGTGTTCATATGTGTGATTGTTTATGGTTTTAATGTGCGCATGCGATTGTTTTTATTTCCGCAATTAATGATCAATGGTAGAAGAGATTATGTATTGTGCATGAAGTTAAAATAGTGTGTGATCGGGGAAGCAGGAAAGTCTCGGTGAATAATGTATCGATTATTCAAATTTCTTGATTTTATATTTGGATCAGTGTTTAGGCTTGATTAAACCATAATCTTCGTCTTTGACAATGATACGCTTTCATAATTGATGTGGACTATGTATTGTTGTTTTGCAGGTGTGCAAAGGATTTACTGGAGTTTTTGTTTTAGAAAATTGATAATCATGACTTATCACTTCACTGAAAACGTTTAATTATGCCTTTGAAACCCTTTAATATGTATCAAAAATCCGTAAGGATCATCATCCTTGGCCAATAACAGTGTGATCACCTGCGGAAATTTTTAACTTTAACTTCATTAAACCTACACAAAAACACACAAATATTATTGAAATCCTATGTTTTATTAGTTTAAACTGATTTGGAGGGTTTATGGAGGGTAGTTTGAAGTCGTGCGAATGAGCATATGCAGCGGAAAAAGGGAGAAAAACCTGGCAGAACAGCTAACCAAGTGAAGAATGGATTTTGGCGCGATATTGAATGAGGGCCGTTGGAATAGATCAAAGAATGGAGAACTATGGTTGAGATCATTTAATGGGGAAATTTGGAGGAATGATGGAGGGAAAATGAATTGGTGGTAAGGTTAAATAGGGACCATCCGATATCAGAGATTGACGGCTAGGATCTAATCTGGATTACATTGCGGAGGGAGGAGTGGTATAGCGGAAAACCAGTAGTGGTTTTCGCGTAACTCTGAGGCGGTTTTAGATTTTGGCCCAAAAAACGCAATATAGGTCTACGTTCAACATGTGTCTTTTCAAAACTGCTTATATCGCGTAATTTTTTGGTGTTAACGTTCAAGAACAAAAATTACGTGATATTGATTCTAGGACATTGGATGGGAGGATTCAGATCCAATGGAGTGGATAGAGCGCAATGGATGAAGAGCTACGGGGTAAAAATAATGTGGGGTCCAGGTGATGTCAGCAAAAATTGGTGCGTAGTGGAGGGTAGAATAGGCTATCCGAATGTTGAGTTCCTTTGATAAATGGTTATAATGAAAAAAGGAGCGGAGATGAAAGAAAATGAAAAGGGTGGAAAAAAGGGGCCTGATGACCTTAGATCTTCGAAGATCGACGGTCAGGATTTACTTTTAAAACCTTCTGTCGGGAAATAAAAATATACAGGAATGGTAAGGTTTCAAAGGAAATGGCAGAGAAACAAGGGGAAGAGGGGGGCCCACCTTTTGTATAAGGGCAAAAAGGAAGGAGGAATGTGGGCTGTCGGATCTGGAGGATTGACGGTGGAGATCTGAGATGGTGGACAAAGAGAAGGGCGGGGTAAAAGTAGCGGAAGCATTGTGGGCCGTTAGATCTAGGAGAGATCAACGGTCAGGATTCAATCGGAAGGTTGATGTCGAAGGAATAATGAGATAAATGAGCACAATGCGATGAAGCGCGGACCGTCAAATTTCGCAGAATAAATGGTCAGGATTTGATCGCATTGGAGAAAAGGGAGACATCCAAAACACCAAGGTTTTTTATTTTGTGATGTTCGATTAAGCGTTGACCATTGGATTAGATTCAGAGATCAACAGTATAGATTTAATCGGCAGGCGCGATGGTGAAGGGTTATGATCAAGCGCGATTAAATCTGAGCCGTGTGTTCTTATGGATTCAACGACTGAGATTCAATCACAGGATCACATCGGCGAAGGCCAAGGGCAAAGTGGAAAGGGAAATTCGCGATGCGATGAGCCGATGGTCGTTGATATGCAGAGATCAACGACCCAGATTTATTTCAAATCATTCCGTCGGGTTTATGAAATAACAAAGGAAAGTCGGTTTTTTACGAAAAATACAAAGGAAAAATGGGTTCGGGAAATTTTTTTTAAGACTTTTAGCGCCCGACTGCGGGGCTTATTAGGTTGTATGAAACAGATGAAGTGATTGGGGGTTTTTAAAATAAAGAGGGTTATCACAATCAGATTTTTTCGAAATAAGAAGTAAACAAGGAAAATAGAAGACCTCGAATGTGATTGCACGACGGGGGTTAACTCCGGGTCATAGCTCCAGGTCTCATGCGGGGAAAAGGAGCTGGGGCTAAAGCCAAAGGGGCTTAAAGCCTTAATGCAAAAAGACTGTTTTTTAGGATTTTTTAAGGATTTTCAGAGGATTTTGGGGGTTCCGATAAGAGTGAAAAGGGGTTTTAAACCTTGTCAAAGGGATTTTACAAGGCTTTAAAGGGAAATTTGAAGGAATGCGAGGCAAATGAAAGGGTTTATCGATGAAGTAATAAAAGGAAAATGGATAAGTGAGAATGAGGGAAAATGAGGCCTTTTAAGCAGTTTTTCTCTTAGTAAACAACATATTTTTCAGGTTTATGAGGGAAACAGTAGTGAATATTAACTAAAAGATTAGTTATCTTCATAAAAACTTCAAAGATGATAGGTTTTCAAAGGGAAATATCTCTTGAAGTTTTGAAGAAGAAAATTAGCCACTTCTTGGTATAACATAATTTATCAGTGGCTAACAGAAGTTTTCTTGAAATCTGGAATGCTTGACTTCCTTGGGGAAACGACTTCCTAACATTTGTTTGTAGGCTTAACCTCCTGAAATTAAGATTCTATTTTTTTTTCAATTTTGGTGTGTGCCTTGAGAGACTATCTTACTATACGAGGTATTTATGCTCCCTCCTCTGGCCTTATCCATTGGAAGAGTAACCATAAATAGAAAAATATTTTGCAGTAGAAATTAGAATTTGCAAAAAAACTAAGGTTTTGTATAGCTCCCTTTATTAATAAATATATAGATAAAATAAAATTAAAATTTACATCAACATCACGTCAAGTCTACATCATTTTCAATACATTCTCTACACAACATCATGTTTTCAATGTTTAACACTAACTAGAAATCATTTACTGTATCATCGCATTTGCATCACAAGTGTGTTCTTTGCATTGTAGTGGATCAAATTGGCAATGGATATTTCACACGAGGCTTCATATATTCATCATGCTAGCATTTTTATACCATTGAAAGGTGAGATTTTTTAGTTATGTTGCTTCTTGTTTATTTCTTGTTAAAATCTTGTCAACGTTAGCTTACATCACCATTATGTCATATTACCTTCACAAATAACATCATTGATATTCATTTGTGTTTCCTTGCATTTCGTCACTCACACCTCACATTATTGGGCCTAATGGTTAAGAGCATGTGTTTCCTCCTAAGAGGTCACAAGTTTAAAACTAGAGGGGGGTAGAGTATTTATTCCTTCGTAGACTTAGTAGTCAAATCGCTGCGTGGAGGTGGGTCCCTTGTCCCACAAACAAGGGGGTCTCATACACGAGTTTGGTGTCTGGATTGGCTGTGACCTTACAATTGGAAAATTATAAATAATTACTATTTCTTTTACGCCATATTTACATTTATTATTTCTTTTATCTCATATTTACATCTTTTTAGCAACTTAGTAAACATGTTTTCCATCTTGTTAATATCAAAATTACATCATTTTAGCATCATAGTGTGACACATTACTATTATTATTATGTAATCAATACTAGAGTGGGGGAATCAGTAATTGGGTAGAACTTCATCTGCATGACATAGTATCAATTCTTCAAGCTGCCAATATATAACTCCAATGTTTACCCACAAAGCCTACATTCATTTGTCAGGGTTAACAAGGGGATTTGAAGGTGGGCAACATTAACCACGAGTCCCAACCTCCAGGGCTACTTTGACCAACTAAAGCACGACATAATTATATTATTATAATATTGATTTAATTATTGTTATTATTTTTTTCATATGAAAATATCGATGAGATTGATGATTATATATGTCTACTTTATGATGTAGTAATTATGAGAGCAAAGCCATGTATATAGATAATAAAACCATATTTCCATAAACACAATTATGAAATTTTATGGCACTAGCATTCAATTAAATTCACAACATGGAAGCAAAAAAAACATCTATATATAAACAAAAATGATGGGATTTTAATTTAAATAACTATGCAAATTTTCTTTATGTAAATAATTTCTATATTAACACCCTAAAGAAATGTCAATTTTCTAAGCAACATTGCATGAAAAAACATGTAGACATATAATGATATAAAATGAATTTGACATCACAAGTTCATTGGAACATTTTTAATTCCCTCCTCATCTTCTTAACCCTACTTATCTTCACTCTATAGAAGCATAATAATGAACACGAGTTCAATATAAGTGTAATATGTAGTGTTGTTTATACGGTGTAATATATATATATATATATATATATATATATATATATATATATATATATATATATATATATATATATATATATATATATATATATATATATATATATATATATATATATATATATATATATAACTTTTTTATAATCTTTTGTGAAATCTGAATTTTTATCTAAAACCAGATTAAGAATTTATAAATATAAAACTTTATTTTGGATTTGAAATTATACATATCAAATTTTATTTTAAATTAAAAAAAAAACTTATTCACTTATATAATAGACATGCAATAGACACACGGATAGAGCTTCTATACCTATTTGGTCAAGAACTTAGTGAATATAAAAATGTTACAAAATAAAAATAAAATAAAATATTTATAAAATATTTTGATTTTGAAATGAGTTATGGTTTTTGGGCAATTGGTATTCATAAGTCATAGTATTGAAAAAAAGTATATTTACAAGTTAATAATATTCATGGTAAAATGGAATAAATATCCATGGTTAAGAATCTTGTTATATTGTAAGTATTAAGTTTTAATTTAAAAAGTGTTATAAAATTAAATTAAAATAAAATATTTCCCACATGGAGCAGAATAGATGGTGATAGGTGTACTATTAAGTTTGTAATGTGAAGGTCACTAGTTTGAAACTTTGTGAGCAAAAATCTAGCCATGTTAAGGGTTGGTGTGGCCCAAGATGGGTGCGATCCCCAGGTAATTTGGATGGCTTAGATGCCCCTGGGTCATGGTTTCTTAAGCCACAGGTCAAGCCTGATGTAATCTCTAGAGAACTCATACAACTTGACAAACAAAAAAAATAAATTAAAATAAAATATTTTGATTTTGAATGAGTTATGGCTTTTGGGCATGTGGTATTGATAAGCTATAATATTGGCCCATGGTATTTTAACAAAGTCCAAATTATTATGACACTTGGAAAATAATATTTTTTTTTAGATTTTAGATTTTTTATTTGACAATTCAATTTAAAACCACGTAAAAATAGTCATCAAGCGATTATTAAAAAAATATTACATTTAAAAAAAGTAATTAATTATTATTATTATTATTATTAGTTTTAAAATATTTAGTTTAATATTTATATTTTCAAAACTTTAATAAACATCATAGAATCTCTTTAACAATTTCAAAACTAATCGAAAGTCAAAGTTTTTTGACCAAAATAAAAAAACAATATAACCTGCCTTTGAGAGGTATAAACATAAAAAATTGTGAGCATTTAAATTTGTAATTAAAAACATATAGACTAAACAATTGTCAATACTCTCTTAGCCCTTTGAATTAGCTTTATCATCGTACAATTGGAAGAATGTAATATATTTGAATCAATCAATGATTAATTTTAACTATTTATAAGTTAAAATTAAATACATAATTAAGTTAAAAATAAAGACATAATTAACAATTGAGTTGGGGTTTTTAGTTATAGAGGTACCAAAACACATTATCAGCTGAAGAATGATACTAAATACATTACAAAAAGCCCAATAAACTTATAAATTTTACCCAAACAAAATCAAATGCACAAATTGGACATGAATTAGATGCATAATTCACCATTTGAGAAGAATAGTTAATGGAAACAACAATTTAATGAAAGACAACGAATATAAAGGCCATTAAACTTGTGTGAAGTAACCTAGGAAGATCAAATATGTAGCATTTGGGTCCCAAATATCTTCATGGAAGGGTCTTTTGGTCTCTTTGTTTATTCATTTTATCTATGGAATGTTACGAGCATGAAATCCCTCTATGGATGGTTATTGTGGATGAAAACACTTAGTAACTAGTAAGTCTAGCGTTGGAATAGGGTAGGTATGGGAAAAAGGGTTCTCAATTTCTCATTGGCTAGATCCAACATACACACAAGTTTTATACGTAACTACATAGTTTTATCCCTACATTTATAGGTTGGGAGGACCACCACCTAAATTAATTCTTAATGAGTTCTAATTGATGGTAAATTATCTCCCCTAGGTGATTGATTTAATATTAATGTCAATGATGGTAGGTCCCAAAGATAACATGCCATCATGCACCATTCATGCCTTGTCCTTGGTCATTTATTTGTTGTGGAGGAGCTTTATTTTACTTATATGAGGTTAGGTAGTTTTCAATCCCTTTTTTGCATGAATCATGTGAGCATTAAATGGATTTTTCAAGAGACATGTCTGAAGGGTCATGTGATGAGTGGACCTTGCTTAGTAGGCCATAAATGGTACATGCAACATCAAATTGATAGTTTTGGTATGCGTTACAACTAATTTGTGATGCTTATATTCTAGGTCCCTATAATACTAGTGTATCCCCTTATTGCTATTGTTAGTGTAGCCCCCTTATTATTATTGTTGTGCCCATGTAGTCCCCATATTGTTATTATTGTGCCCCATAGAAGCCCACTATTATTATTTTTGTGCCCTTACATTGTTATTTTTATGTCGGCTAGGATTATATTGTGACCCTTTGGATTCCTATATATAGAAAGCAGGTTTGTCATTTGTATCATCCAAGAATTGTTCATTTATGTAATGTAAAGGATGTTTCCCCCTCGAAGTGGATAATTTTTAAGTCATTGATCTATATTTTCTTCTATTTTGTGACCTGGTTGCTTAATATTTGGTATCAGAGCTTTAGATTCTAGGGTTTCGCTTCTGTAAACAAGCCATCATGGCATGTTCGCTATAACTTTTGTTATACAAAAGTTAAGAAGCTAAAAAAAAACCCAGTTGAGTCAAAATTTGGAAGAACGTATTGTAAATAATTCAGACCTTGGTATGCAATATTTTAGGAGATATGATCTGTGGAAGTTATGGTTTTTGTAGGCTCCATAATTTCATCTCAAACGTGTGACTGAGGGAAAAACATCATAACTTCCATTTCAGGAATCAGATTCGAATTCTATAAAAAGTAGAAGAAAGTGCACAGGATGTAGTTTCTTTTGTATCGATTTCAGAGCTAAAGGACACTAAAAGTGACATGTGGCACACCGTATAAATCTGCTCTATTGAACTAGTCCATAATTAGGTCATTGTGGGATATTGGGCATAACCTTGTCTTGAAGAATCCAAATCAGGTCTGACCTATGGAATTGGAAAGAGGACTTAGAGGGAGACTACAGGACCCAAGTTCAGATCTTGAAGATCCGAAATCAAAGAGACCTCCTAAATAGCAGTTTGAAGTGATTCTAGGGGAATATTGAAGCATATATATAAATATCGGATTCCAAAATGAATCCAAAAAATAATTCTACACCCATTAAACCCTTAGAAAACTCTACTATGACGCATGAAGAGGAAGAATTACAGCATAATATATCAAAATTACGGGACCAAGTCCAACAAATGTTGCTCTCACAAAGAGCAACCAAAGATGAACTAAAAGGTGACATGGATGGTTTAAAAGTAGACATGGAAGCTAAGATGGATGGAATGGAATCTAAGATCGACGGTATAGAAGAAAAACTTGAAGGTTTGAAGGAAGTTTTGACAAAATTGCTACAAGAAAAGCTTCCTAATGGTGAAAAGGTAGTAGAGGAAACTCATGATGAGAACAAAAGAGATGTTAATCATGATTTCATAGACTCTAACGTTGGATAAAAAACCAACCATATTCCAAAGATCGATATGAGGAAGTTTGATGGCAAGGATCCTATAACATGGATACTACAAATGGAGCAATAATTTGAGCTCCATAATGTGCAACCCACACAAAAGGTACATATTGCAACTTTATATTTAGAACAAAATCAGTTTGTATGGTATCGATGGATTTTTTCTCGTAACCCACTTATCACTTGGTCAATTTTTACTGAGGAAATGATAGCACATTATGAGGATAAAAAGAGCAACACATTCTTTAGCCAATTGATAAATATTAAACAAAAGGGTTCAATGATGGAGCGCATTGAGGACTTCCAAAAATTGAATATAAGGGTAAAATATATTCCAGAGGAACATAGGATTTATGTATTGATAGATACTTTAAATGATAACATCCAACATGAGATTTTCCTTTGTGAACCTGATACATTGGAGAAGGCATTCAGGTTGGCAGGAAAAATTGAAAGTAAAATTATGGCAACAAGGAAGCATACCACTCACAACTATAAAGATGGAAGTGTTGCTACTCCTAGCCATCCACAACCTACAAGGTTGACACCACAACAGTTAGAAGAAAAAAGAGAAAAAGGGATTTGTTACAGTTGTGATAGAAAATACACTAAAGTTCATAATTATGTTGAGAATAAATTATTTTACATAGATTGTGAAGAGGAGGAAGAAAAGGAACAAGAAAATTCGAAAGACAAGGATATACACCAGGAACCAGCCTTAGAGAAAGAATATATGAATCCGACCATATATTGTAATGCATTCACATGAATTACCACTCCTCAAACTCTCAATATAGAAGTACATATCAAAAATAAAAATGTAATAGTGTTGATTGATTCAGGTAGTACCCATAATTTTATTCATTGTAAGATAGCCAAGGAATTGAATTGCTTCCTATATCTAGCACCAGATTGTCAAGTGATGGTTGCAAATGGAGGAATTATAAATTTCTTTGGAAAGTGCCATAATATCAAGCTGACAATGGGGGAATATTTATTGAATATCCCAATGCTTTCCATTCCAATTGGTGATGCTGATGTGGTACTAGGAGTTCAATGGTTACAATCTTTGGGTTTGATAACTTTTAATTTTCAAGAAATTTTCTTGAATTTTTTTTGGGAAGGAAAGGAAGTTGAATTAAGGTGCATTATAGGGAACCAGAAGAGATAATCATCTATAACGGCATGACAAATCTTCTAAAGAAATAACAACGAGGCGTAATTGCACATTTATGCTCACTAGAGTTTCAAACATTAAAATCATCAATTTCTCTACAAAAAGTCTTAGACAATCATTGCAAGGTATTTGAGACTCCTAAATGTATCCCACCTATTTTTGATCATGACCATGTTATTCATTTAATTCCTAGAATTATTCCTTCAAACATCAGGCCTTACAGATATCCCTATGCCCAAAAGAGTGAAATTGAACGTATGGTTGCAGAAATGCTAGAGGTCGGTATAATTCAACCTAGTAGAAATGAATCATGGTGCATGTGTCTGGATTATAGGGAGCTCAACAAGCTCACTATTAAATATAATTTTCCCATTCCTGTCATTGATGAATTATTGGATGAATTACATGGAGCAATTTACTTTACCAAGTTGGATATTTGTTCAAGATATCATCAAATTAGAATGAAGATTGAAGACATTTCGAAAACAACATTTAGAACTCATGAGGGTCATTATGAATTTTTGGTCATGCCTTTTGGCCTTACCAATGCACCTTGTACATTTCAAGGGTTGATGAATTCCATTTTCAAAGCATTCCTTAGAAATTTTGTGTTAGTATTTTTTGATGATATACTAATCTACAACAAGTCTTGGAACGATCATGTTCAACATGTTGACAGGGTGCTCAAACTAATGGAGGAGAAACAATTATATGTAAAAGCATCCAAATGTTTCTTTGGAGTACAGTAAGTGAAATATCTGGGTCATATTGTACTTCATGAAGGTGTTAAGGTAGACCCTAACAAAATTAAAGCCAATTAGGAATGGAAAATCCCCACAACCATAAAGCATATGCGAGGATTTCTTAGGTTAACACAATATTATCGCAAGTTTGTTAATAATTATGGGAGAATAGTAGCTCCTATAACAACATTACTGAAGAAAGATGCATTTTTTTGGACTACAGAAGCAACTAAGGCCTTTGAACATCTTAAAGAGGCAATGTTCCAAGCACCGGTCTTAGCTACGCCAAACTTCACAAAAACCTTTATTGTGGAATGTGATGCCTCAGGAAATGGAATTGGTGTTTTTTTAATGCAAGAAGGAAGGCCAGTTACTTTTGAAAGCCGCTGAATCAAAGGAAAATATTTACATAAACTTATTTATGAGAAGGAAATGTTTGAAATACTACATGCACTAAAGAAATGATGACCTTACCTAATGGGAAGACACTTCAAGGAAAAATCAGATCATGATAATCTTAAATACTTTTTGGAACAAAGAATATCTTCATAAGAGAAAAAAAATGGGTCACAAAGATGTTGGGTTATGATTTTGAAATCATCTTCAAAAAAGGGAAGTTAAATGTGGTTGGAGATGCACTCTCAAGAAAGGATGAGGATGTGGAAGCATTGTTTTGTGCCATTTATATTATCCAACCAGATTGGATAACTGAAGCAAGAGAGGAATGGAAGAATGATGAAGAAGTGTGGACACTCATTCAAAATTTGTAGCAAGATATCAGTACATCTGATACATTTAGCTGGAAAAATGATTCATTGTGGTAAAAATATCGCTTATATCTTTGTAAGAATTCACAACTAAAACAAAAGATTATTTTGGAATTGCACACCTCTCCCTTAGGATGACACTTGGGATGTTTAAAAACTTACCACAGGTTCACGAAATAATTTTTTTGGGATGTCCTTAAATCTGATATTCAAAAAATTGTGGCTGAATGTTTGGTTTGCCAACAAAATAAAGTTGAGACAATTAAGACCCCGGGGCTGCTACAACCTTTATCCATTCCAAGTCAACGTTGGGAGGATATTTCAATGGATTTTATCACAAGTTTACCCAAATTTGAAGGAAAGAGTGTCATCATGGTGGTAGTTGATAGACTTACCAATTATGCATTATTTTATCCATTATCTCATCCATTTAAAGCCAATACAGTTGCTACTGCATTTTTGGAAATAATTCAAAAGATACATGGAAACCCAAATATTATTGTAGGTGATAGATATTTTGTTTTCATTGGAAATTTTTGGACAAAATTATTTTCTTGTTTGGGTACTCAACTAGCTCATAGTTCATCGTATCATCCTCAATCTGATGGGAAAATTGAGATAGTGAAATTTTTTTTGAGGATATATTTGTTGCTTTGTATTTGATAAACAAACACAATGGGTCAAGTGATTACCTCTGGCTGAATGGTTGTATAACACTTCCTTCCATGCTGCAACGAAAATGACCCCATTTATGGCACTTTATGGATATCATCCACCAACAATCACATCATCTTTAAGATAAAATTATAAGGTTCAAGTAGTGGAAGATCACATCGAGCATCAATAATAAGTTCTCCAAATCTTAAAGGATAACCTCACTTTGGCGCAGAATCAAATGAACAACAAGAAGATCAACATCATAGCGAAATAAGTTTTGATGTGGGCGACTGGGTGTTTTTACGACTACAACCATACACACAAATGTCCCTCAAGCAAGCTAAGAAAGAAAATAAATTATCACCAAAGTATTGTGGTCCTTACAAGGTGGTGCAAAAGATTGCTACTATGCATACAAATTGGGGCTTCTTGTATCTTCCCGAGTGCACCCAATTTTCCATGTTTCATTCTTAGAGAAGGTTATAGGTGACAAGCTCCTAGTTCAAGCAATATTGCACACAACATGTGAACACACAATCACATTGTTGGATGAGTCCGGATGCTCCTACGTGACACAGTCCATTATCTCATATCAGGACAACAGGTTCCTCAGTAAATTTTGGTCAAGTCTCTAGTTGATGTTGGACACCAAGCTCACTAAGTCCACAAATTTCCACCCACAAACTAATGGCCAAACATAGGTCATCAACATGATGATCGTACACACTCTGTGCATGTAAAACTCAAAGCATTCACACACATGGGATGAAATCCTCCCCTATGTCCAGCACAACTATAATTGTGCTCTTCATAGCTCAACTAGACACAACCCCTTTCAGGTGGGCTTGGGATTCCAGCTATTATGTCCCATTGATGTGGCCATACCATTTTCACCTACTCAGGTAGATTTGGCTCATTTCCAGTCCGAAGCCGAAAAGGCGAAAAAATTCATTGAGCACATTGAACACATCTACCAATAGGTCCATGACATCTTGGACAGAGCCAATGTTAATTACAAGCAACAACATGATCCTCATCAGGTGCCACACAAGTTCCAGGTGGGCGACAAAGTTTGGCTACTTTTGTAGAAGGAGTGCCTCGCTGGGCTCCACCTCAAGCTTCACACACTTCGATATGGGCCATATACCATCATCAAGGTTGTATGGGACAATGCCTTCGAGCTCAATATTACACCATTCCTTGGTCTTCACCCAGTTTTCAATGTGGACAACCTTCAGCCCTACTTTCCACCATTGTTGGACACATCCCACATTGCAGAACAATTCACACCAACAAATTTAAACCTAAACTGCATGGAACATGACACAACTGATCAAATCATGGACACACATCAAGAAAACCCACTAGTATAGGATCCAACTATACCAAGTTGTCAAAGCAGGCCAAATCCTTCACTAGGGCAAGTGGTTCACTGGGGACCATATTCAATAGAAATTTCCTCACCTCATGGAGGCTCTACATGCAATGAGGACCATTTCTTCCTAAGGGGGGAGGAATTATCCAAGTGGATATTAGTGTTCACCCACTTATTCCACCTAGACCTCTAGTTGGTTTCATCAGTTTCCTTATTTATAGCAACATTTACTATTTGTAACAGTTTTCAGGTCCTAAACTTCTAGAGCAATTTTTGCCCCCTAAACAACATTTTTTTGAGGTCCGCAACAAGCCCATTTCCATAGGAATAGGCCTAGGGAAAATATTATAGTACTCAGAGATATATTTATGACGATATATCGTATGTGCCAAACATAGATAATATGACCAAGTTACGACCTCAGGAAGTTGGCTTCCAAACCAATCCCAACAGGGCCGAAAAACTCTTGGCATTCCATCTCCTGGGGTTAGGGTTTTGATTATTTAGGGTTTTCCCATGTTGTTCAATAATAAAAAGGCCCTTGAGCCTCATTGTAACATAGTTTAAATTCATGTAGTTGCCACATCTCTTCTAAGAGATAAGCTACCATCGCCTGAGCTAGTTTATTTCCATTCTATCTGTAAGCTTATTTCAATTATTTGATACTAATGAAATGAAGTATATTTTATGTTTCATCTCTGTGTTTATGTTTATTTTTTTATTTTATTACATTCTTGCATAAATCCGTTTCAGTATAGCAAACTTGTACAACGTGCCACATGTCATTGTTTCACCTTCGACTCTGAAATTGATAAACAAGAAACTAAAGTTCGTGCACTTTCGACCTCTTTTTACAGAATTCAAATATGATGCATAAAAATTAAGTTATGATGATTTGCCCTCTATCAACTGTTTGAGATGAAATTATGGAGCATGCAAAAACCCTAACTTCCTTAGATCATATCTCTGAAAATATAGCAAACCAAGATCTAAAATTCGTACCCGAGGTTAACCAACATGTCGAATCCACGTGGTTTCAATTTTAGCTTCTGAAGCTTCGTAGAAAAAAATATATATAGCAAAAATTCCAATATGACTTGTTTGAAGAAGAGAAACCCTAGAATCCAAAGCTCTGACAGCAAATGTTATGCAACCAACTCACAAAATAGAAGAAAATACAGATCAACGACTTCAAAATTATCCACTTCGAGGGGGGAAGTCCTTTACATTACATACATGAAAACTTCTTGGATGATATAAATGAAAAAACCTACTTTCTATGTATAGGAGTCTAAGGGGTCACAATATAATCAAAGCCTACATAACAATAATATTTTAAGGGCACAAAAATAACAATAGTGGGCTTCTATGGAGAACAATAATAACAATATGGGGACTACATGGGCACAACAATAACAATAAGGGGGCTACACTAAAAATAAAAATAATTGGCTACACTAGTATGATAGGGACCTAACAACTAATGCAAAATATTCTTCGTTTTCATTGCAAGATGTCCCATCTCTGGTGCTCTGCCTTATCTCTTCTTGTACCAAGTCGGAACACAATCGCTCCCACTCTGGTAGCTTCTCCCTCCCATTCACCAAGTCCCGATAGCTATGCCATCTCTTGGGAAGGCCTAGAATTGCTAGGCTCACCAAATCATCCTGAGATACTGTCACACCAACACTTCCAATCTAATCTCGAAATTGAGTGAACTTCATCAAGTATTTTGGTATCGTCTCGCCCCCCTCCATCTTTATATTTCAGAGCTTGTCTTTCATCGCCAACTTCCCTTGGTCATTTCTACTTTGAAACAAATCTGTTAAGGCCTTACACATAGCATATGAATTTTCCTTTCCATGGAGGTTTGACACAATATGTTCTCAAACTCCTTCTAACAATATCCTTCTCACCTTTTCTTCCTTCTTCTTCCATGCATTAAGAATTTGAGCATCTGCTACTGCAGGTTGGGGAATATCACTGTCTATGAATTCCTTTAGTTTGTTTTCCTCTAGTACTTCCTCCATATTTTCTTTCAATGATATGTAATTCTAATTTCCCTCAAGGGAATGTTCGAGTCTCAAGCCATTAAGAGACATCTTGATCTGTTGTTGGTCCTGAAGAATAAATCTGCAAATTCGATGTACCTGTTAAAAAAACTCTGGTTCTTTTATTCTATTGTGATTCCTGATATGATACGATGTAGAAAAATATCCAAAGGTATTCTACTGATCTTGTAATGTACTAAAACAAAATACTGAATCCTTCTACAAATTACAGAAACCAATTACAATCACATTACAAGTAAGAGAAAGAAATTATCATCGCACAACACAAGACATATCTAGGGAAATCCACTGATCAAAACCCCACTATATGTATATTACATAAATGTAATATCATGAAACAATACAATGTTATTTCCCTTCTATAAAGAAACTCTGCGCTCACCTTTAATTTGACAGGAAAAATCTTTGAGAGGGTGAATGGATGTTCTTTGTAATCAAATCTTTTTACTTTTTCATTCCTTAAAACCCATACGCTACTTTCCTGAAGCCAACTAGCGTATACACGCGGATATCCTTCATAAAACTAGCGTATACACAGAGATCTAATTTAGATCATTAGTTCTTCACTTATCATTCAATTATTCTATCCATTTGATGTTCTATAAACAAGAACATGTGCGCAGAAGAAATCGTAATAAACCATCACACAAAGGGAAAATCATGAACACCGTGGATTTTTATGGTGGAAACCCAAGCTCTGAGAAAACTACCGCCGTGCTTAGAAACAGCCTTCAATATTTTATTATAGAGAAAACATATTACAACATGTGCCGGCGTGTACTTGACCAAGACGCAGCACCGACCGCGCCACGGGGCCTCTCCGGGAAGGGAGCTACGACCGAATCGCTTTTACCAGCCTTTCCGAAAGGAGCTACGACCCCTCGATCTTGTTTACTAGCCTCTCCCGAAGGGAGCTACTACCCCCGACCGAAGGCAACCCGCACTACCTGACCACGTTTCATCAATTTTCACACTGGATCCAACAACTTCAATAGAACAACACTTGTAGGCCACGTTTCATCATATTTCCAGACTGAACCCTTTCCATACTTTTAAGCACAAACATACATCACCAACAGATACTTCTCAACACAAATCAGATAGCAGAAACACAGCAGAACAGATCAGATATTTCATACCCTTTGCTTCAACAAACCCTAGTTTGCATACGCGCGCTCCCTCCGTGGCGAAGTAGCGTATAGATCTTCAACTATCATAGAGCAGCATACTTATTCAGATCAGACATTCAGTTCAGATTTGACCCTTTACTTCAGACAGATGTTCGCCTCATCACAGATCTAATCACTCCATAAACAGATCTAGCAAATACAGATACATTTCAGATCTAGATATCCCGCTTCATCATTTCTTCATAGGTGCACCATAGATTCAGATCTATCATCAAACCTTTACCCTTTCCATACAGATATACTTCATAGAGAAGTATTCATTCAAGCTCAGACATATTGCTCTCACACTCATGATTTGCACAATGAATTTCTTCTCCTTATATAGGTTTATCTTTTTCAATACCACAGGCCAAAACAATACCATGAGCCTTCAATACCACGAGCCAAACCAATACCATGAGCCTTCAATACCATGAGTCAAACCAATACCATGAGCCTTCAATACCATGAGTCTTCAATACCATGAGTCATCAATACCATGAGCCTTCAATACCACGAGTCTTCAATACCATGAGTCTTCAATACCATGAGCCTTCAATACCACGGGCCCCTGGATTTGCACTTTTTGAGCGCTTTTTCCCATACACGACTTATCACGTTCTTTTTAGACATATCCGCGTATTCATGAGACATAATTTTTCATCATACTTTTGAGCACATTCTCGAATTCTTCTTCATTTAGTAATAATCGAGATACATCATATTTTCTTCATCAAGAACATATTCTAGCAAGCACAACTTCATCAAGTAAGTTGCCATCATCTTTATCAAGTGGGTTGCCTTTCAAGGACAACACTCAAGATCATATTGCTAACAAACATCATTTCATATCAGATTTGAGGATGGCTTACCAAGTCCATCAGTTTAAGTATTACTTCATCAGGTGTATTTCTATCAAGGACAACACATGCCAACAATCTCATGTATTCATCTTCATTCAGTGGGTTGCCATCAAGGACAACACTCTGCATCATATTTCCAACAATCTCCCCCTTTGGACTCGATGGCAACCACGTTGGTGTTTGGTTACCACAACAGATAGGTACCATGTCACTCTCCCCAAATATGTCACTCTCCCAAATATTTGACATCTTTAACTTCTCTTCATTCAAACACCATGTCACTCTCCCCCTTTGACATCAAGGGCAAAGGGCGGATCATTATCTTCATTCAAACACTATGTCACTCTCCCCCTTTGACATCAAGGGCAACGGGCGGATCAACAACAACATACTCTCCCCCTTTTCTCCTCATGTAGAAGAAGCGTTCTGCAGATCTGATGTATACTGAAGTGACCAAGCTCCCCCTGAGTTCATGCTGAAACTTCAAACATATTTTTTCAATGAAGTACATGACTCTATGACATTCCTATCACCAGTGACTCATACTTACATCAAAGATTCATCCAAGTGGATTTACATAGAAGAGTCAAGTACCCAACCAAGTGGGTTTACAAATGTGACTCAGCTACCCAACCAAGTGGGTTTACAAACATGACTCAGCTACCCAACCAAGTGGGTTTACAAATTGACAAGTTCTTACATGACTGAATATTACAATTTTACAACATGGGTCTCAACAAGACCTTTTCACCAAAATATAAATATGACCATTTATGACCAACACCAAGAAGACCTCAAGAGAGATCATATAACATAACCATCATAATGCCAACAATGCATTATACTTAGCAACACTAATGCTCCCCCTGAATCTGTGCATCCAGGAATCTATTTCATATGACTAAGGCTCCCCCTTAGTTTGTGCATCCTGAACACTTTTATCAACAAATCATCAAGGCATCTTCATCAAAACATTAGAAACAGATTTATGAGAACTGGAACACCACCAGAGATACCAAACAGCACTGCAGCTGTGCTGAAGAGAGCTGAACCAACCAAGAATTGTCAGCAACCAACCATACGCGGTTTTATGTGCAGGAACTCGCGTACATACGCGACTGTGTTTTAGGAAACCCGCGTATCCCAAGACACCTTCTAAGTTTCAACCAGATCTGATTCTTTGTAAGGCAAAGACAGTGTTCAACTTCTTTCTGATATATTTGACTGCTTCCCTGGACTACAGATATAACAGAATAGTGTCGTTGTGTCTTCAAGCGTCATCCAATGGTTGTGGCATCAGTACAATAGTAACCAAGCCTTCAGATTCTTTGCAGCATCAATACAATATTTCCAAGAGAGATTGTCATATCAGAACAACATCTTCACATAGGTGTCAAGAAATCATCCATGTGGTCCAACATCACCATGGTCTTCAAGATTTAACATGAAGTAACATATGTAGGCAAAAGATCTCAACCATAGCAACCAAACTCTATATGATCTGAAACAAACAAGACCAAAGAATAAGCAATCATATTGCCCATAATGCAACCATTAGAATTCAACCTGTTACTCCCCCTAAACCAGTGCTTCTTCCTTAACTTGTGCAATCTGAGACACCTTCAACAGCAAGTCATCAACATCAATCTTTGCATGATCTGTCCTCATCTCTGAACTATAAGACTTTCATCTCAACAATGAATGCTCTTCATCATAAAGCAACCAGGCTTCATCCATAATCTTCAACACATGAACCCATGCATCATTTCATTATCATGAGTATAACTAGAATGATGCTAACAGTGCAATCATCAGCAGTCAGACTGATGCTCCCTCTGGACTTCTGCTTCAGATCTTCAGCAATCAGATAAATTTTCTTATCATAAATGCATACGCTACTGCGTCTTCTGGAACTCGCGTGTATACGCGACTTTAGTTAATGGAACCTGCGTATGGAAAGTGAAGCATAGAAAATTTTATCTTTATTGTTCCTTCTGACTTGTGCCTCATGTACATAAATACGCTACACATCGGATGCGGCTGTCGAAAATACATAACGGAATAATCAAATCAACCATGAGTCATCCTTCATTTTCTCCCCATGGCAGCGATACATTATTAGTCTCTGTCTGTCTCACATCGTTCTGCGGTCAATCGGAAAATCGTCTTCCAGAAGCGGATGACTGCAGTAGGGTCTGTATTCCCTACGTTTCTGATCGGCCCTCCTTCTTTTTCCAAATTTTCTTGAGCTTTCCAACTATGTGCTGAAAATTGTCCACTTTCCCAGATCTGTTCATCCTGCATTCTTTTTCTACATGTCCATACTTGTTACAAGCATAACATCTCATGTGGCCGGAGAAATAAACATAAGAATCATAATGAGTATTTCTATTCTTCCTCCTTTTACAATCACCTGCTTTGTGTCCATACTTGTTACATGAAAAACAATATCCCTTGAAGAAACCAGAGTACCTTTCTATGTAGGAACTGTTTGTTTGAGGCTGAAATGATCTGCTCCTGCAATTTGCTGCAACATGTCCATAATTATGACATTTAAAACATTCAATGTTCTTGAATGAATTCCTTTGAGAATTCATGATTGTTGATTGAGATTTTGTCTCTTTCAACACTTCAGGTTTTGCATTGACATCCTCTGAATTTTTGGCACATCCTTGTGAGCTAGATTTTCCTTTAACAGTTTCATGGAAACCAAGACCATGTTTGATAGCAGGAGACCTTTGATTACTCAGAATATTGTCCAAAATGTTAGTACTATCATGAAACCTCAAAAGTTTAACCTTTTCTTCTAATTTACCTTTGAGAATGTTTACCTCAACCTCCAAGGCTTGACATTGCTTTGTCATGCTTTCTTCTTTCCTTCTTCCATCTTCTACTTGATTCTTCAGATTTAGAATCTCTTCTTTCAACCAATTTTCGTTTTCTTCACATGTTTGTTGCAGCTCTTCATTCTTCTTATTTGATTTTTCCAGATCTTCTTTGAGAGAGATGATTTCTGCTTCAAGGCCTTCCTTCTCAAATGATTGTAGAGGTTCCTTATTTTTCTTACTTGATGCTTCTAAATCTTCCTGAAGACAAATGATTGCAGCTTCAAGTCCTTCATTCTTCTTGCTTGATTTTTCAAAATCTGCTTCTAGATATTTAATTCGATTGGATGCATAAGTGTGAAACCTTTGATACTTGTCCATCTGTTCATTCAGCATTTCTATTTGATCTTTCATTTGTGAGATCATCTCTTTATAGATATTTTCTTGCTTATTGTATGAACTTTGTAGTTCTTCTTCTTTAATCTTGAGAGCTTCTTCTAGATCCACAACTTTACTTTCACTATTGTTTGCACAAAGAAGAGTATTACAAGTGGCCTTCTCCTTTTTCTTCTTTGCCATGAGTGCTTGTAGATCTTCGTCAGAATCTGTTTCATCTTCTTCAATTTTTGCTATACATGATTTCTGTGGTATCTCCTTTCCTCGAGTAACCTTCTTCTTTTGCTTCTTAGCCATGAGCACTTTCAGATCTTGATCAGAATCTTCTTCATCTTCACCGGACACTTCATCATCATCTTCTTTTGCATAATAACTCTTTCTCTTCTCAAATTGTTTCCCTTTACCATGCTTTTCTCTATAAGGACATTTAGCAGCATAATGACCAACTTTTCCACACTCAAAACATTTGAAGGGAAGCTTACCTTTGAATCTTCCAGTACCTAGTTGGAGCTTTCACACGAAATTCGCTTCTTCTTCATCGGATATATAGCTGGATTCTTTGACAACTTCCTTTTCCTTTCCTTTTGTAGATGCCTTAAAAGCAGCTTCTCTTATTTGAGAAGTACCTCCTTGTCTCATTTCAAAAGCAGTCAGAGTACCATGTAATTGAACAATAGTAAGCGTTTGCAGATCTTGCCTTTCTTCAATAGCTGAAACTTTAGAGTCAAATTTTGAAGTCAAGGATCTTAAGACCTTTTCCACCAGAGTAGTATCAGTTATGGTTTCACCCCAATTTCTCATTCGATTTACAATATCATCCAGACGAAGAAAGAAACTGGCAACACTCTCATCACTATGCATCTTCAAATTTTCATATTCAATTCTAAGAGTTTGGAGTTTTGCACTTTTTACCTTTGTGTCTCCTTCATAGCTCAGAATGATTTTGTCCCATATTTCTTTTGCTGAATGTAGCTGCATCACTTTAGCAAATTCTGATCCAGACATGCTTCCTAATAAGACATTCACTGCTTTGGCATTGATTTCATACTTCTTCCTTTCAGCTGCATCAGTAGGAATACTTGCCGGGTATTGATAACCTTCTTCCACGATTGCCCATACATCTGCACCAAGACTTTGCAGATATGCTTTTGTACGTACCTTCCAGAATATCAGATTGCTTCCATTGAATAGAGGCGGCTTTATAGACATCACTCCTTCTTGACTTCCCATTGCGACGGATCTCCTTCAAGCGATCAAGCTTCTGCAGAAGGACCTGCTCTGATACCAATTGTTGGGAAAAATACTGAGAGGGGGGGGTGAATCAGTATTTACTGCATAATCAAATCTTTTTACTTTTTCATTCCTTAAAACCCATACGCTACTTTCCTGAAGCCAACTAGCGTATACACGCGGATATCCTTCATAAAACTAGCGTATACACAGAGATCTAATTATGCCATTAGTTCTTCACTTATATCATTCCATCATTCATTCATTAGATGTTCTATAAACAGTAAACATGTGCAGTAAGAACAGAATAAAGCATCACACATGAACACCAGGATTTTTAGGTGGAAACCCAAGTCGGGAGAAAACCACCGCTGCAGTTGCTCAGCCTTCAATATTTTATTATAGAGAAAACATATTACAACATATGCGCTGGCGCAGACTTGACCAGCACGCAGGCACCCACCTGCGCTCGTTTACCAGCCTCTCCTGGAAGGGAGCTACGACCCCCTGACTCGTTTACCAGCCTCTCCTGGAAGGGAGCTACGACCCCCCGATCTCGTTTACTAGCCTCACCTGGAAGGGAGCTACAACCCCCTGACTGAAGGCTACAACCCTCAGCACCACCTTGGACCACGTTTCATCAATTTTCACACTGGATCCAACAACTTCAATAGAACAACACTTGTAGACCACGTTTCATCATATTTCCAGACTGAACCCTTTCCAAACTTTTAAGCACAAACATTCATCACCAACAGATACTTAACAACACAGATCAGATAGCAGAAACATAGCAGAACAGATCAGATATTTCATACCCTTTACTTCAACAAACCCTAGTTTGCATACGCGCTTCCTCCGTGGCGAAGTAGCGTATAGATCTTCAATCATTACAGAGCAGCATACTTCATCAGATCAGATATTCAGTTCAGATCTACCCTTTTGCTTCAGACAGATGTTCGCCTAGATGCTCGCCTCATCACAGATCTAAGCACTCCATAAACAGATCTAGAAAATACAGATACATTTCAGATCTAGATATCCCGCTTCATCATTTCTTCATAGGTGCACCATAGATTCAGATCTATCATCAAACCTTTACCCTTTCCATACAGATATACTTCATAGAGAAGTATTCATTCAAGCTCAGACATATTGCTCTCACACTCATGATTTGCACAATGAATTTCTTCTCCTTATATAGGTTTATCTTTTTCAATACCACAGGCCAAAACAATACCATGAGCCTTCAATACCACGAGCCAAACCAATACCATGAGCCTTCAATACCATGAGTCAAACCAATACCATGAGCCTTCAATACCATGAGTCTTCAATACCATGAGTCTTCAATACCATGAGTCATCAATACCATGAGCCTTCAATACCACGAGTCTTCAATACCATGAGTCTTCAATACCACGAGTCATCAATACCATGAGCCTTCAATACCACGAGTCATCAATACCATGAGCCTTCAATACCACGGGCCCCTGGATTTGCACTTTTTGAGCGCTTTTTCCCATACGCGACTTATCACGTTCTTTTTAGACATATCCGCGTATTCATAGAGACATAATTTTTTCATCATACTTTGAGCACATTCTGAATTCCTTTCTTCATTGCACACCGTAGATACATCATATTTTCTTCATCAAGAACATATTCTAGCAAGCACAACTTCATCAAGTAAGTTGCCATCATCTTTATCAAGTGGGTTGCCTTTCAAGGACAACACTCAGCATCATATTGCTATCAAACATCATTTCATATCAGATTTACATTATTTACCAAGTCCATCAAGTCAAGAACAACTTCATCAGGTGTATTTCTATCAAGGACAACACATGCCAACAATCTCATGTATTCATCTTCATTCAGTGGGTTGCCATCAAGGACAACACTCTGCATCATATTTCCAACACCATAGTCAGGTTCAGGGG
>JAXQQM020089658.1:0-33877 GCA_034641835.2 Pinus albicaulis | reverse complement strand
TATAGGAACACAATAAAATACCTAAATACACATAAATGCAGAGATGCAACAAAAATAAGACTTCATTTCCTTAATATCACATAACTGAAATATGCTTACAGATAGAATGGAAATAAATTAGCAAGGGCACTAGTAGCTTATATTTGAGAAGAGATGTGGCAGTTATGGGCTTCTGAATTGTGTTACAATGAAGCTCGAAGGACTATTTATTATTGAGAAACAATTGAAAACATTAAACATCCGAAAACCTATCCCTAAGAGATGAAGCGGCAAAACTATGAGCCCCATTTGGGTAAATTGGTATATAAAATTCCCAAGAACTAATTTTGGCATACGATTTCCAATTCACGCATACAATACCTCGTTAGAAATATCTATTTTATGAATACAACTTTTGAGTGAGCAACATCGCCCATGTAACCATGTTTCTCCCATTTTTCCCAAAAAACATCATTTAGGGCCTCAAAACAGATCCAGAAGTTCAAGACCCAAAAAAATGCTAAAAATAGTAAACTATGTTACAATTAAGGAAACTGAAAAATTGAAAGAAACAATGGTGGGGCCCCAAGTGGAATAGGTGGGTGCCCACCAATATCCACCTAGATCATTCCTCACCCCTTAGGAATAAATTTTCCCCATTTCATTGAGTTCCTCCATGAGATCAGGGAAATTCTGCTGAAGTTGGTCCATTGCGAGCCACTTGCCGTGGTGCAGGAGATGGCTAGCTTTGACAACCCGATACATTTGGATATTCTGCTGGTGAGTGTTCTGTATTTGCATGTCCATGATAAGATCTGTGGTCACCTGTTTCATGTATTCTAGGCTTAACTGAGTTGGTGTGAGTTGTTTGGCTATATCAGAGGTGTCCAGTAGAGGTGGAATGTAGGGCCGAAGGTGGTATACATTGAACACTAGGTGCAGACCAAGGAATTTTTTAATATTGAGCTCAGAGGCATTGTACCCTACAACCTTGGTGATGGTGTATGGCCCATATCATTGCAGGCGAAGCTTGCAATGGGGTCTATCGAGGCACTCCTTCTGCAAATGTTGCCATACTTTTTCACCCACCTAGAAGTTATGTGGCACCTGATGCTGATTATATCACTGATTTTACTTGGCATTGGCTCTGTCCAGTATGTCATGGACCTATTGGTGGATGTGCTGAATATGCTCAATGAAGTTGTTAGCCTTGTCAACTTCAGACTAGACATGAGTTGAATCAGCCAAAGAAGTTGCAAATGGCATGGCTACGTCAATGGGATGTAGTGGTTGGAATCCCAAGCCCACCTTAAAGGGGTTGGGTCCAGTTGAGCTGTGGAGTGCCCGATTATAACTATGATGTACATAGGGTAGGCTTGCGTCCCATGTGCGTGGATTCTTTGAGTTGTACATGTGCATAATGTGTACGATCATCCTGTTTGCGACCTCTATCTTGCCATCAATTTGGGGATGGGAAATTGTGGATTTATTGAGTTTATTTTCTAGCAAAGACCAGAGGTTGGACCAAAACGTATTGAGGAACCTAGAGTGATGATTTGAGATAATATACTGTGGGATCCCAAAGTGTACCCACAATCATTCAAAGAAGAGTTTAGGAATGTTTTCTTCTATGATATTTTTCTTGCAAGTTGGCATGATGGCCATCTTTGAGAATCTGTTGGCGACCATGAAAACATAGTCATTTCCATGCTTAGTATAAGGAAGTCCCGAAATGAAATACATAGAGATGGATTCCCAAGGTCGACTAGGGGTAGGTAGCGGACTATAGATGCCTTGCTTCTTGATGGTCGGTTTGGTAATGACACAGGCAGTGCAATATCTAATGCACTTCTTGATAGCTAGTAAAAGGTTCAGACAATAGAAATAATATTGTAGTACTGCCAATGTTTTCTGAACCCCTAAATTCCCAGCAAGCTTACTCTAGTATGCTTCACAAATTATCTTGGAACACTCGCTAGAAGGAACAAAAAGGTATCCCAGGTTACATACTAGTGCATCATGGAGGTGAAAATTTGGAATTTTCTTACCCTCCAAGAGTGTCATGTATGTGTGGCCTAATTTTGGATTTCTCTTGTAGAGAAGTGGCCAATCAAAAGTCTAGTTCCCACAAGAGTTGAGCATGGTGTTCAGTGCCATGATCAACTATCAACTAAGGAATATGCAACATTGGTGCTTCCCTTCTTGTATTGATTTTCAAATGAAATTGTTTTAGGTATGTGGACTACTTCTAAGGGTGATCGTTCTACAACTTCCCTTGTGTCTGTATGAACTACAACGGTCGGTGGTCTATGTGGATGATCGTTTCCTTCCCCAAAATGTAATGCTTCCATTGTCGGAAAGCCTCCACAATAGAATACATCTATGTGTCATAAGTGGGATACTTCTAGACTATGTCAGAAAGTGTCTCACTATGATATGCTAATAGATGCCCATGTTGAGTAAGAACTGCCATAATCTAATGCATATGTCTCGTTCTCAAATGGTTATTGCAAGTCTAGTAATGTGAGCACTAGGGTAGAGTAGAGGCGATGTTTCAACTCTACAAACACCTTTTGTTGAGATTCAAACCAATATTATTTTTATTTTTCTCCTCCCTTGGTGACTTGGCTTAGTGACCAAGTGATATGAGATAATCCCAACATGAACCTGCGGTAGAAATTTGCAAGACCTAAAATGATACGGAGCTTGGTTAGAGTGGTTGGGGTTGTCCAATATCAAATGACTTGGATCTTGGCTGGATCCACATGCACCCCCCGCTGATTAATAATTTATCCCATATATCGAACAAGGGTCATGCCAAAATTTCACTTCTCCAAATCGGAACACAACTTGTGTTGCCGCAGTGTTGGGAGGACCTATCGGATGTAGTGGAGGTTCTCTTCCCAAGTATGGATGAAGATCAAGATGTCATCCAAGTACATTACTACAAATTAGTTGGTGAATGGCCAAAAGATGTTGTCCATCAACCTCATGAAGGTTGTAGGAGCATTCGTTAACCCAGAAGTCATGACCACCCATTCAAAAATTCCCTCATTTTCTTTGAAGGCACTCTTCCACACATTGGAGAGTTCAATTGGTACCTGGTGATACCCAGACTTCTAGTCGATCTTGATGAAATATTTCCCCCCCCCTTGAGTTGGCTGAGAAGGTAATCAATCTCTGGTATTGAATACCTATTCTAAACAGTGATCTTGTTCAGTGCTTGATAGTCTATACAGAGTCTCCAAGTCCCATCCTTCTCCTGCACCAACACGATCGGGCTCACACAGGATGATGAAATTGGATAGATGTGACCTCTCTACAGTAGTTCCTGAATCTGCTTCTTGATTTCATATTTTTCTAGAACAAAGCACTGATAGATTGGTCCATTAACCAACATCACACCTGTGGTCAGAGCGATGGATTACTTGACTTGACAGTCCAGAGGAACCCCTGCGATTGAGGTGAAGATGTCCCCGTACTCCTCCACGACCTTGTCCATATATTTTTATCATGCAGACAAGCTTTGTCTAGAGGTCATGGCCACAATATTTTTCTTTCCCTAAGGGCATATTATTAGGAAAACAAATTTCCCAGTTTTGGAAATGAGCTTACTACAGTTTTTTACAGTAACCAAAGACATGGCAATAGGTGGTGCCACCTCCGATATCCTGTATAATGTATTTTCAATAGTAACAATAAAAATGAGAGTTCGGGACTCATACATAGCATGTAGCTTCCACAAGTATGGTTGTCCTAATAATACATCAAAAACATCAAGAGGAGCAATGTCACATAACACATCATCCATGAAGGACTTGATGTTGTACGAAGGAAATAATGCTGGCTGACGTGGAGATCCCGTCCTTGATGAAGTCATCTGATGGGGTACGATTGTGGGTTTGTTATTGTTGGAAAGCCCAACTGGTTCATGACCTCTACTGAAATGAGTTTCTTTTGGCTCCCGCTATCAACAATGAATTGAAGCGGGGAACTCGTTATCCACATTTGGGAATGGAAGAGGCACTCCCCCTCCTCTAGATCTTCCAGTTCCTCCTTATGGATCTTCATGGTGGAAACAATGGCATTGGACTCTACATCGATAATATGCTCCCCTTTATCATTCCCCTTGTCAGGTTCTAATTCAGATTCAGAACATGCATCTGATTCAGAAGCCTTCATTTAAGTCACTAATGACTGCTTGGCATGACACTCACTTGTGTTGTGAGTGGAGATCTTATGGAACTCACACCACTTTGTTCTGTCCTTCTTTGGATTCATAGTGTTGTTCTATGCTTGCGACCTTTTCAGGTTATCCCAGGTCGCACCACGTTGGCTTTTTCCTTTGTTTTGCGATTTGGGGGCACCTTCCCCTTGCTTTTGATTCACAAATCCAAATTCTTGCTTCTTCTGTTTGAACTTCTTCTCAATATTGGTAGCATATCGATATGCTACACCAAGCAAGGAGATGTAGAGGAATTCCATTTCCTCCTGAACATATCTATGCACACAATTGGGGTACTTCAAAACCAATTTTTTCTCTGAATATTTAATACCTAATTTTGTGTGCAGGGTATCGAAAAGATTCTTCAGCTCATGCATATCTTGATCACTTTGTTGTCACATCA
Organism: Pinus albicaulis; assembly: GCA_034641835.2. Lineage (NCBI taxonomy): Eukaryota > Viridiplantae > Streptophyta > Pinopsida > Pinales > Pinaceae > Pinus > Pinus albicaulis. The sequence continues at coordinate 29,270 of JAXQQM020089658.1, read as the reverse complement.
TATTCCATTGTATGTAATTTTCCTCATAGCTCCCCATGGGATAATATTGTTCCTTGATGGTGTCTCATAAAAAATTCCAAGTAGGTTCACCCAAGAACAGAGAGTGCTCCCTCTCATCCTTTTTCTCACAGTAGGTTTTCCACTAGTCCTTGGCATGGGGGTTGGCTTTGAGGAGTGAAAAAGTAATGTTTTCCTGGTTGGAAAATTCATGAATTGAGAAATACCCTTCTGATAGATTCAACCATCTATATACAATGTCTGCATCTATTTAGCGCTCAAATATGGGAATGTCAAAGCTTAATTGTACATTAATAGGATTTTCACCTTCAGAGTGGTTGTTGGATGTAGATGTGTCGCCGGTGGGAAGTCATTGAAGGATCTGGGAAAAGTTATCCATCATTGTGTTCCCTTTTTTCTTGAGGTCCTCCTCGAGAAATATCTTGATAAGGTCTCTTGCTCTGCCATTTTTCTTTTCATCCCCATGGGCGGTCGTCGAGGTTTGTGAGGCTGATCTTGTAAAGGTTCAACCAGATTGAGTCCTAAATCCTTATACCTCGACGTCATTGGGGACATGCAAATAAGGATCGAGAAAGAACATATTGATCTGATAACACTGATCTAGAATTATGCAGGAACACAATAAAATACAGAAATACAAAAAAACATAGAGATGCAGATGAAATAAGACTTTATTTCATTAATATCACATAACTGAAATATGCTTATAGACAGAATGGAAATAAACTAGTTAGGGCATTGGTAGCTTATCTCTGAGAAGAGAGGTGGCTTATACATGCCTCTGAACTATGTTACAATAAGGCTCGAAGGCCTATTTAGTATTCAGAAATAATGGAAAAACCTAAACATCTAAAAAAATAAGCCTAGGAAATGAAGCGCCAAAAGTATCGGCCCTGTTTGGGTAAATTGGTACATCAAATTCTCGGGGACGTAACTTTTGCATACAATATTTGTTTGAAATGCATAATACCTCATTAGAAATATCTATCTCAAGACTCAACTTTTGAGTCAGCAACATCATTCCAAGACCCATGTTTCTCTCGATTTTCCAAAAAACCATTGTTTAGGCCCTCAAAATGACTCCAGAAGTTCAGGACCCAAAAAACTGCTAAAAATAGTAAATTGTGCTACAATTATGGAAAATAAAAAACCGAAAGAACCAATGGTGGGGCCCCAAGTGGAATAGGTGAATGTCCACCAATATCCACTTGGATCAAAATATCTGATTAAGTACAATAATCCTAAACTAGCATTTGCACAGAAAAAGGTGCAAAGAATGCCGATAAAAGTGTAAATGAATGAAGTGTTTTTTTCATTTTTTGACTGGGTTAAGTGTTTTTTTACTTTATGAGTTGGTTAAGTGTTTTTCTCATTTTTTTACTAGGTTATAGTTTATATCATGTGCTTGACCCTTTATCCACTCAATAACTCCCAATTTTTCCTTTAAGATAAATAAATAAGTAAATATTACCAATTAATATGGGGTGTTGGGATAACATTAATATACAATTATTTCGTTAATGTGCATCACCATGTGGATGGCAGAGATCATTAAAATATATTAAATAAATTTGAAGAGAAAAAAAATTCAAATGATAATTTTGCAATTACCTGCAAGAGCAATAAAAATATCATAAATAAATTTTAAAACCAACAAACTATGATCATTTTGCAACTTTAAGATTTAGCATTACATAATATAGTTGAAATTTTGATGGAAGATCAAACTTTTTGAATTCATATTGAAAGCGTTTACAATCTATTAATGCAACTCCAAATTTAACTTCACTCAGAACATCCAACCATATGAAACTACAAAAAATTAGTTTACCATATAACTAAATTCCATGAAATAAAATTTTAAAGATTAAATATTCGAATTCTTTTAAAATTTAAATAGCATGAGAGATTTTGTGTCAATGTAATATACAAAAGCTGGACAAAACTCATGGAACTCATGTTACATACAAATAATATCTTTTGAGATTATCTCATATGACATAGTGCACAAGGAGATGGGTTAGAACCCACTAAATGAAGAGGGGTTGGATTATTTTGCGATAGGATCCAAGAAGGACAAGTTAATCCCTCCTCCAATATTTGTAGGCATATGAACATAATAGATCATGATAATTAAGTTAAATTTAATTAAACTACAACAGAAATTATGAAAATGAGCTAAGAATCCATGTACACCTATGGATATGTTGTAGTCGAAGGAGTACAATGTGTTCCACATTTCACATTATGAAATTGATGCATCTAAAGACTCGTTTTCCTATTAATATACCACAAAAGGATGTGATCCATGAAATTTGAAGCCCCTTACAAATCCACCAAAGGTGATTCCTTGTATACATCAAATAATAAGAGAACATTGCCTCCTTAGTTGTAGAAAAGCAGTCTAGAGTTTGACCATTATCCATAGTTATTGTACCCATTATTTCTACAATTATATGAAATAGCTTGCTTATGGAAATAATTGGTGTTTCTAACTCCAACATTCAACCAATAAATTAGTGTCTTCAATCTCCACCATTCATCTTATTTTCAATATTTGTTTTAGATTTTTCAAAAAATAGTTTTTTCATTCTCCAATTGGCTTCTTTAGACCCCTGAGTTTTCTATTTTTTCAAGAATATCTCCCAAAAAATATTTTAGAAATAAAAATGACTCTCCTTCCTTATATTTCGTCTTTTTGGCCTAGTCCTTCAAGTTCTCCATTTTTTTTCATTTTTATTTTCCCAAATAAAGGAAGGAGAGCCTTCCACCCATTGATTCTAGGATTGTGAAGAAAAATTTAGTTTCTTACACCTATAAACGGTTGTCACAAAAATGGATGGGACCATAGTTCTTTGAGGGAGAGAGGTAAAGGAAAATAGGATGGTGATAAGAACCAAAATAAGAAATGATTTTACAGGAAATATAGATTCTCTCTTTAGTCAAGGAAATGTGGATGGGAAAATAGTTTAAATTTTCTAGGATGTGCCCTAGACCTATTTTGAAGTTTGACCAAGAGTACTTATTGAATGGATATTGCTTAAAAAAATCAATAGATGAGACAAAATCCTTCATTATTCCTCAAAAACATTCTCAAATATTTGACCACATTTTCGTATCATGAGGGTGGAGAGTGGTCTTGATGTCTCCTCAATATATATTGTTTGTTTCTCAGTTTAGGTAATTTAGTAGGAAAAGGAGTTGCAACATGTTGCATTGTCTTGATAACCTATTGACATATAGAAATTGAGCATGTCGAGAATATTCCCTCTCTAGATATGTTGTATACTAGATGATACCTGGAAATCAACTCTAAACTCCCTAATTAAATGAAAATTATCTATATTCCAAGTAGTGCATAATCCCCTTCAGGACCCTCCTAAGCCAATGGCTATAATGGATCTTTTCTTCCATACTGAACTACATTTTCAGCTGATGGATTCCTCCTCCATCATTATCTCCTAAAGAAAAAGGATTTGAGTAATTTCTAACTTAATCAAGTTTTAATAGATGTCCAATTTTCTTCACTCCTTATTCCTTGCAATTCCAAGAGTTAATATTCATTTTTTGAGGTTGGGTGAGGGGGAAGGGGGGGTCTATTCAGATCCTTTAAGCATCCTTGGATCTTGGTACTTCTTGTGCTTCCATTATAAATACCTTTAACTATGTTCTAGATTCCAAAACCCTTATATTTATATGCATGTTCTTCTTTATTTCTATATTTTACTTCCTTCGAAGTTTTTTCTTGGCCCCACTTGATATTCAGCCTTCTGTCTCCTCCTCATCTAATAGGTAATCGTGTGTTTGTGAGTCTTGATTATTTAGACCAGTTACTAAGAAAAATAATCTTTAGGACTTTTTTGCTAAAAGACTTTCTTCCTAGGATGGGGACTAACAAGAAACCATAGTTTTAGCAAGGGTATCCTCAAGTGGGGGGCATAATTTCCTAGGAGGGTATCATAAGAAATTTGAAGCCCTACCACTAGTTGGAACCTTCAAGTTACTAAAGAGGGAAGGGGAAGATGAAAGAGGGAGAGGTAGAGAATAAAGGTTGGAGGAAGAGAGAGCTTGAGAATGGTGTGTTGAAGTGGGGGTAGGGTTATTTAGGAGGAAGATGAGAGTTCAACAACTTATTTATAGTCATTTTATTTTTTGATTGTTTCCAATTCCCTCCTTTCTCTACTTTATTTTCTCGATGAATTGCATTCAAGAATTTTACTGTAAAATTCCCATACTCATTCCACACTTTTCACTAGAAATTTATTTGGTTGTAATTTACCTATTGAACAAAGTTCCAATTATCAAGAGAGATTTGGATGGCCTATGAGAGAGCATGCTCAAATTAATTTTCTTCTCACATTGTAGCACATGTGAACATGATTTCTTCGGGTTCCACTCGATCTATATATTTCTAGAAGTGTTTACAATGGAAATGGAATTTCATTTTCTAAGTTACAGTGTGGACTCCATTAGTTTAAGTAATGTCCTCCATTAGTTTAAGTAATGTCCTTAAACTGCCATGAAGTAATAACCACTTTGAAAGATCAAATCCATATCTAAATTTTCTTCAAACAAAAATGAAAAGAAAATCTTTATGAAAAAATGAAATTGCAAATATTCCTTTTAAAAATGAAATACAATTTTTGTTAATCAACATATTAAGAAGAGGAGGAAAAATGCTAGATAACTTATGGAAAAGACCTATGTCTATGAATTTGAGATTCAAATCCATCAAGCAATATTAGTAATAATGCACCAACACCTTTGGACTTCCTTCAAGTTTTCTAAGGAAACAAGAAATGAGTTACTTAATTTTGCAAGCTCGAGTAGCCACTAGGATCCCCTAGGCGGCATTGGTGCTATACATGGACGGTTGAGGGTAGCAAAGTTGAAGCATAAGTGCACTGGAATTCTTACTACATTTTTTCATTTTAATTTATTATTATGATAAAAATAACCATTTATTTTTTTACATTTTTTTACTTTGGATTGAAAGTGAGAGTGCACTCGTAAAGCACTCACTTGAAAAAAATATTATTTTTTAGATATTCTTAAATAATTGTTTAAATTATATATATATATATATATAACAATTATTTTGAATCTAGTAAAATAAAATACATATTCATAGTATGAATTCACTTAACACATGTATTTTATTATACATGATATATTTTGTGTGAATTATTTTAATATAGTTGTATAGTTATTAATACACTTCCATTATATTACATTTCACATTTGATATTTTTGTGATTGTTAGATTGTTCTAATTGATATTCCTGATCTATCTCATATATGTTAATTTATTGTTTTGGAGATGGATGGTTTCATTTTCAAATCAACATAAGTAATATGGATCCACAAAATCAATTGAAACATTTTACATTGTTAAAATTACATAAAAACAAAAATGAATTAAATCATGAGTTTGTTATTATTATGATCTTAGATCTATCTTAACTCTATCACATGCAAACTTTTTTTTTAATACAAAACCACCCTAAAAATTTGCACCTCTTAATCTAGAATTAATATGAATTTAATATAATATATATAATGCTTTTAAATTATATTAGATAAAGAATAAAACTATATTACATAAGAATTTCATCAACAAAACTATATGAAAACTAAAAATTGTAAGTAATTAATTGATTTTATAGCATCAATTTTATTCGAGTTACAATTACTTTCTTATAATTTTATATTTTAATTTTTTAATCTTATTTTCTAATTAAAATAAAATCTTTTAATTAAAATCTTTTAATTAAAATGAATATTTTTTAATTAAAATCTTATTTTCTAACTTTTATTTCTTTCTTCCCGAGTTTCAGCTTACGTGCAAGTGTTAAATATTTTGGATAAATTTTGGAGACCTCCGGGCTGAGAAGCAAGTCTGTCCATTTCGTATCCTGTGTTTATTAAACATAGAATCACAAGCCATAAGGTCTCCGATATTTCACGATTTGAGAGACAATAATGATGAATGAAGGAAACTTACTCTGAAATCCTTTGTAACAACGCCATAGAAGCTATAGTCAGGAATGAGGTTGTGGAACAAGAGAATTGGGGCGGAAGACGCCAGTGCACCTATTATAATGTGTGGGTACTTCAAACGGAGCCATGCAGCTAACACTGCAATCGCATGGCCATATATATATTAAAACTAACAATAAAGTAGAGCTGAATTAATAATAGGATAGAAGTGTGACAAGAATTGAAATGATTTACTTCCTGCATATGATCCACCAAACACGATCACTGGGCTATTTTCCGCTGATAAATTCTTCTTAAAATCTGTAATCAGAGTTGCGTAATCGGCCAACGCTTGCTCGGAAGTGAGATAGCCAAATGTGGTGGTATTGACCACGGGATTCAATGGGTCACCTATTATATCCGGCTGCGACTCCCCATAATACCGATGCTACATACAAATACGAAACAAACCGATAGTTTAAGGTCAGAGGAAGCTTCTAATATAAAAGAAATTGAAGTATAAACAAAAACGATAATTTAAAAATAAGGAAAAGTAGCGGAAATTCGAGAGTCAAAACGGATTAAATTGAAGAGGATTCGCAAATTAGTAATTTTGAAACTGTTAACAGTTGTAAGTTAATTTTGTATTTTAAGATTGAAATCATTAACTTAAGTTTGGTCAAATATTTTTAAGTAAAGCTTGCTAATATGTTTTTAAAAAAAAATCCTGAATAAAATTCATTAACCTAAACCAATTCAAATCTTTTAAATAATCTTATTGATCTACTCAGGGCTTTTACCGGTGATAATTGCCACATGCCCTCAATCTTGGAGGGTTGAAAAATTAACGAAATAAAATTTGGAAAGATAAAGTTTATACCTCGACAAAGAGGAGCAGTGCTTTGAACTGGGGAGCATTATCGATCAAGATGCCGCAGCCCCCAACTGACACGAGATAATCGAGAGAAACCTCTTCTCCCATGCAAACAAAAATGGGAGAGTTATTGAGAGGACCGCCCCAGAAAGTTTTGTTGACAAAATATTGCTGTTGAAAGGTGCGAGACTCTGAAACGAACGAAAAATGGTCGAGAACTTGAGTGTAATTATGTATCTCATATCCATTCGACTGGGCAACCACGTCCTTCTGCTGCTTCCGCAAATCATGACTACGCAATGTGAGAGACAAAGCATGGGCCCTAAAACAATGAATAACGCTACACCCCATTATCAGTAGAAACAGAGAGATTCGAATATTATAATTACCGAAATCCATTTTTTCTCTGTACTCTCCAGGCATAAAAGCATATACACACCACAACACAACAGCTCTGAATATATTCCCAAAGGTCAAAGCTGCTTCTCGAATACGAAACTTTCATAATATATTAACAATTTTATGAATATGGTTGTGTTAGTATTATTATGAATCTTATATATTAGTTTTTATATATATAAACTAATATAGTAGATATATATAATAAAACTAAATTTTAAATCTTATTAAAATATATCAACTATATTTATTAATGTTGTTATGCTGGTATTATTATAAATCTCTAATTTATATATATATAAACACATTTATTAATGTTACTGTACTATATATATAAAAACATTATATTCACATAACTCTTTAATAATTATTAAATTACTCTTCACTAATTATTATGACATAACTCTTCAGTATTCTCCATGTATTATTGTCACGCTAACCAATCGATAATAATCTTTGGTCTCCATTACATTATATTGATGCATGTACCATAACATAGAACAACCCGAATACTAAGGTAATGTAATATATCTTTTGAAAATAAAAAATGTTGATTTTTTTTTAATTATAATTAAAAAAAATATCTTCAAACATGCTTAATATATTGTTAATGTGTATAAAAAAAATCATATTTTTTTTAAATTATTAAGTTTGATTTATCATCAGAACAACATGAGAAATCTGATCCAGATTTAATTTAAATAGATAAAAAAAATTCTAACTAACTCTTGTGGAATAAGGGCTACTTTGACTAGAATAAAAAATGAAATAAAAATAATAGTTAAATTATTATTATATTTATTTAATAATTAAAAGATTTGAATATAATAAAATATTTATATATTTTTAATTAATAATAATCTAAAATTCTAAGATTTGTGATTTAAAAATAAATAAAAATAATAAATAATAAATAAATAATAAATAAAATGTAAATAAATAAATGAAAAATAATAATATTAATGATGATAAATCAATAAATAAATACATAATAAATAAATAAATAAAATTATAATAAATAAATAAAATAATAATAAATAAAAATAAATTAATTAATAAAGTACATATAGGAGAAAGAAACCAGAGACCAGAGGAGAGGAAAAGACACGAGGGAGAACAAAAAACCAATAACTAATAATGAATGGCAGCGATTCAACATCTGCTAACACTCCACCCATCATCCCTGTTAAGGTTGACTCACCTATTTTCAATTTCTAAGGCCTCCCTCAACTTTTGGTGGTGGAAATGGTCAATTCTTGCAATAACCTTCGCTTCTTCAATGAAAATGTGATGCATTGTCTTTTCAGCACGCTCCGCTAAGGCAGAGGAGCGAGATATATTATGTTTAAGGTTAGCGGCATGTTAATGAATTCTTTGATTGATGGATCGACCAGTTTCACTGATGTAAGGTGTCCCAAAGGAGCGCGAAATCAAGTAAACACTCTTACCATCCGTCATCTCAATGATCAATCTAATTTCATTAAGTTTAACATGGAATTCGGAGTGGATAGTAGCCTGCCCTTTCTTGATGTTATTATTTCTAGAAATGATGAAGGTTCTTTCTCTCATCATGTCTTTAGAAAGAAGACGCACACTCACTAGTATTTACATGCGGGTTCTCATCATTTCCCTGCTTAGAAGTTAGGGGTTCTCAATGCCCTAGCAACTAGAGCCTTTAGAATTGTTGATGAACATCACCTTGAAGATGACAAATCTCATCTCCTTGAGGTTTTCCTTAAAAATGGTTATAGCAAGGTTCAATGTCTTAGAGCTTTTCAAAAAGCTAAAAAATTTCCTAGGGTTAAAAAGGATCATTGTGATAGGATATCCGGATTTCACCTTCCTTTTATCCAAGGAACGATTGATAAAATCGGTAGGATCCTTCGGAGACATAATTTTCCCTCAACCTTCAAGCCCCTCCGCACCATTCGAAGTTCGCTTAGATTAGTTAAGGACCCGATTTTCCTAAAGGATGCTAAGGGTGTTTACTTGATTCCGTGCTCCTGTGGAACACCTTACATCAGTGAAACTGGTCGATCCATCAGTCAAAGAATTCATGAACATGCCGCTGGCCTTAAACATAACAGATCTCGCTCCTTTGCCTTAGCAGAGCATGCTGACAAAACAAAGCATCACATTTGCATTAAAGATGCGAAGGTTGTTGCGAGAATTGACCATTTCCACCACCAAAAGTTGAGGGACGCCTTAGAAATTGAAAAGAGGTGAGTCAACCTTAAGAGGGATGATGTGTGGAGTGTTAGCAGATGTTGGATCTGTGCCCTTCATTCTTAGTTATTGACTTTCTTCCTTTCGGTTCTCCCTCATGCACTTTATTAATTAATTTATTTTTATTTGTTATTATTTTATTTATTTATTATGATTTTGTTTGTTCCTTTATTTATTTATCATCATCATTATTATTATTTTTCATTTATTTATTTACATTTTATTTATTTATTATTATTATTATTATTTTAAAATTAAAAAATTTAAAATTTTAGATTATTATTAATTAAGAATATATGAATATTTTATTATATTCAAATCTTTTAATTATTAAATAAATATAATAATATTTGATTTTTTATTCTAGTTAAACTAGCAGTTATTTCACAATGGCTAGTTGAAGTTGAAGCTTTCTTATCTATTTAAATAGGGGATCAGATTTCTCATCTTGTCATGATGATGAACCACACTGGCTGATTTTAAAGGCGTCGACAAAATCTTCCTGAATGTGATTTTCACCAAAAAAATTTATACACAATTTATAGATCACATAAGCCAAATTCCTAATATTATTAATATCTTATGTTTTCTTGTGCTTCCACTCATACATACCCTACGACATTTTTCCTCTATTAAATAAGGATACTTTGAGTGAGATACTTTAACCATTGGGTTGATAGAAACTATATGGAGAATGAAATAAATGAGGGCTATCGAGAATGAAATCGTAAGAATCAATCAAAGTCATAGACAATGAAAATAAGCCATAGAGAGATGAAAAGAAGCTACAATTATTTTCAGTTTCTAAATTATTTTTTTATTTTCAGAATGAAATAAATATTTTTTTTTTTTTTTAAATAATTATTTATTATTGGTAACAATAAGAATTTGTAAAGCTAAGAAAAAAGCTAAACGTTTGAAACTGAAAAATAGTTTGCAAATCTTTAAATTTATCGATAAAATTATTTTTAAAAATATAATTTTAAACCGTTTATAATTTTTAATATTTTTTATTTTACAATGGCTAGTTGAAGTTGAAGCTTTCTTATCTATTTAAATAGGGGATTAGATTTCTCATCTTGTCATGATGACGAACCACACTGGCTCGCTGATTGTAAAGACGTCGACAAAATCTTCTTGAATGTGATTTTCACCAAAAAAATTTATACACAATTTATAGTCACATAAGCCAAATTCCTAGTATTATTAATATCTTATGTTTTCTTGTGCTTCCACTCATACATACCTTACAACCTTATTCCTCTATTAAGTAAGCATACTTTGAGTGAGGATACTTTAACCATTGGGTTGATAGAAACTCTATAGAGAATGAAATAAATGGGGGGCTATGGAAAATGAAACCGTAAGAATCAATCAAATTATTTATTTTTAGTAACAATAAGAATTTGTAAAGCCAAGAGAAAAAGCTAAAAGTTTGAAACTAAAAAATAGTTTGCAAATCTTTAATTTTGTCAATAAAATTATTTTTAAAAATATAAATTTAAACTATTTACAATTTTGAATATTTTAAAATTTTAAATTTAAAAAAAAATATATATATTCTTCAAAACTTACTCCCAAATAGATTAGAAAAATATTTTTAAAAAATATATATATTACCAACGTAATAATTGAAAACGTAATAATAATAAGTTAAAATAGACTTCAGGTTTCCCAACCTACTTGCATTTCTCATCCTGCTTATTATATATGTTTATTTTTAGTTTATTGTAAAATTGTTGCATTTCTCATCCTGCTTCTGATTTATTTTTATTTGTAATTTATTGTAAACTAGTTATTATTAATTATTTTAATTTTGTCATCAAAGTTTTTTTTCGTAGAAACAAACTTGATGCCGAGGGCCGTGCGTATAATAAATTGAACATATTCATCTACTATTATTGTATGCTTGCTTTGTGGAAACGCCGTGTTATCGATTTCGATGATATAATAAAGTGGACAAAATGGCATTATTTTCGCAATACTTCAATTATGATTTTAATTTATGATCGGAATGGTATGTTTTTAATAAGTTAAACTTTGTTTTTAAATTAAAAATGAAATTAATTATTTCTTAATATAATAATTTAAATAAATTAACAAATTGTTTATTTAATTAGAATTGATAAAACTAGAAGTTGCTCTTAAAAGGTGCAAAAATACACCATACCAGTATTATTTTATGGAAAAAATAATATATCTTATTTCCTTGACTCTAAAAATAAAATAAAACTTCAGATACAATATTCTTCTCTACTTCATCTTGACTTATATTTAACAAACTAACAAAAATATAAACATAACAACTTTATTTAATAAAACATATTACATCTATTGAAAACTAACTATACTTTATTATACTTTACTAATAAGCTAAGAAAATGTTTGATATTATATTTTATAAAAATATAAAGACTATATCGATACTATACTGATAGTATACATTTATAAATACATGTAAACATTTCTTTTATTTAAAAGTTGTATAAATATTGCATTTTCATTATAACTCTCCAAAATGCAATAAATTGAATATTAATTAAATTAATATTTAAATTTAAATATAATTTTGAAAATTTTGAAAATTTTAAATTTTAAATATTTTAAAATTTTAAATAAATAAAAAATTCTATTAGAAAAATATTTTTAAAAAATATATATATTACAAACGTAAAAATTGAAAACTATTTAGAAATGAAATTAAAAATGATATCATCCCGGAACAACGGCAGCGATGATGTAAATCTATGAGCATGAATGATGAAAATATAATTTATTTGAAAATATAAGTTAAAATAGACTTCAGCCTTCCCAACCTACTTGCATTTCTCATCCTGCTTATTATATATTTTTATTTTTAGTTTATTGTAAAATTGTTGCATTTCTCATCCTGCTTCTTATTTATGTTTATTTGTAATTTATTGTAAAATAGTTACTATTAATTATTTTAATTTTGTCATCAAAGTTTTTTTTTCGTAGAAACAAATTTGATGCCGAGGGCCGTGCGTATAATAAATTGAACATATTCATCTACTATTATTGTATGCTTGCTTTGTGGAAACGCCGTGTTATCGATTTCGATGATATGATAAAGTGGACAAAATGGCATTATTTTCGCAATACTTCAATACTTCAATTATGATTTTAATTTATGATCGGAATGGTATGTTTTTAATAAATTAAACTTTGTTTTTAAATTAAAAATGAAATTAATTATTTCTTAATATAATAATTTAAATAAATTAACAAATTATTTATTTAATTAGAATTGATAAAACTAGAAGTTGCTATTAAAAGATGCAAAAATACACCATACCAGTATTATTTCATGGAAAAAATAATATATCCTATTTCCTTGACTCTAAAAAAAATAAAACCTCAAATACAAGAAAAATATAAACATAACAACTTTATTTAATGAAACATATTACATTTATTGAAAACTAACTATACTTTACTAATAAGCTAAGAAAATGTTTGATATTATACTTTATTAAAATATAAAGACTATATCATTGGTTGATACTATACTAATAGTATACTTTTATAAATACATATAAACATTTCTTTCATTTAAAAATTGTATAGGTATCGCATTTTCATTATAATCCTGCAAAATGCAATAAATTGAATATTAATTAAATTAATATTTAAATTCAAATATAATTTTGAATATTTTGAAAATTTTACAATTTCGAATATTTTAAAATTTTAAATAAAAAAAAATTTCTTGAAAACTTACTTTGAAATAGATTAGAAAAATATTTTTAATATATATATATATATATATATATATATATATATATATTACAAACATAAAAATTGAAAACTATTTAGAAATGAAATTGAAAATTAAATTTAAAATGATATCATCCCGGAACGGCGGCAGCGATGATGTAAATCTATGAGCATGAATGATGAAAATATAATTTATTTGAAAATATAAGTTAAAATAGACTTCAGCCTTCCCAACCTACTTGCATTTCTCATCCTGCTTATTATATATTTTTATTTTTAGTTTATTGTAAAATTGTTGCATTTCTCATCCTGCTTCTTATTTATGTTTATTTGTAATTTATTGTAAAATAGTTACTATTAATTATTTTAATTTTGTCATCAAAGTTTTTTTTTTCGTAGAAACAAATTTGATGCCGAGGGCCGTGCGTATAATAAATTGAACATATTCATCTACTATTTCGATGATATGATGGAGTGGACAAAATGGCATTGTTTTCGCAATACTTCAATTATGATTTTAATTTATGGTCGGATTGGTATGTTTTTAATACGGTCGAGATAAATTAAACTTTGTTTTTAAATTAAAAATAAATTAATTATTTATTAATATAATAATTTAAATAAATTAATAAATTATCTATTTAATTAGAATTGATAAAATTAGAAGTTGTTTTTAAAAGGTGTAGAAATACACCGAAGGTAGCTCATCTAGTCAAGATTTGGGAAGATTTGTCTTTCATTGTTGTGCTTGAAGTAGCAATTTTGTTTTGTGGTTATGCATACAACATCCTGAGTTAATTATCACCAAAATTTCCTTAATGTTAAATTACCTATTTAGAAAGTTCAAATAATTTATTAATGTTATATTGTAGTTGTAATTATCTAAGCTTTTTAGTTTTTAAAATTATTAAAGAAAACAATTAAATTAAAAAATTTCTATACTCAAAATTAATTTCTATTTCATGTGTTGCAGTTTCCATTTCACGTACTAGTTTCCAAATTAGTTTCAAACTCGCTTGCAATTAGTTTTCATTTCTATTAACAATCAAATTAAAAAATGTCTATACTCAAAATGACACTTGTTTACTTGAATCAATGGTAGAAAATAAAAGGGTCTACTATGGTGAGGGTGGAATGATTCAAAAGTAAACACCTTTACTTAGAAAAGATACAAGATTTGGCTTAAATGTTGCTAGCCTTCTTTTTTTTATTTAAAAATTTACAAAATTGAATTATAAAGAAAAATCATTTAATTATTTTTGGCCTAAAAATACTTGGATACAAATTATTAAGTGATTTAAAATAAAAATTATTACTACCTTCAAAATATTCAAAGTAAAATAATTTTTTTTCTTTTACTTAATATATAAAAACCCTTAACATAAAGAAGTTCATTATACCAGTGTTATTTCATGGAAAAAATAATATATCCTATTTTCTTGAGTCTAAAAAAAATAAAACTTCAGATACAATATTCTTCCTACTTCATCTTCACTTATACTTAACAAACCAAAAAAAATATAAACATAACAACTTTATTTAATGAAACCCATTACATTTATTGAGAACTAACTATACTTTATTATACTTTACTAATAAGCTACGAAAATGTTTGATATTATACTTTATAAAAATATAAAGACTATATCATTGGTTGATACTATACTAATAGTATATTTTTATAAATACATGCAAACATTTCTTTCATTTAAAAGTTGTATAGGTCTTGCATTTTCATCATAACCTTGCAAAATGTAATAAATTGAATATTAATTAAATTAATATTTCAATTTAAATATAAATGAAATTAATATTCAAATATAAATTATAAATTTTTCATTTGATTAAAATTTTATAATATCATATTTTCTGATAAAAATTATAAAATATTTATTTAAAGTAATAATACAGTATTTTCTCTAAAAAATTATAAAATATTTATTCGAAGTAATATAAATTCAAAAAATATCTGAAAAATCTTTAAAACTAAATTAATAAAATCTCTCGAGCAATATTATATAAAACATAACCTAGCTTAAATTTATTCGAAGTAATATAAAGTAGAAGTAATATAAAGTAATATAAATGAAAAAAGATCTCACAAGTCTTTAAAACGAAATTAATAAAACCTCAAGATTATATAAAATATAACCTATCTTAAATTTGATTATAAACTTATCATTATGGTCTATACATTTAACTACTATGAATATGTATTTAAAATAAATTAATAATTATTTTTAAAAATACATTTAACTGAATTGTCAATTATTTCGCATATCAAATCAAATAATAAATCTTTATAAATCTGCTTAAAAATACACATACCAAATCAAATGATCAATCTGTGTAAATCGAACAAAGCATACCAAAAAGATCTTTAATTTGTGTTAATAATGTGCATTTTTCAAAGATAGATATCGCAAAAAATATGTTCCACGTCAACAGATTATTACCTCAGATTTGAACGCACGCGAATGAATGTGAGATGTGTTCTTGACTGACTAAATTGAATCGACCTCCGCTAGCTAATATGACCCAAAATTTAAATGAAAAGTTACTCGAAAAATACGTACCTGCGAATACGCACAGAATTTGCATAACCAGAAAATTTCGTGTAGACGCCATCAGCAGAGACAGAGAGATAGTTATAATGATAGTTCGTATGCGAGTAAGCGTTTGAGAGCACAGAGCGATACTTATTGGCATAGTTTCAATTGACTAATTCAACAATGACATAAGAAGAGGTGACTCGTCTTGGCGCACTTATAACATGAACATTAAAAGTAGAAATGAATGGAAAGGTTATTATATATGGGAAATGTTTTTATTTATTTTTAAACATAGTTAGTTAAAAAAATATGGAAAGTTTATAAACTGTGAAAAAAAAGTTTAGAAATAAACAATTTTCATTTTTTAGCGTGCTGTAATTTTCATTTTACGTATTAGTTTCTAATTAGTTTCAAGTTGGCTTGTAATTAGTTTTTATTTCTATTAACAATCAAATTTTAAAAAAATTATACTCAAATTAATTCTATTTCATGTGCTGCAATTTCCATTTCACGTACTAGTTTCCAATTAGTTTCAAGTTGACTTGCAATTAGTTTCCATTTCTAAGGCTACAGAAATCCAATGGTGGACAATGTGATAGTGGTTTACTTGAATCAATGGCAAAAAATAAAAAAAATAGAATATGGTGAGAGTGGAATGATTCAAAAGTATACACCTTCGGTGTAAAAATATAATTAATAAAATACTTTAAAGTTTTAGATTTAATTTTTATAGATATTTGAAAGGGCTTTTTAAGATTATTATGAGGTGGATGGTAGAGTTTCTGTTAAATTTGTTGAAATATTCATAGTAATCATCTTTATAAAATATGAGGAAATATTCATAGTAATTATCTTCATAAAATATGAGGAAATATTCATAGTAATTATTTCTAAGTTAGTTATCATCTTTTAATTAATTTATCTTATATTAAATTATTAAAGAAAATGTCATATCAACAAATGTTATATTAGGCATTTGATAATCATAATCATAATATTAACCCATTGTATTACAATTATAATTATAATACCATGGATTAATACTATGATTATCAATACCAAATGGCCATATAAAGTGATAATTTACTTAATTCTGATGATTTTTATTTTTTAATTTGAATAATGTGACATTTATAATAGTAAAACAATTTTGATGTCTATCATGTATCGATGGCTATCTATATGTTTTTTTGTTGACAGGGAACTAAGCAACCTCCCTGGGTATATGCAACAACTGGCAAGCCACATATAGCAGTAACTCATGACTTAGCAAGGATGGAGGCATATTTACTAGACACTTAATTTATATGTTTGGACTAGTTTCAATGAAGTTTGAGATTTATGTGAAAGGTATTACTACTCTTTTCAAAATTAATGAAGTTTTGTTGTTTATTATTTCTTTACTATTTTTTCTTGTACATCTATTTGAAAATGTCTATATATTTAACTCCTATGTAAATTTGTTTTATAATAATAATAGCAATTAAAAATAAAACTATAACTTTGTCAATTTTTATGATTTTCTTAATTTTTATAATTATATAAATATCTAGATGCGTACTATTAATTTATCACTACAAGAAGAAGAGTCATTTAGCCACACATTAGCACCACAATTTGTAAAGGATTTAAGAAATATTTACTTTTCATATAGTGGTGCAAAAGTGCTAATAATGTGGAGATACACGAGTAATTTTACAAAAAATAAATATTTATCATAAAAATATCAAAATTATTATAATAATAATAAATTGTATATGGTGTAAAGCACCATAAAATAAAAATTGGTGAAAAAAATACATTTTTTTTATTGTTATAATTAAATTGTATATGGTGCAAAGCACCATAAAATATGAAATGGTGAAAAAAAAACATCCTCCTTTATTTAGAAAAGTTATATATTGCATGTGGTGAGTATCCTCGGAAGAGTTTGATTTTATTACGAAAGAGAACATTTTGACCATTTTCTTATGCTTAAATCCAATTACCATAAATATATTTAATTAATGTCAAATGCATTAACACAATTGAAGTATCTCATAGTTACATCCAAAAATTTTAATTCATTGTGTACAATAAGACTATGGTAGCTTTTTCTGTGCTTGGATACATTATGGCAAGTATCAATTACAAGAAATGGAAGAGTTTCTCCATTGAAACATTCACATGATTCCAAGTTGATAGGCATAATATATATACATACATAATATGATAATTTTGGTCAACATGGTATTGATCATTTAGATGAATCATTTCAATCTTTGAAAATTAAAATAAATAAATAAATAAAAGTTTTAAGCAATGTCATTTCAATTCCAAGCCTCACAGAATTTTGTTTGAGTGAAAACTTCAAGATGGCATGATATTTCAAAAACTTTTGTTTTTCTAATCTATTACATATATTTCTAGTTATGAACAAATATATTAAATGGATATCTTTCACATTAAATGAATAATTACAAAGTAATAACAATATCTACATATGTTAAAATTTTAAGTATATTGTACAACAACCAAAACAATGAGTATATAAAAAGAGATAATTTAATTAAAGAAAATAAAAGTTATACATATGTTACAACATTGATTATCAAAAAATCACTTTTCATTTATTAATATAATGAAATGTCTTAGGTCTTGAAATTTGTTTATTATGAGATATGAAAAAAATGAAGCTGATAATTCCTTTGAAATCATCTGTATTGCTCATCCTTAAAAGAAATTTTGTCGCAACCTGCATGGAAAAATCATAAAAAGAAAATTATAAACATAAGTTTGTGAATAAAAATACATAAATGAAATAAACAGAGAAAAACACAAAAAATAACTTCAATTGAATTGAGATAAACCATAAAAATTGTGTGCATTTAATGGTATTTCATAACAAAAGTATACTATTGATTTAAAAAATAACTGAAGTGAACTAACCAAACATATGGTAAGGTTGAAGCATGATTCAAAGTTCAGCTTGATCTTCTTTTTCATCATGTTGATCAGTTATCTAAACACATATAAGATAAGATCAACACAATTATAAATTGTATTAATTGAAACTTTCATTTCAATATACTTCTTTCATATTATAAAAATTTATCTAGAACAAAAAACTTATAGGTCAAAAAATACCTCATAATCTGTAATAGGTTTAAATCCATGTTTAATCTTTTGATGAATTAGAGAAGACACACCATAGCATGAAGCAAATTATTTTTCATCTTCATAAATTTTAATATTGAACACTTGCAACTATATTTTAAATAACAATGAAATAGTTAGAAACCTGATTATATAAAAAATAATTTTTCCTTGAGAAGCATAGCAGTGTATTAAGCTTACAATTTTTTCCTCTGCAGATAACATGCCACCTTTTCCCAAACGATGGTGTGTGGACAACCTAGAGGCTCGTACAATATGTGCATATTTGTCTTTTCCTGCCAAAGTTCCATTTTTCCTTTTTTTCTTAATAGCAATCTCATCCAATAACCTCTTCCACTCTCCCTCTCCTATGAGGTGCGGCTTGACTACATTTTTGCTTCTTACCAATGCTCCTCTCAAAGCATTCCTGGTATTTTTGATATATTCAGCAACATTATGAAGAATTTTCTTTGGAGAACCAAAGGGAAGAAAAACAATAACTAATAATGAATGGCAAGGATCCAGCATCTGCTCACACTCCACCCATCCTCCCTGCTAAGGTTGACTCACCTCTTTTCAATTTCTAAGGCCTCCCTCAACTTTCGGTGGTGGAAATGGTCAATTCTTACAATAACCTTTGCATTTTCAATGAAAATGTGATGTTTTGTCTTTTCAGCATGCTCTACTAAGGCAGAGGAATGAGATATATTATGTTTAAGGTTAGCAGAATATTCATGAATTTTTTGACTGATGGATCGACCAGTTTCACTGATGTAAGGTTTCCCACAGGAGCGCGAAATCAAGTAAACACCCTTACCATCAATCATCTCAATGATCAATATGATTTCATTAATTTTACCATGGAATTCGAAGTGGATAGTAGCCTGCCCTTTCTTTATGTTCTTATTTCTAGAAATGATGAAGGTTCTTTCTCTCATCATGTATTTAGAAAGAAGACACACACTCAGTAGTATTTACATGCGGGTTCTCATCATTTCCTTGCTTAGAAGTTAGGGGTTCTCAGTGCCCTAACAACTAGAGCCTTTAGAATTGTCAATGAACATCACCTTGAAGATGAGAAATCTCATCTCCTTAAGGTTTTCCTTAAAAATGGTTATAGCAAGGTTCAATGTCTTAAAGCTTTTCAAAAAGCTGAAAAAGGTGCTAGGGTTAAAAAGGATCATTATGATAGGTTATTCAGAGTTCACCTTCCTTTTATCCAAGGAACGACTGATAAAATAGCTACGATCCTTTGGAAACATAATGTTCCCTCAACCTTCAAGCCCCTCTGCACCATTTGAAGTTCACTTAGATCAGTTAAGGACCCAATTTTCTCTAAGGATGGTGAGGGTGTTTACTTGATTCTGTGCTCCTGTGGAAGACCTTACATAAGTGAAACTAGTCGATCCAACAATCAAAGAATTCATGAACATGCCGTTGACCTTAAACATGATAGATATCGCTCCTCTGCCTTAGCAGAGCATGCTGACAAAACAAAGCATCACATTTGCTTTAAAGAAGTGAAGGTTATTGCAAAAATTGACCATTTCCACCACCAAAAGTTGAAGGAGGCCTTAAAAATTGAAAAGAGGCGAGTCAACCCTATGAGGGATGATGTGTGGAGTGTTAGCAGATGCTGGATCTATGCCCTTCATTCTTAGTTATTGGCTTTCTTCCCTTTGATTCTCCCTCGTGTCCTTCCCTTTCCTCTAGTCTCGGGTTTCTTTCTCCCTTTCTGTACTTTATTAATTTATTTATTTTTATTTAATATTATTTTATTTATTTATTTAATTATTTATCATCATCATCATTATTATTTATTTAATATTATTATTTTTCATTTATTTATTTACATTTTAATTAATTAATTAATTTATTATTATTATTTTAAATTAAAAAATTTTAAAATTTTATATTATTATTAATTAAGAATATATGAATATTTTACTATATTCAAATCTTTTAATTATTAAATAAATAAAATAATATTTGATTTTTTATTCCAGTTAAACTAGCAGTTATTCCACAACGGCTTGTTGAAGTTGAAGCTTTCTTATCTATTTAAATAGGGGATCAGATTTCTCATCCTGTCATGATGATGAACCACACTGGCTGATTCTAAAGGCCTCAACAAAATCTTCTTGAATGTGATTTTCACAAAAAAAATTATACACAATTTATAGATCATATAAGCCAAATTCCTAATATTATTAATATCTTATGTTTTCTTGTACTTCCATTCAATGATACTTTGAGTGAGGATACTTTAACCATTGAGTTGATAGAAACTCTATGAAGAATGAAATAAATGGGAGCTATGGAGAATGAAATAGTAAGAATCAATCAAAGTCATGGAAAATGAAAATAAACCTTAGAGAGATGAAAAGAAGCTATAGTTATTTTCAATTTTTAAATTATTTCTTTATTTTCATAAGTGGAATGAAATAAATAATATTTTTTTTAAATAATTATTTATTATTGGTAACAATAAAAATTTGTAAAGCCAAGAAAAAAGCTGGAGGTTTGAAACTAAAAAATAGTTTGCAAATCTTTAATTTTATCAATAAAATTATTTTTAAAAATATAAATTTAAACTATTTATAATTTTTAATATTTTTTATTTTACAATGGCTAGTTGAAGTTGAATTTTTTTTATCTATTTAAATAAGGGATCAGATTTCTCATCTTGTCATGATGATGAACTGTACTGGCTGATTCTAAAGGCATCAAACAAAATCTTCTTGAATGTGATTTTCACCAAAAAAAATTATACACAATTTCTAATGACATAAGCCAAATTCCTAATATTATTAATATCTTATATTTTCTTAGGTATCCACTCATACATACCTTACAACCTTATTCCTCTATTAAGTAGAGATACTTTGAGTGAGGATACTTTAACCATTGGGTTGATAGAAACTCTACGGAGAATGAAATAAATGGGGGGCTATGGAGAATGAAACCGTAAGAATCAATCAAAGTCATGGACCATGAAAATAAGCCATAGAGAAATTAAAAGAAGGCTACACTTATTTTCAATTCTTAAATTATTTCTTTATTTTCATAAGTGAAATGAAATAACTAATTTTTTTTTTTAATAATTATTTATTTTTAGTAACAATAAGAATTTTTTTTTTAATAATTATTTATTTTCGTAATAATAAGAATTTGTACTGCGAAAAAAAGCCTAGAAGTTTGAAACTAAAAAGTAGTTTGCAAATCTTTAATTTTGTTAGTAAAATTATTTTAAAGATATAAATTTAAACCATTTACAATTTTGAATATTTTAAAATTTTAAATCTAAAAAAATTCTTGAGAACTTACTCTGAAATAGATTAGAAAAATATTTTTAAAAAATATATATATTACAAACGTAAAAATTGAAAACTATTTAGAAATGAAATTAAAAATTAAATTTAAAATGATATCATCACGGAACAACGGCAGCGATGATGTAAATCTATGAGCATGAATGACGAAAATATAATTTATTTGAAAATAAAAGTTAAAATAGACTTTAGGTTTCCCAACCTACTTGCATTTCTCATCCTGCTTATTATATATGTTTATTTTTAGTTTTTTTTGTAAAATTGTTGCGTTTCTCATCCTGCTTCTGATTTATGATTATTTGTAATTTATTGTAAAATAGTTATTATTAATTATTTTAATTTTGTCATCAGAGTTTTTTTTTTCGTAGAAACAAAGTTATCGATTTCGATGATATAATAAAGTGGACAAAATGGCATTATTTTCGCATTACTTCAATTATGATTTTAATTTATGATCGGAATGGTATGTTTTTAATAAATTACATTTTGTTTTTAAGTTAAAAATGAAATTAATTATTTTTTAATATAACAATTTAAATAAATTAACAAATTATTTATTTAATTAGAATTGATAAAATAAGAAGTTGCTTTTAAAAGATGCAAAAATACACCAAAGGTAGTTCATCTCTTCAAGATTTGGGAAGATTTGTTTTTCATCAAGCACATGCTTGAAGTAGCAATTTTGTCTTGTGGTTATGCATACAACATCCTGAATTAATTATCACCAAAATTTCCATAATGTTAAATTACCTATTTAGAAAGTTCACATAATTTATTAATGCTATATTGTAGTTGTAACACGCTATAAAAGGTATATTGTAGTTGTAATTATCTAAGCTTTTTAGGAATTAGTTTGAAGTTGGCTTGCAATTAATTTCCACTTCTAACGCTACACAGATCCAAGAGTGGACATTGTGACAGTTGTTTACTTGAATCAATGACATAAAATAAGAAGGTCAACTATGGTGAGGGTGGAATGATTCCAAAGTAAACACCTTTACTTAAAAAAGCTACAAGATTTGGCTTGAATGTTGCTAGCCTTCTTCTTTTTATTTAAAAATTTACAAAATTGAATTATAAAGAAAAATCATTTAATTATTTTTGGCCTAAAAATACTTGGATACAAATTATTAAGTGATTTAAAATAAAAATTATTACTACCTTCAAAATATTCAAAGTAAAATAATTTTTTTTCTTTTACTTAATATATAAAAACCCTTAACATAAAGAAGTTCATTATACCAGTGTTATTTCATGGAAAAAATAATATATCCTATTTTCTTGAGTCTAAAAAAAATAAAACTTCAGATACAATATTCTTCCTACTTCATCTTCACTTATACTTAACAAACCAAAAAAAATATAAACATAACAACTTTATTTAATGAAACCCATTACATTTATTGAGAACTAACTATACTTTATTATACTTTACTAATAAGCTACGAAAATGTTTGATATTATACTTTATAAAAATATAAAGACTATATCATTGGTTGATACTATACTAATAGTATATTTTTATAAATACATGCAAACATTTCTTTCATTTAAAAGTTGTATAGGTCTTGCATTTTCATCATAACCTTGCAAAATGTAATAAATTGAATATTAATTAAATTAATATTTCAATTTAAATATAAATGAAATTAATATTCAAATATAAATTATAAATTTTTCATTTGATTAAAATTTTATAATATCATATTTTCTGATAAAAATTATAAAATATTTATTTAAAGTAATAATACAGTATTTTCTCTAAAAAATTATAAAATATTTATTCGAAGTAATATAAATTCAAAAAATATCTGAAAAATCTTTAAAACTAAATTAATAAAATCTCTCGAGCAATATTATATAAAACATAACCTAGCTTAAATTTATTCGAAGTAATATAAAGTAGAAGTAATATAAAGTAATATAAATGAAAAAAGATCTCACAAGTCTTTAAAACGAAATTAATAAAACCTCAAGATTATATAAAATATAACCTATCTTAAATTTGATTATAAACTTATCATTATGGTCTATACATTTAACTACTATGAATATGTATTTAAAATAAATTAATAATTATTTTTAAAAATACATTTAACTGAATTGTCAATTATTTCGCATATCAAATCAAATAATAAATCTTTATAAATCTGCTTAAAAATACACATACCAAATCAAATGATCAATCTGTGTAAATCGAACAAAGCATACCAAAAAGATCTTTAATTTGTGTTAATAATGTGCATTTTTCAAAGATAGATATCGCAAAAAATATGTTCCACGTCATCAGATTATTACCCCATATTTGAATGCGAGATGTGTTCTGGACTAAATTGAATCGACCTCCCGTAGCTAATACCTACGACCCAAAATTTAAATGAAAAGTTACGTACCTGCGAATACGCACAGAATTTGCATAACCAGAAAATTTCTTGTGGACGCCATCAGCAGAGACAGAGAGATAGTTATAATGATAGTTCGTATGCGAGTAAGCGTTTGAGAGCACAGAGCGATACTTATTGGCATAGTTTCAATTGACTAATTCAACAATGACATAAGAAGAGGTGACTCGTCTTGGCGCACTTATAACATGAACATTAAAAGTAGAAATGAATGGAAAGGTTATTATATATGGGAAATGTTTTTATTTATTTTTAAACATAGTTAGTTAAAAAAATATGGAAAGTTTATAAACTGTGAAAAAAAAGTTTAGAAATAAACAATTTTCATTTTTTAGCGTGCTGTAATTTTCATTTTACGTATTAGTTTCTAATTAGTTTCAAGTTGGCTTGTAATTAGTTTTTATTTCTATTAACAATCAAATTTTAAAAAAATTATACTCAAATTAATTCTATTTCATGTGCTGCAATTTCCATTTCACGTACTAGTTTCCAATTAGTTTCAAGTTGACTTGCAATTAGTTTCCATTTCTAAGGCTACAGAAATCCAATGGTGGACAATGTGATAGTGGTTTACTTGAATCAATGGCAAAAAATAAAAAAAATAGAATATGGTGAGAGTGGAATGATTCAAAAGTATACACCTTCGGTGTAAAAATATAATTAATAAAATACTTTAAAGTTTTAGATTTAATTTTTATAGATATTTGAAAGGGCTTTTTAAGATTATTATGAGGTGGATGGTAGAGTTTCTGTTAAATTTGTTGAAATATTCATAGTTAGTTATCATCTTTTAATTAATTTATCTCATATTAATTTATTAAAGAAAATGTCATATCAGCAAATGTTATATTAGGCATTTGATAATGATAATCATAATATTAACCCATGGTATTGTGATTATAATTATAATACCATGAATTAATACTATGGTTATCAATACCAAATGGCCATATATATATATATATATATATATATATATATATATATATATATAATGTGATAATTTACTTAATTTTGATGATTTTTAATTTTTAATTTGAATAATGTGACCTTTATCATAGTAAAACAATTTTGATGTCTATCATGCACTTATGGCTATCTATATTTTTTTTTTTGTTGACAGGAAACTAAGCAACTTCCCTGGGTATATGCAACAACCAGCGAGCCACATATAGCAGTAACTCATGACTTAACAAGGACCGAGGCATATTTACTAGCCACTTAATTTATATGTTTGGGCTAGTTTGTATTACTACTCTTTTCAAAATTAATGAATTTCTGTTGTGTATTATTTCTTTACTATTTTTTTCATATACATCTAATTTAAAATATCTATATATTTAACTCCTATGTGAATTTGTTTTATAATAATAATAACAATTAAAAATAAAACTATAACTTTGTTAATTTTTATGATTTTCTTAATTTTGATAATTAGGTAAGTATCTAGATGCATACTATTAATTGATCACTACAAGAAGAAGAGTCATTTAGCCACACATTAGCACCACAATTTGTAAAGGATTTGAGAAATATTTACTTTTGAAATAGTGGTTCAAAAGTGGTGATAATGTGGAGATAGGCAAGTGGTGCTGTGTTTTCTGGTGCAAAAGTGGAGTTAGTAAAAAAATGTTAAATTTGGTGTTAAATGCATATGTGGCACTCCAGGTGTATGATGCAAACCACCAAAGACCAATCTGAGGAATATTGTGATGCAAAGTACCAAAAATAATTTTACAAAAATTAAATATTTATCATAAAAATATCAAAATTATTATAATAATAATAAATTGTATATGGTGCAAAGCACCACAAAATAAAAAATGGTGGAAAAAAATACATTTTTTTATTATTATAATAAAATTGTATATGATGCAAAGCACCATAAAATATGAAATGGTGCAAAATATATATATATATATATATATCCTCCTTTATTTAGAAAGGTTATATATTGCATGTGAATGGTTCAAAAAAGAATATCCTCCTTTATTTAGAGGTTAGCTATATATTGCATGTGGTGAGTATCCTGGGAAGAGTTTGATTTTATTACGAAAGAGAAAATTTTACATTTTCTTGCGTTTAAATCCAATTACCATAAATATATTTAATTAATATCAAATGTATTAACACAATTGAAGTATCTCATAGTTACATCCAAAATTTTTAATTCATTGTGTACAATAAGACTATGTTAGCTTTTTTTGTGATTGGCTACATTTTGGCAAGTATCAATTACAAGAAATGGAAGAGTTTCTCCATTGAAACATTCACATGATTCCAAGTTGACGGGCATAATAAATTTACATACATAATATGCTCATTTTGGTCAACATGGTATTGATCATGTAGATGAATCATTTCAATCTTTGAAAATTAAAATAAATAAATAAATAAAAGTTTTAAGCAATGTCATTTCAATTCCAAGCCTCACACAATTTTTTTTTGAGTGAAAACTTCAAGATGGCATGATATTTCAAAAACTTTCATTTTTCTAATCTATTACATATTTTTCTAGTTATGAAAAAATATATTAAATGGATATCTTTCACATTAAATTAATAATTACAAAGTAATAACAATATCTACATATGTTAAAATTTTAAGTATATTATACAACAACCAAAACAATGAGTATATAAAAAGGGACAATTTAATTAAAGAAAATAAAAGTTATAAATATGTTCCAACATTGATTATCAAAAAATCACTTTTAATTTATTAATATAATGAAATCTCTTAGGTCTTGAAATTTGTTTATTATGAGATATGAAAAAAACGAAACTGATAATTCCTTTGAAATCATTTGTATTGCTCATCCTTAAAAGAAATTTTGTCGCCGCATGGAAAAATCATAAAAAGAAAATTATAAACATAATTTTATGAATAAAAATACATAAATGAAATAAACGACGAAAAACACAAACACTAACTTCAATTGAATTGAAATAAACCATAAAAAGTGTGTGCATTTAATGGTATTTCATAACTAAAGTATCCTATTGATTTAAAAAATAACTGAAGTGAACTAACCAAACATATGGTAAGGTTGAAGCATGATTAAAAGTTCAGCTTTATCTTCTCTTTCATCGTGTTGATCAGTTATCTAAGACACATATAAGATAAGATCAACACAATTATAAATTGTATTAATTGAAACTTTCATTTGCGTATACTTCTTTCATATTATAAAAATTTATCTAGAACAAAAAAATTATAGGTCAAAAAATACCTCATAATCTATAATAGGTTTAAATCCATCGTTAATCTTTTGATGAATGAGATAAGATACACCATAGCATGAAGCAAAATCTTTGTCATCTTAAGACATTTTAATATTGAACACCTGCAACTATATTTTAAATAACAATGAAATAGTTAGAAATTTGATTATATAAAAAATAAATTTTCCTTGAGAAGCATAGTAGTGTATTAAGCTTACAATTTTTGCCTCTACAGATAACATGCCACCTTTCCCCAAATGATGGCATGTGGACAACCTAGAGGCTCGTACAATATGTGCATATTTGTATTTTCCAACCAAAGTTCCATTTTTCCTTTTTTTCTTAATAGCAATCTCATCCAATAACCTCTTCCACTCTCCTTCTCCTATGAAGTGCGGCTTGACTACATTTTTTTTTCTTACCAATTCTCCTCTCAAAGCATTCCTGGTATTTTTAATATATTCAGCAACAATATGAAGAATTTGTTTTGGAGGTACAATTTCCGATACTTTATGCATGAGAGATAATAACCCATCCTTCTTAGATTTATCTGTGAAATAAACGTAGAAAGTAAATAATCCATATAAAAAATCTTAAGGTTTCTAGTATCATAGTAATGAAATTTAGGGAATGTAACACTGAGTACAATATATAATTTTTTTTAATATGAAACATGAAACGTTAAGTATATAGTTTATACTACATAAATTAAGTATGCAATTTATGAAAAAACATAGTATATGTGTTTTACCTTGACGACGAAAATATTTAGTAATTGTAGGACCAAATAATCTCAATGCTTCACGGTGAAGTATGTCTCTCCATGTTCTCCCACCTTCATCATTTAACACTTTCCCTTTTTCATTTAATGTGATTGTGAATGGCATACCATTAGTTGCCTCTCCTTTAACATATTCATTTGGATGTTTTAAGAGAGGTTGAAAAGATGCACCAATAGATGATATAGTTTGTTCATCTGATGGAGGAGATTGATTTTGTTTTCCATTAGTGTTAGTGTCTTCTTCGAGAACATTGATATTACTCCTGAACATTGCGATATAATATATTATTAATAATCATATGTTATGTAATTACAACCCTAAATTTTATAAGTAAAATATAAATGAATATTTACCTTAGTATTTCATCAACTGTTGTTTCTATATATGTTGCACTCTCGATGTTAGAGATAGCTATTTTGTATGCTGCATGAATTTCATCTCTTATGACTGGATTAACACCAGCCTTCATCAACCACTCTCTATATGATTGCAATCTATCAATTTCAAATCTAGTTTCAAGTGTCGGCTCCACATTATGGAAAGTATCAGTTACTATTGGGACATATACATCATCTGTAAAATATAAATGGGAAGATGGAATTGTAGATA
>JAXQQM020060474.1:0-48304 GCA_034641835.2 Pinus albicaulis | reverse complement strand
TTGTTGCTTTAAAGGCAGTAGTCGAGGTTGATACTAATAACAGAGTAGAGATATTTGCACTTTGTTGATGCTAATAATTGTTATTGAAAGAGGTATAAACTTTCTTTGGATAAAGGATGATTCCAAGTGAATTGTAGAATGGGAAAATGGTAATTACAGGGTTGCTTCTAGGGCTATGAGTAGATGTATTCAGGAGCTCAAAATGAAGGGCATAAGATTTGATGTGTCCAGAGAGCCTCAGACTACTAAGAAGATGAAAAGCTCCGGTGTGGAAGACCAAATTCATCCCTCTTAGATGGTGCTTGCAGTTCTTCCTTCCATTTACACTGGCAATCACCTCAGGCTTCATACTCTACTCACGCAAGTCCATTTCCTATTGCTAGCTAGGCATTACAATGCTCCAATAAGTACTTTCATGGCCTGCTCTGTTTCCAACACATCACTGGGCATCTGTTTGTGCTATTCTCAATATCAGATTCAGAACACACCACAGATCTGAGTTCATGAAACAACATGAATTTACGATAACTGGGGTAGTTTCTAGGTTGCTAGGCACTTGTGATGATTTCAAAGGCTAAGAAAAAAAAGATGCAACTAGAGGATTATTCACTAGCAAATCTACTAATGAATCTTGCATATGGTGAACTTCGGCCTCCAAAATTACCAGATAATGAAATGGATAATCCAACTCCAAATCATCCTCTTGTATCTTAATGCCAGTTGGTTGTTTCTTGATCTTAAGGGTATTTTGGGCCTCTTGGTCTTTCTATTTTTGGGTCCTCTATAAGTTTTGACATTTTGTAATCAGTTTTTATGTTTATCTTCTGGTTAAAAAATCTGATAGGAGTGAGGCTACAAGAACAGTAAAATCTAGACAGTTATGTTGTAATCTTTGCATGAAAGGCAACCATGTTGTTGCTTTAAAGGCATTAGTCGAGGTTGATACTAATAACAGAGTAGAGATATTTGCACTTTGTTGATGCTAATAATTGTTATTGAAAGAGGTATAAACTTTCTTCGGATAAAGGATGATTCCAAGTGAATTGTAGAATGGGAAAATGGTAATTACAGGGTTGCTTCTAGGGCTATGAGTAGATGTATTCAGGAGCTCAAAATGAAGGGCATAAGATTTGATGTGTCCAGAGAGCCTCAGACTACTAAGAAGATGAAAAGCTCCAGTGTGGAAGACCAAATTCATCCCTCTCAGATGGTGCTTGCAGTTCTTCCTTCCATTTACACTGGAAATCACCTCAGGCTTCATACTCTACTCATGCAAGTCCATTTCCTATTGCTAGCTAGGCATTACAATGCTCCAATAAGTACTTTCATGGCCTGCTCTGTTTCCAACACATCAATGGGCATCTGTTTGTGTTATTCTCAATATCAGATTCAGAACACACCACATATCTGAGTTCATGAAACAACATGAATTTACGATAAATGGGGTAGTTTCTAGGTTGCTAGGCACTTGTGATGATTTCAAAGGCTAAGAAAAAAAAGATGCAACTAGAGGATTATTCACTAGCAAATCTACTAATGAATCTTGCATATGGAGTAGTTGTTGTTTGTTTACAATGGATGTAACCACTTCCATTGCATTGACTTAGTCCTATATCCCTACTTAAAATAATGCCAACACCCCTTTCCTCTGTGGTCATAAATACAACAAACAAATTGCAGTTAATATATATTTACTTTTCCAATCTTTGCAAGTGTTCAACAACAAAGTTATCTGTAACTAGTTCACTGGGAAGCTCTGTAATATAATAGCTCTAAATAGGTCTGCACTAGGCAATTTTTGATGCATATTAGTGCCAACCTGTACCAGAATATTCTAATATGATACTCAGTCCACAGATCTGAAAGGACATGTGACAATCTGTAAGAACGAGCTGTGTGCTAACACTGCATTCCGTCTAAGATCAAACCTTCAATAACACTTGATTTTGTCATCATCGTGACGTAATAAATGTTGGTACATATCAAGGACCCTCCTTCCTACTGAATATGATAGCATGATTATGAGAGAAAGCTTGGATTTCCCTTTGAACCAATAAGATAGGCTACAAAAGATGAGTGGCATTGTCTTGCCAAGGCCATTTTAACCGTAAAAAGCAAAATGTTGTAGTTAATACCTTTTTTCCTAGGAAAACATCACATTGGATCCTGCAGGAGCTTCTCATGTGTGATGACATATCAATAAAACTGTAATCCTGAGGTCATGCATATTTATCATCAAAGGCTTCCTTCCATAGGACTCCCCTTGTATTCGAGATTCTAGAATATATATGCCAATCCATGTGCAAACTGTTAGATAGGATATGGCTTTAACTTGGGGGCAAGTGCTTCATAAAGGAGTTTTTGAGAACCCTCAAATATGAACATATCAACATAGATTTGTTAAGGCAAAATCAATGATCCAATGAATCCACTTGATCATCTCAAGATTTCAGTGTCCCTTTCCCGTGTTTAGTCATCATGAAAAAAAGTGACATGTTAAAATAAGAGTACTTACAAGCCACAAGTGTTGTTTCTGGTGGATTAGTGTCCTCATTCCCTTCCTTTGATACCATGGGATCATGAATTCTCAACATTCTAGGCAAAAATCGACCTATAAGTCCTTGATCACAGCAAAAATAGCATATTATGGGAGAGAAACCTTCCTTATCACTGATAACTTCATTAAATCCACCCTCTAAAGCTCTCTTTGGTTCATGAAAAATATATTTTCATTCTAGCAGAGGAAAGGTTGACTCCAGGGCCAAGAACACTCTTGTTTGTATCATGGTTTGGGCTCGAAGAATGATGCTCTTTCTGATAAGGAAAACCTTATCATGACGTCCCTGGTGTTGATTTTGAATCAAACCTTTATTCAAACTTACAGAATCTGATTCACAGAGCAACTCTTCAGAAGGTTGATTTGAGGATCCTTTTACTGGTCTTGAAATCTCGTTTCTAACACACTTAACCTCAGCCCTCTACACAAACTCCTTTCCTGGGTCCTCATTAGATGGTATGCATGAAGACTTTAAGTTAAATCCCTCCAAATGTACGGCTATAAAAGTGCAATTATTTTGCTCAATTTCTGAGTCCAAAACAGCAATACTTTCATCAATATCATGAGCATGGTTTGGTGTCATGAGGTCTGCATTTTACAATAGGAAATGATGTCTTTCAGCCCCATTCATGAGCACCATTCCTTTCATATGCCTTTGATGAAGATTAGGTTCCTTTGAGATTGAGTCTTAATTTCTTCTTAGGTTGTTGAGAGAGGAATCTGAGAGGAAGTCTCAACTACTACAACCTATTCAATTTCACCAAATTTAATTTTTTTCTAACTTCTACCCATTATGTGGTTGTTTATATCCTACAGCCAAGCTAAGAATCCATGAATTATGGTAATGTGAAAACAACTTCTAGGTGGATGGGAGAAGATAATGGGGAGTTGGCATCTGAAGGTTTAGACTTTCAAGACTAGGCATGAATACTTAGATGTAGATGCAACAAATATTTGAATCTTGTGTAACAGGAATCAGCCTAGATGTGTAAAATGTAATGGTTGAAGCAGAATTTAAAGAAATAAGTGTTAACCCTTCAAACCAACCTTCGAAATTTCAACCACTAAAACCTGTTTAGTTTCAACAACTTTAATTTGTGCTATAAGCCTATAACGACTATTAGAAGTCAAAATTTTCAGCACCAAGGGAATCCACAGCATATTATTCAATGTTAAGCACAGAACTTGCTGCAACAACAACCACAACAACATATCTTACACCATGTTCAAAATAAGTAATGGAAACAATCACAGAATAATCTTCTCCCATATAATCTCTTGGCTACCAGAGAAAAAGAAGAAAATAAAAGCATTATCTTTAGTTCTTGCTTCCTACATTATGCAAAATTGTATTGAAATGTGAAGGTTGCAATGCTCTCAGCATATGTAAAGGCCATAAACAAGTGTTGGAACACCTTTTGCAATTACTAGAAGGTGTTTTCCAAGTAATTGTTGATACAATTTAACTGACATGTATCATAAAAAAATTGTTGAAGAGTGATGAGATGAAAATTCAAGTGACATCAATTAATTTCTTCTAGTTTTGCTAGCATTGGAAACTTGGCCAACCAATTACTACTGCATTTCCATTGATTTAGACAAACTGGTTTCTCTTGCACTAATTGAAGCCTTTGTCAACAAAGTGGAAATTTTAACAATGAAAGTAATCAATTCATAGTGGTTCTTGGTCCAAGTGATAAGGATATGCTGCCTTAATAGTGTCCTACCACAACAATAAAAATATGGACAGATTATCATACCTATCTAAATAACTGGTTTCCTAGCTTATCCATCAATCATTACAACTGCACTGGGGAACAACAATTCAAGGAGAGGGAACTATTAAGTACAAAAAAATAACTATATTCCAACAAGCATATACTAAGTCACTAACTACCATTTAATAATTCCTACATCTTTTCACAAGAACAAAATGTTAATAACATTATCTAAAGTGTTTCCCTGGAAAATGGTTGATTCAAGGTTCAATACCTTAAGTGTTTCCCCAAAAAATAGTTGCCTCAGGGTTTAATTTTGATAAGTTGGGTTTCTTGAAAAATATGTAAATAAGGAAGACGGTCAACAATAATGAAAAGTCAGTGAATTCCCACAATGTCCAATTAGGATGAAATTATCCAACTTGTTCTTTGAAGAAGATTAATACAAATCAAAGTAGATCCCCTAGATCCAATAATGGACAACAAAGTTGATTGATGATAAAAGCTAGAGGTGAAACTCTAAAAGATTTTTTAGTTTTCCCAGTTTGGGTTACTAGGATAAGAGTGGAAAGTCTCAACTACTACAACCTACTCAATTTCACCAAAATTAATTTGGGATACCCATTATGTGGTTGTTTATATTTTACAGCCAAGGTAAGAAACCATGAATTATAGCAATGTGAATACAACTTCTAGGTGGATGGGAGTGTTAGCCCAGGTATGTCAATGATCAAATGACTCTTTCAGTTGTTTCCCTTTAAGTCATAGGTCATAAATTTTACTTTTTCGAACCAGTTCTCAAAAATAATTTTGGTCACTGAAGAAGGCTAAACCATGTATGTTGCTGCTTCATTTCATTTATCATCACCATTGTCGAGGTCATCGCCATCATCAACTTCAAGGTCACCATCTCCATCATCATCATTCAAAAGGTCTAGGGTTATGTCATTTCATTTCATTTAGGTCAAGTCTAGGTTCAGCCCTGCCTTTGGAAAAATCTTCAAATTTTCATTGAACATAAGGCAGTAATCCTCCATTTCATCCATGAAACCCTAATGAAGGAGCAATCAAGTTTATGTAATTAAAATAAAGCCATCTTTCTTGTTTCATATGGCTCAAATTTCAAGAAAAATTTTCAAACATCTCATCTCTGTCTCACTATTTGAGGAAAATTGAAGAACTCTGTCTCACTGTCTCTTTTAAAGGATCCACTGTCAGAGCTCCAAGGGAGGTCATTTTGACCTACTGTCCTAGTCAAATGCAAAAGAGTGTCATTTCAAGCTTCAAAGACATCTTTTCTGGTTTGAAGAATCAATATCAAATGCAAAATTCCAAAGGTGAAAGATTTCAAAGTTTTTAATAACAGTCTTGTTGTCTCATGAAAACGAGAAAATTTGTCTCAAGAGTCAATGTCTCATTTTAAATGCCTAAGAAGGTCATCTCAAGTGTCGGGGAGTGCAAAAGAGGTTAACTCTATCCTCTCATCTTACTCAAAGAGCCAAAGAGTTACCTTTCATGTCAAAGGGTTCAAAGAGTGTTATTTTGTCTTCTTACCTCATTTGAAAGAGAAACATGTCACTTTCCAAGTTGCACAAAGGGTCAAAAAGGTTATTTGCAAATGTCAAAGGGTAAGGAGTATTTCACAAATTTGAAACGGAGAAGTTTATTTCGTATCTCATTTAAAACATGCCAAATAAAAGGTCACTTCAAGAGTCAAAGAGTGAAAAGAGGTTCATTCTATCTTTATCTCTCATTTGAAGGTGCAAAAGTCCATTTTCAAGTGCAAAGGTTCAAAGGTCATTTACAAGTGTCAAAAGGGAAAAGGTAAGGGTTGTCAAAGCTTATAAAGGGAAAGGAAAATTCATTCTTCTTTTATTGATCAGTACAAAGTTTAACTCCATTCCTCTAACTGAAATAGTTAAGAATGATCAGTACAAAGTTTAACTCCATTCCTCTAACTGAAATAGTTAAGAATGATCAGTACAAAGTTTAAGGTGCTAAGTTCCTTCTAGTTGATCAAATGTCAGACATGGTTAATGTGAGTGATGATCACCCTGAGCTTCTTTTTCGTCTTGTTGTTGATGGCGATTTAGAAGATAGTGAAGTCCCTCTATTTTATATAAGCCTCAAAATCCATGACTTTATCCTCCATAATGCCATGCTTGATTCCGGAGCCTCTCACAACCTCATGCCCGTGGCCATTATGGATAGATTAGGACTGGACATTACAATACCTTATCATGATCTTTACTCATTTGATTCAAGGAGGGTGAAATGTCTTGGCCTCATCAAGGACCTAGTGGTGTCATTAGAGCAAATCCTAGCCAAGAATGTCCTCATGGATGTTGTGGATGATATCCTGCCCAGACATGGAATGCTACCTTCTCGGTCATGGGGATAGAAGCTTAGAGATACCTTACAACTTGATTTTTCTTATGCTACCATTATCATCTTTGGACAACTTAGGAAACTATACCGGGAAAGTAAGATGAAGTACATGATCAACAGTTGAGAAAAGCCAAATGACCATCCTATACATGTTGTTTATAAAAATTTAGAGTCATTTATCTTGTACAATGATGAATGCTCAACGTCTTCCAAAGTTTTGATTGAAGAAATTGTAGAAAATTCTGAATTTTCAAATTCTGTTTTAGTATTGGCAAATGTAGAAGTTTGTAAAAAGGTGCCAAATGATGTGGAACCAAGTGTATCACCTCAATAAAGTGATGGAACAATGGAAGAATCAGAGGTTTTTGGTACAACAGAGGTCTCTCAAACAACAAGCAAAGTTCAACCATCATCCCCTTTCTTCTTTACATTAGTGATATTGTTCTTACGGACATGACTCCACCTCATTTTGAGAAGCGAGGATTATTAAGGATTTTTGTTCTAGCATAGCTATGCGAGTAAACGCTAATAAAAAAAGGTTGTAATAATCAATCGAGTAGTCTTTAGTGCGACTTTTGAAGGCTTTTACGGTGACATTTTACGGTGTAATTTCTCTAAATTCTGGCAGGAATTTATTGAAAAGAGAAGTTTGATTGCTAACTTTGCACAATCGAAGTGCCTTACAGGTTTTTGAGGGCGCTGAATCCATATATAGAGTCAAAAAACCAGTTTGAATAACAAAAACCAAGATTTTACCTCAAAATTTTTCACCGAATTTCGGCACCTGAAACTTCAAAAAGTCGCACTAAAGACAGCTCCATAATCAATTACAAAAAGGTAATTTATGTTAATTGTGAGCGATAATAACAAATCAAAGAAAGCTATACAATAAGGTCTTGAAGTCAACCTTCATCACAATCTTAACTAGAAATACAATGTTGGGAAAATGATTAATAGAAAGTGGAAAACCAATTTTTGTCTTAGGTGCAATTGTAGGTCAACAAATTTTTGGTTTTGGAAAAAAGAAGAAGAAGCTCATATTTTAGACACCTCTTCATCTTTTTATCTTATATGGAGATGAATTTTGTTGTTGCATCATCTCTATAGAATCATAGAGGGAAATTGAGAAAATCCAAAAGTTTTTTATAGTTTATGATCTTATTAAATGCAATATACCCTATCCTATCTTATAGAAGCTAGTCTTTCACCCATTGAGGGTTTTCCTATGACTAAGTACCTAATATAGAAGGACAAGACAAGTAACATGAAAACAAGTGGCTCCCTAAGATTGCTTCAAAATGCAGTCAAAATTTGGTGTGGCATAAAACTGGTTGGCATAAAGATTCTCAATCTTAGTTAAACTAGTGGAGAATAGAGGAGGCCACTCTAAAACGTGAACACCAATAAAATTGCTATCGCATATAAATTAAAGTTGAAATCATGGTGTGATAATGCAGTAGAGAATAAGAGAAAAACAAAATATTAAAAATTGGTCATTAACCATAATCCAAAGGATGAAGTGTCATATTCTTGTAGCTAGTTTTAAGAAGAAAAACATCATTACCAGAATAAAAATGAACTTTGAGGAGATTAGGAATTGAGCAAGACCTAGAATTTCATAGGATGCAAGTAAATGTCATTGCGATGTTAGAAATGTGAAGGATGAAAAACACTTCCTTTTACAATGTCTTGCTTATTCTTATTTGTGACAGGAAATGAAGCTGGATTTGATGATTTTGGGACCTATTTTCACATAGATAGCGTTTGACTAGTATTAAATGATAAATAACTAATTTAAAAAGACTAATGCAAAGCATCAATGGGCTCATTCAAGTACATGAAACTACCTTGATGTCTAGCTTTGACATCTTAGAAAATTTTAATGGTATATATGTTGCTTGTGTTTGGGGAATTTCGCTGAGTTTCGAGTTTTATATTTTCTTGGAAAATAATTATTGATATTTGGAAAATGTGTGATTTTATATTGGTATTGGAAACGAAGCTAGTTTTGATCTTTGATTGGAAATGAAATCAGATTTGATGAAGTTGGGACCTATTTCTTTTCACATAGATAATGTCATAGTATTAAATGATAAAGAACTAATTTAAGAAGTCTAACGCTAAGCAACAATGGGCTTATTCAAGTACATGAAATTGTGTTAATGTCTAGCCTTGATATCTTTGAAATTTTTAGTGGTTTGTTTGTTGCTTGTTTAGAGGATTTTGTTGAGTTTGAAATTAGTCTCTTGAATGCTTATGGTTCTCATATCATGCATATATCGATAGATCGATAGATCGATAGATCCAGTTCTATTATTATAATCATTATTGTTTTCTTTATATATTTGGTGGTTTGAGGAAAGATATTTTATTTCCTTTCACTTTGTGGCATGATTTCGACATTTTCACCTTTTAGAATATAGTAAAATATTTTTCTTATTATAGATTTTTCTTGGAAAAGAATTATTGAGAGTTAGGTGCAAATGCACAATGTTGTGTAGCATTAGTATGATAAATATGGGATAGTGCAAAGCATAGTTTTGAAGATTAGTCTAAGTTGACTCGTACCTAATCAACTTAGTCAAGTTGATTGTTGGTTGAACGACTAATTGTTGGTTCAATGGATAGAAGGTCTTGCAGGCACAAATACCAAAGGGAAAAATGGAGCCCATCATGGGGTACTCTTTGTAATTCTCCACCACTGCTACCTTTCCTCAAACTCCTCTCCAACCTCAATATCAATGCTAGTAGTAGCATGGAAAACAACACTACGCTTAGCAGAACTAGAAGAACGTGTTTTCCAAACTACACGAGAACTACTTCCCTCACGAGTCACCATGTGCCATGCTTGGTCTCGGTGGTTCTCTTCCTTCTACTCCTGGTTCAATTACCATATCTTCATTGGAACCAACACTCCGAACTCCACTAGACAATGATTCACCATTTTGTAGTAGTGATTCGCCATTTGTACTGGTGATTCGCCATGTTTTTACAGGATAATATAATCTCGTGAGAGATTCGCCAAAAAATTATATATACATATTATATTATTAATAAAATCGCCTTCCATTTTTCCTATGTCTCATGGGGATTCGCCTATTTTTTATATATATAAATTTAGGGGGGTTCTTAAAATTATCCCTGGCGATTTTCAGGGAGGCCTCAACAGAGAGGTAAGTGGATAGCTGTGATACTTGAATATGATTTAGAAATCAAGCCCACTAAACTCATTAAAGGCCAAGGACTAGCTAGATTAATGGCTAAATCAAATTTTGAAGTTCTTGATATAAATATGATAAATGCTTTAGATGAACAAGAGGAATTCTCAACTCCCATTGCTGAAGACCATTTTATGAATTCCTCTTGGTATGCTGATATTCTATATGTTTTTCTTAATTTGAATACACCTCCTGGTTTATCAAAAACAAAGGCAAGGTTTTTAAAGTTAAAAGTTGTAAACTACTGCATTATAGATAAATGTATTTACTGGAAAAATGCGAGTGGGATATTGCTTAAATGTTTGCCTGAGAATGATGTAGAGAAGGTTAACCATGAATTCCATGAAGGAGAATGTGGAGGCCACCTCTACTGGAAGACAACAGCCAACAAAATCCTTAGAGCTAGTTACTATTGGCCCACACTCTTTCTAGATATCCATAAAATGATCATTGTCTGTCATAAATGCCAACATTTTGAAGGCAAAATAAATTTGTTGCCCTTACCTCTGCATCCAATCACTGTTGAAGCTCCTTTTCAACAGTGAGGACTTGACTTCATAGGAGAAATCCATCGACCCTCATCTGCCCAACATAGATGGATTCTCACTGCAACAGACTACTTTACCAAATGGATAGAAGCCATCACATCTAGGCAAGCCAATGACTCTGTCATCATAAAATTCATTGAGACTCATATCCTCTCTAGATTTGGTTGTTCTAGGAATATCATCACTGATAATTCATCAGCATTTGGATCTAAGAAGATGGTTGAATTCTGTCACAAGTATCAGGTAACATTGGGACGTTATACTACTTATTACCCTCAAGGTAATGGGCTGGTAGAATCCTCAAACAAGATTTTGGTAAACATAATCAAGAAGTTGCTAGAGGACAACAAGAAGTCTTGGCACACAAAGCTAGTACATGCACTATGGGATGACAGATTAACACTTAAGAAATCTATTGGAATGTCACCCTATCAAATTGTGTATGGAATAGATACAATTTTTCCAACCAGCCTTGGTGTACCAGTTATGAAGTTGATTCAAGAAGTGTAGTCTGAAGAAAATGACATGATCAGAAGAATAAATCAAACCATACATCTTCAACAAACCAGAGAGGAAGTTTATAAAAGAGCATTACAAAAGTAAGAGAGCATCAAGAAGCTTTTTGATAGAAGGACAAAAGCCAGTAATTTTAATATTGGTGACAAAGTATTAAAGTGGGAATCAAGGAGAGAAGACAAGGGCAAGCATGGGAAATTTGATCAATTATGGCTTGGCCCTTATCTTATTCATTCTATTGCGGGTAACAATGCTTATTTCTTGCAGCCATTGAATGGAGCTGAATTGTTTGGGGGTCTTGTCAATGGCGGGATGCTCAAACATTATTTCTCTTGACCCTACCATGTTTGAAAGCCTTTTTATCTTTTTTATCATTATAAATATTTCATCCATCATTGCATTCAAAGTTAGAAAAATAAAAAAATACGAAAACAATAGAAGATAGAAAAGAGGGAAAATTGTAAAAGCAAGAAAGGTACAGCCCCATACCAAAAAGAGAAAAAAAAATCTGAAAGTGTGCAAGCTTAAATCCCACTCCTAAAAAACAAACTTCTAGTTAGTCATACAGCCTAATCATGAATAATTAGCTTTCAATTTTCTGCTGATAGGTTAGTAAATTAGATTTTCCAAACAACTTAATCTTGGCTTATCAGTTAGGTAGATTAGGATAGAAAATAAAGGTTCAAACAAGCTTAAAATCTGAACCTAAGTTTCCAAAAGAAGAATGGCTCTAAACTGTTTAATTTTTTTTTGAGTCAAAGACAGAAGTAAACTGGTTCTAATAAGCCCAAAACCTGAACCAGATAACAAAGAAAAAAAAAATAGCTCAAACAAACTAAAAAACAGAGCTGAAGAAAGGAGAAGGATGTGCTTAAAACTTTCAGATCTTAAGCCTTCACCATTTTGATTTAAATTTCTGCAAATAATAATCTATGTGCAGCTTTGTTTTATGCCATAGATCAGCAACAAGTTAGACTGTTCAATCCTGACTTGTATGCTTTTGAATTTCTTGTTTTAGAAGTTAGAGAATAAAAATCTGTTAGACTGTTTAATCCTAATAGATAGTAGTTTGGTAGAGAAGCTTATGGAATCAACTGTTTAATATGAGTTCATGGAGAAATAAGAAGTAGACTTAGATTGGTTTTTTTCTTTCAAGAGAATAAAATGTTTGTAAAAAGAGTTTTCCAATCCAAATGCACTCTTACAGAAGAAAAAATGTTAGATCAGTAGGATTGGGTAGGTAGAATGCTTGTTTGATAGAGTTCCATTGCTTTTTCATGGCTGCTAACATTATTAGAAAAAACAATATCATCCAAGTGAAGAAAGTTATAGCCCAATGGATGAGGCATTGATCATCCCCCCAGAGATACAAGTTTGAAGTTCTTGACACCTTCAAGAAGGCACCATCCCCATGTGGAGCCACTGTTAGCCACCTATAAAATTTGTCATATCAAATGGTGGCTAAATCATTTTTGTAAGCCTTCAAGAAAAAAATTTTATTGCCAAAATTGTTAATTATTGAAGTCTTGTAAAGATTACTTATACTTGAGTTAATCTTCACTGTTGTTTCCCGATCAATTCTGAAAATCTGTTGTTTTACTGAAGAAAATACTGCTGCAAAAACTCCGTTTTTCCCCTCATTTTACTCCTCCTTCCACTCATAATTAACCTCCATTTCATTCCCTTTTTCCCCATGAAATTCTTCTATTTTCCCTCTTTTCCCTTCTTCCCTTCATAAAACCCCCTTTGATAAGGTTTAAAACTCCTATTTTACCTTATCAGAAGCTTTCAAATCCTTTGAAAAACCTTGAAAAATCATAAAAAACCCACTTTTGCATTATAGGCGTTAAGCCCTTTTTGCCCCAGCCCCCAAACCACTTCCCCACCATATAACCCGCGCTCAGGACCAAGAGTTAAAGTCTCGAGCGCTTATCGCAATCGGAGGTGTTCGATGGGTGCATTTCTTTGTTTAAACAAAAAAACTCGATGCGATTGGCCCCTTTGTTATAACCCTCGATCCCTTGCTTCCTTTGTAAAACCAAGAGCCCCGTATTCGGGCGCTAAAAATTATATAAAACCCCTCCCCGATGCGAATTTTCCTTTGTATTTTATTTAAAACCCCATTTTTTCATATTATAACGTAACCCGCTAGTGCATTGTCTGAAACGAATCCTGACCGTTGATTTAAACCAATCAACCAAAATCTCGCATCGGAGATTTCATTGGATGCATTTTTTGTCTCCTCTGATTGGCAACCTCCCGATGGATTCTCAATCGTCGATCTATTTCTCCATTCCCAGATCCGACAGCCCACATCGATATTTTCATAAGCCCATCCCTCTGCCATTGGACCTCCGATTCATTCCCCACCGTTGATCTGGTTCTCAGATCAACGGTCTACGTTCAATCGCATCGGCACTCTTTTCCCCTTTTCCCCGCTAATCGCAAATCTTCTGATTGCATCTGGGCCATCCATACAATAAGATCCAACGGTCCAGATCATTTCTCCCTTCCCTTTGTTATTTTTCATGAGACCGTTGTATAAATTTTTAAACAGATCTCAGCCGTTGATCTCTGTAGATCAACAGTTCATATTAACCCATTCTCTGCCCAACCATCACTTCATATTTTATTCATTTAATCCCAAGATTGGATCTGGACCATCCATTCGTTTCATCCAACAGTCCAGATTCAACGTGATAGGCCCAACTCTCTTGGGTACTACCTTTCTCCAGATCGAATCTCCATCGTTCATTCCTTGATCTGACGGTCTAGATCAAAACCACTCAGACCCTGCCCCACATCTTATCACTCGCGCATCTATCCTCCATCGCACTCTCTCCACGACCATCCAATCTAAGACCCCAGATTTGACGGTCAACGCACAGTTTCGCGTGATTTTAAAGCCCGAAAGTTAGTTCTCCAAAGTTACGTGATATAGGCGGTTTTAAAAGGCCATGTGTCTGCCGGTAACGCATATCGTGTTCGAAAATTTAAAACCGCCCTTCCTCCATTTTGCAGCGCGAAACCAGTGGTTTCTATAGCTGAAACCGCTTTACCCCATTTGTATTGCATTACATCACGTTTATTCTCTGTCGTTGATCTCTGCAGATCAATGGTCCCAATTCAATTTCGCCCTCAGTTCATCGCCCTCCGCCATCTTCCAAGGGACTTCATCGATCAACCATAGGCATTGATCTCCGTGGACTAAACTAATCCAATGGCCTAGGATCGTTCGGAAA
Source organism: Pinus albicaulis (assembly GCA_034641835.2). Classification (NCBI taxonomy): domain Eukaryota; kingdom Viridiplantae; phylum Streptophyta; class Pinopsida; order Pinales; family Pinaceae; genus Pinus; species Pinus albicaulis. Next base: position 34,117 of record JAXQQM020060474.1, on the reverse strand, counting down.
CCCCAAAATTCCTTTTAACCATTTCTCCTTTCGCCAAATATTTTCGACCATTTCTATTTGTATTTTCTTCCGTTCCATTGTAAAGTGGCCCCTCCACTTTATATAGTCACGATTCATTTCAACCGTTGATCTCTGTGGATCAATGGATCTGACTTGATCTCCCAACCGTTTGTTCCAATTGCCTCCTATTTGACCCCCCGCGAGAAATTTCCACCGTTGGATGCTTTCATCCAACGGTCATGATCCAAACCTAAACCTCTGAAGTAGTTAAACCTTAATATGCAGGATTTTCTTAACTTTTTCTTGTTTGTGTAGGTAATAATGGTTTTTTCAATTATTTTAAAGGAAATTTGAAGGCCGGGGATGACAATCCCTCAGGCCATTATTCATCAAAGAGATCATTCTGCCGGGATTTTCCATTACATTTTATCGGTGCATCATGAGCACTGATGCCACTATAATGTTGGCAATATGATGCAGAGTGTTGTCCTTGATGGCAACCCACTTGATGAAGATGATGGAAACCTACTTAATGAAGTTGTTCTTGATGCTTGATGAGTTTATTAATGATGTAAATCTGATGTTCTACAAGTATCTCAGAAGTACCAGAGAAAGAAATATCAGTAAGGGACAGAACAATGATGTAAAGTGTGTATCACAAAGCATACAGTGAGTTTGTTTAGATGAAGTAACGTATGTACACGGAAAAGTACATGCTAAGTCGCGTATGCCTAATTGCGCTCTAAAGTTATAAATCCAGGGGTTCTTACCATGGTATTGACCCATTGTATTGAGTGCTTGAATATCTAATTGATCCCGTCCAGGAATACCATTAGAAGTTGTGTGGTTTTGGCTCATGGTATTGACAAAGGTTAACCCTATATAAGGAAAAGAAATTCATAGTGCAAGGGTGTGCATGAGTCTGGGTTTGAATGAATACTTCACTCTGAAGTATGTCTGAATGGAAAGGGTAACAGTTTGATGATAGATCTGATTCTATGATGCACTTATGAAGAAAATGATGAAGAGGGATCTCTAGATCTGAAATGTATATGTATTGTCTAGATCTGTTTAGATATGCTATCTGGCGAATATTTGCTGAAATGAAGAATGAAGTCTGAGCTATTCATCTTATCTGAAGAAGTCCTGAAAGAGTTACAAATCTATACGCTGGTTATCTTCTGCAAAGGCGCGTGTATACGCGGGATGTCTTCAGCAAAAGTGCGTATGAAATGTGAAATTAGTACATATGTATACACAGGTTCTTTTCTGTGAAAGCGCGTATATACACAGGTTCAGTGAAAGGAAAGCGTGTATGAAAACTAGGGTTTGCTGAAGTATGTGGTATGAAATGTCTGATCTGTTCTACTGTATTACTGCTACCTGTCTATGATGTATTCATACAGATCTGGGTTTTCTGTATATTGATTATGCTGCTGACTAAGTTGAGAAAAGATCAAGTTGTTGATTGATTGGTTGATGATTCATTGAATGAATTGATAAGGGTATAAGTTTCAGTTTGATGTGTGATTGAGCTTAAATGTGTGGAGTGGGTCTAGTCTAAAAATATGATGAAAAGTGACCTGCAAGTTGTGATCTATTGAAGCTATTGGATCCAGTATGAAAATTGATGAAACGTGGTCCATAGAGGTGCTGAGGGTTGTAGCCTTTAGTCAGGGGGTCGTAGCTCCCTTCCAGGAGAGGCTGGTAAACGAGTGCAGGGGGTAGTGACTCCCTTCTAGGAGAGGCTAGTAAATGAGAGCAGGGGGTAGTGGCTCCCTTCTAGGAGAGGCTGGTAAACGAGAGAATGTTGTAGCCTTCTGCAGGTGGGTGCGTGCGTGCTGGTATGAGTCTGCGCCAGTACATGGTTGTAACATGTTTTCTTTATATAATAAATATTGAAGACTGAGACGACGACAACGGTGGTTTTCTCCCGACTTGGGTTTCCACCTTAAATCCTGGTGTTCATGTGTGATGCTTATGTGTGATGGTTTATTCTGTTATTATTGCACATGCTTACTGTTAATTAAACATCAGAAGAATGAATGTTGCATAGATCTAAGTAAAGATTTATTTGCATAATAAGATCTCTATATATACGTGTGTTTTGTGAAGGATATCTGCGTGTATAAGCTAGTTGGCTTCATCAAAATAGCGTATGGGTTTTAGTTAATGAAAAAGTAAAAACTGTTGAGTAAGTCCTAAATACTGATTCACCCCCCCCCCCCGCCCCCCTCTCAGTATTTTTTCCAACAATTGGTATCAGAGCAGGTCCTTCTGCAGAAGCTTGATCGCTTGAAGGAGATCCATCGAAATGGGAAGTCATGAAGGGGTAATGTCTATAAGGCCATCTCTATTCAATGGAAATAATCTGTTATTCTGGAAGATACGAACAAAATCATATCTGCAAAGTCTTGGTGTAGAAGTATGGGCAATCATGGAAGGAGGTTATCAGTATCCGAGAAGTATTCCTACTAATGCAACAGAAATGAAGAAATATGAAATCAATGCCAAAGCCGTCAATTTCTTATTAGGAAGCTTGTCTGAACCATAATTTGCTAAAGTGATGCAGCTAAATTCAGCAAAAGAAATATGGGACAAAATCATTCTGAGCTATGAAGGAGATACAAAGGTAAAAAGTGCAAAACTCCAAACTCTCAGAATTGAATATGAAAATTTAAGGATGCATAGTGATGAGAGTATCGCCAGTTTCTTTTTACGTCTAGATGATATTGTAAATCGTATGAGAAGTTTGGGTGAATCCATAACCGATACTACTCTGGTGGAAAAAGTCTTAAGATCTTTGACTTCAAGATTTGAATTCAAAGTATCAACTATTGAAGAAAGGCAAGATCCGCAAACTCTTACTATTTTTAAATTACATGGTATCCTGACTGCTTATGAAATGAGACAAGGAGGTCCCTCTCAAATCAAAGAAGCTGCTTTTAAGGCATGTGCAAAAGGAAAAGAAAAGGAAGATGTCAAGGTATCAAATTATATATCAGAAGAAGAAGAAGCAAATTTTGTGAGAAGACTCCAACTAGGAACCGGAAGATTCAAAGGTAAGCTTCCCTTCAAGTGTTTTGCTTGTGGAAGGGTTGGTCATTATGCTACTAAATGTCCTTATGAAGAGAATCATGATAAAGGGAAAAAATTTGAAAAGAGAAAGAGTTATTATGCAAATGAAAATAATGATGAAATGTCAAATGAGGATGAAGAAGATTCTGACCAAGTTCTGCAAGTGCTCATGGCAAAAAAGAAAAAAAAGAAGGCTACTCAAAGAAAGAAGATACCTCAGAAAACATGCGCAAAAGAAAATGAAGAAGAGGAAACATGTATTGATTGTTGTTCTTGTGATTCATCTTCTTGTGCATGCAATGGTGAAGATAGTGAAAGTAACAGTATAAGTCTAGAAGCAAATCTTAAGATCAATGATGAAAGCAATGATTGGAATCAATTTCATAAGAGAGAATCTATCTACAAAGATATGATCTCTAGAATGAATGAATAAAAGAAATACTGAATGGACAGATAGACAAGTATAAAAAGTTGTATGTTTATGCAACCAATCAAAGTGAAAGACTTGAAGCAGAAATCATCTCTCTCAAAGAAGATCTGGAAAAATCAAATAAGAAGAATGAAGAAACCCTATCATTTGAAAAGGAAGGACTTGAAGCAGAAATCATCTCTCTCAAAGAAGATCTAAAAAAATAAAATAAGAAGAATGAAGAGCTGTTACAATCATGTGAAGAACAAGAAAATTGGTTGAAGGAAGAAATTTTAAAATTGAATGATCAAGTAAAAGGAGGAAAAGGGGTTGAAGAAAGCATGATGAAGCAATGCCAAAAATTGGAGGTTGAGGTAAACATTCTCAAAGCGAAGAGAATCTAGTTCACAAGGAAGTACTAAAGATTCAAATGATATCAATGCAAAGCTTGAAGTGTTGAAAGAAGCAAAAGGTCAACCGACAATCATGAACTCTCAAAAGAAATAATTCCCTCCTTTGATCAATAATGTTGAATGGTTTAAATGTCATAATTATGGGCATGTTGCAGCCAATTGCAGGAGCAGATTGTTTCAGTCACAAACAAGCAGATTCTACATAGAAAGGTACTCAGGTGTCTTCAAGGGATATTGTTTTTCATGCAGAAAGTATGGTCATAAAGCAGCTGATTGCAATAGAAGGAAGAATAGAACAACACATTATGATCCTTATGCTTACTTTTCTGGTCACATAAGATGTTATACTTGTAACAAGTATGGACATATAGAAAAAGAATGTAGGATGAATAGATCTGAGAAAGTGGACAATTTCCAGCACACAATTAGAAAGTTCAAGAAAAGTTGGAAAAAGAAGCAAGACCGGTCAGAAACGTAGGGAATATTGACCCTACTGCAGTCATAAGCTTCTAAAGCTTACTTCTCATAATGACTGCAAGAATGATGTGAGATACATTATAGAGATTAGTAATGTATCATCACAGGGGGAGCAATGTATGATGATTCTCATGGTTGGTTTGGTAATTCTGGTTATGCTTATTTCTGACAGAGGATTTGATGTGACAAGAAGAAGACATGTACAGGTGGAACAAGTTCAGGGGAAGATGAAGGAATGTGAAATTTTCTATATTTCACTTTCCATACGCGGGTTCTGTGAACTAAATCCGCGTATACACGCGAGTTACAGTGGAGACAGCCGCATATGCATTTATGATAAGAAAATTAGTATGACAGCTAAAGATCAGGAACACAAGTTCAGGGGGAGCATCAGTCTGACTATTAATGATTGCATTATTGACATTATATCTGCTTATGTTTTAGTTCTAAATGATGATGACATGGTACATGATTTATTATGATGAGTTTATGGATGAGCCTTGTTTGCTTTTTGCTGAAGAGTATTCCTTGATTTCGCACATGAATAAGATGGAAGTCTTATGATTCAGAGATACGGACAGATCATGCAGAGATTGTTGCTGATAACTTGCTATTGAAAGTATTCAGGTTGCACAAGCTAAGGAGGAGCCTTGGTCATATGGAAAGGATGCGTGGATGCACATTTTCAGGGGGAGCATTAGCCTTGCTGAGTATAATGCATTGTTCGCATTATGATGGTTCTAAAATATGATCTCTCTTTTGAGGTGTTTCTGGTATTGGTGATAAAAATCCATATTTGTAATTTGATAAAAAATTCATGTTGAGACCTATGATGTAAAATTGTAATATTCAGTCATGTAAGGACTTGAGTCAAAGTGTGTAAACCCACTTGGTTGGGTACTTGAGTCTCATATGTAAATCCACTTGATTGGATATTTAATGTAAGTATGAGTCCTTGGTGATAGGAAGGTCATAGAGACATGTACTTCATTGGAAAATATGTTTGAACATTCAACATGAACTTAGGGGGAGCATGGTAACTTCAGTGTATATCAGTTCTACAACGCTCTTCTTTCTACATGAAGGGAAAAACCTTGTGTTGGTTTTCATCCGCCCTTTACCCTTGATGTCAAAGGGGGAGAGCGACATGGTGTTTGAATAGGGGAAGAATATCATTATTCTTAATGTATCTATCTGTTGTGGTGATCAAACATCATCGTGGTTGCCATCAAGTCCAAAGGGGGAGATTGCTGGCAATATGATGCAATGTGTTGTCCTTGATGGCAACGCACTTGATGAAGATGATGGCAACCTACTTGATGAAGTCGTCTTTGATGCTTCATGAGTTTATTAATGATGTAAATATGATGTTCTACAAGCAGCTCAGAAGTACCAGAGAAAGAAATATAAGTAAGGGACAGAACAATAATGTAAAGTGTGTATCACAAAGAATACGCAGGTTTGTTTAGGAGAATTAGCGTATGCACGCAGAAAAGTACGTGCCAAGTCGCGTATGCCTAATCGTGATTCGTGCCCAAAGATAAAATCCAAGGGAGCCCCACTATGTAGCTGGTACCATCAGATTGGCACTTGAATATTCACTGATCTCGCTCGTGAATACCATTAGAGGTTGTGTGGTTTTGGCTCATGGTATTGACAAAGGCTAAACCTATATAAGGAGAAGAAATTCATAGTGCAAGGGTGTGCAAGATGTCTGGGTTTGAATTAATACTTCACTCTGAAGTATGTCTGAATGGAAAGGGTAACAGTTTGATGATAGATCTGATTCTATGATGCACCTATGAAGAAAATGATAAAGAGGGATCTCTAGATTTGAAATGTATATGTATTGTCTAGATCTGTTTAGATCTACTATCTGGCGAATATTTGCTGAAATGAAGAATGAAGTCTGAGCTATTCATCTGATCTGAAGAGCTGCACAAGTCCTGAAAGAGTTACAGATCTATACGCGGGTTATCTTCTGCAAAGGCGCGTGTATACGCGGGATGTCTTCAGCAAAAGCTCGTATTAAATGTGAAATTAGTGTAGATGTATACACAGGTTCGATTTTGTGAAAGAGCGTATATACGCAGGTTCAGTGAAAGGTAAGCGCGTATAAAAACTAGGGTTTGCTGAAGTATGTGGTATGAAATGTTCGATCTGTTCTACTATATTACTGCTATCTGTCTATGATGTATTCATACAGATCTGGGTTGTCTGAATGTTGATTATGCTGCTGACTATGTTGAGAAAAGATAAAGTTGTTGATTGATTGATTGAAGATTCATTGAATGAATTGATAAGGGTATAAGTTCTAGTTTGATGTATGATTAAGCTTAAATGTGTGAAGTGGGTCCAGTCTAAAAATATGATGAAAAGTGGTCTGCAAGTTGTGATCTATTGAAGGTATTGGATCCAGTATGAAAATTGATGAAACGTGGTCCATGGTGGTGCCGAGGGTTGTAGCCTTCAATCAGGGGGTTGTAGCTCCCTTCCAGGTGAGGCTGCTAAACGAGAGCAGGGGGTTGTAGCTCCCTTCCAGGAGAGGCTGATAAACTAGAGCAGGGGGTCGTAGCTCCCTTCCAGGAGAAGCTGGTAAACAAGAGCAGGGGGTTGTAGCTCCCTTCCAGGAGAAGCTGGTAAATGAGAGAAGGTTGTAGCCTTCTGCAGGTGGGTGCCTGCGTGCTGGTATGAGTCTGCGCCAGTACATGGTTGTAACATGTTTTCTTTATATAATAAATATTGAAGACTGAGACGACAGCAGCGGTGGTTTTCTCCCGACTTGGGTTTCCACCTTAAATCCTGGTGTTCTTGTGTGATGCTTATGTGTGATGGTTTATTCTGTTATTACTGCACATGCTTACTGTTATCTAATCATCATAAGAATGAATGTTGCATAGATCTAAGTAAAGAATTAATGGCATAATAAGATCTCTGTATATACGCGAGTTTTATGAAGGATATCCGCGTGTATACGCTAGTTGGCTTCAGCAAAGTAGCATATGGGTTTTTAGAGAATGAAAAAGTAAAAGTTTGAGTAAGTCCTAAATACCCATTCACCTCTCTCAAAGTTGTTTTTCCCAACACCTTCAAGGTTTGATAAGCTTCTTAAGAGAATCCTAAGGTTTCCTTAGTTTGTCACTGATTCAAATAAGTTTTATCATGATTACCATTTGCTTGGTAGTGCTTGAAGAGGACTACTTGTACTCAAGGGGTCTTTATGAGATCTTAAGGGTGCCTAAGATGAAATTTGACTCAATTCCCCAGTGGAGTCTCGGAAATGTTATGCCTGGTGGCTCAGCTGGATAATATACCAAATGTTCTTGAATCAAGTGTTTTCCTGAGGTCCTTAAGGTGTAATTAGATTCTCACTAACTCAGAAATCCGTAGTGGAGCCGCCAGAAATGTTAGCTCTCTGTAATTCCAGCAGATTGGTGAGACCAAAATTGCGGAGATAACACTTGAACCACTTTGGGATTCTAGGATCTAGCCCACCTGAATTCAGAGAGGGATCTCTCTATAAGTGCAAAGATTGATTTATATTTAAAGCTTTTAAATGTGATATTAGGCCAGTTATGAAGAACGAGGTTTTTGTTCGATTTTGGTTGGGCAAAGATATGTGAAGGTGAAGGAAGTCTAAATGAAGGGTGAAGGTGAATGAAAGTGAAAATTGATTCAATTGAGAAGATAGACAAGAAACAACTTCAATCCATTGGGCTATGGAATCATAGTAGGATTTAATTGAAATAGCAAGGTTCAAGAGTGGTCCATGGGGCAAGTCATCTATGTCTAAGGATCTCTTTAAAGTTGATTCTATGGAATGAAATGAAACAATAAGAAGGAGAATTAAACAAATGAAGAACAAAGAGCAACCTAAAATCAAGTAAGTACTTTGAAACTATCTTGCTTTTGGCATGCACTTAAGAAAGACATAAATTAATCTAAGATCAGGCAAGTACTTTGAAACTAGCCTATTTTGGATGCACTTTCAACAGAAAACATTTAAAACACGAAAAGAATAGCTTAAGATCAAGTAAGGGCTTTGAACCTATCTTGCTTTCAGCATATTCTAAGGGAAACTTTTTAAAGCAACTGTTGGAGAAGAAACTAGAGGACAGGGCTCACCATAGACTTCCCTAGCTTTGCTTTACTTAGTAAACTTTCAAGACAAAAACATAAGATAACAAAGAGTAGTCTAAGATCAGGTAAGGACTTTGAACCTAGCCTTGCTTTCAACATACTCTTAGGGAAATTTTCAGACAAATGTTGGAGATAAAACTAGAGGATAGGGCTCACCATAGATTCCCTAGTTCAACTTTACTTAGCAAACACTGAAAATAACATTCAAGAACAATGTTCGGTTTAGACAGTAGGACGAGGGAATGCCAGCATTCCTAACTGCTTGGACTGTATTGAATCATTCTTAACTACACAAATTTGGAAGAAAACATGTAGACAAATCTTATCAGTAAGAGCAGGGTACTTTTAACAGTAAATCCTAACTCTGTAATTGCCGTTCCTTATCAGAGAAGATGGACAGAATGGAAACAGAAATAAAATAACAATTTACAATAAGAAAAACATCATCGTTGACATAGACCAGGATCTCATAAATCAGTTTGTATTTGATATTTCAAACCACTTACAATCTTCAAGTCCAATGGTTCTCTACAACTTCAAACTTCTCATTTCAACTTATGTATCTTCAATTACAAACATAGCTTACAACAACTTCAATAAACTATTTACAGGCAACAGATATGCAGTGACCAACCCTTTACAATGTGCTCCTAAAGAAGATTTTATAGGAAAATGAGGTGGATGAGAGAAAATATCTATAGGTTCAATTAATACAGTTTAATGCTTCTCGACTTTTAAGGGGCTCAATGGAGAAGATTACAGATATTTCCTCTGTATTAATTGGTTCACATTAAGTATTAAGCTCGCTAGGAAGATTTGTTGACTTTAAGGCTCTTAGTTATCTTTGCAATAACTCTGTTGATAGTTTAAATTAGTTTCTTTGATTTGGAATAACTGTTCAGTTGTATTGGGGCAAATATCTTCCGTTCTGGTCATAACTCAGCCTCTTTTCACTGCTTTGAGGCTGCAGATGGCTTCTGGTAGCTGAGAGGATTCAATTAGCATCTGATGTGGTAGTGGAGGCTTTCTCGGACTGATAGATATTATTGTTTTTCTTTAAACACTTTTAACTCACTTTAGATCTGTGTTAGGCTTAATTAGGCCTAATTTCTGTCTCTGTTATTCAAACTGTGTTTAATTTAGTGGATTACGCTTTTGATAGGCGATTTATTGCCGTAATCCCTCAAAACTGTGTAAACAACCTTCAATTCTTCATCTCTGCTGTGGTTGGATCCTTTCACACTGATACTCTCTGTTGGATTTAGCTTTGATGTGTCTTCTTGATGTGCAGGGGCGCAGAGGGCTTTTATAATGTTGCTAGTGTTCATGAGGCACTAGCAAACTTGGATGGAAAACCCTGTAGAATAATCTCTTTTATGAATAAAGCCCTGGGGGATCGTCATCCTCGGCGTTCAATTTTCTTTTAACATAATGGAAACAACCATTGAAACCTGCACAAACAAGAAAAAGTTTAAGAAAATCTTGCGTATTTGGATTTAACTGCTTTAGGGGTTTAGGTTTGGATCATGACCATTGGATGAAAGCATCCAACGATGGAGATTGCTCGCGGGGGTTCAAAATAGAAGGCGGTTGGCACAAACGGTGGGGAGATTAAATCAGATCCGTTGATCCATATTGATCAACGGTCGAGATCAGTCATGAATATATAATGCGAAGGGGTCACATTTTATAATGAAATGGGGAAAATACAAAGAAAAATGGGCAAAAACCTTAATCGGTAGCGAAAAAAGTGTTAATGAAATTTGAGTTTTCTCGGGTGATTCTGGGCCGTCGGATGAGATTGGCCACATAGATCAACGATGGAGGTTGATCGATGAAATCCCTTGGAGGATGGGCGGAGGGAGATAGTTCAATAATCAGATTGAAAGTGAGTCGTTGATTTGCAGAGATCAACGGCAGAGAACAAACGCATTGAAATGCAATAGAAATGGGGTAAAGCGGTTTCGGCTAAAGAAACAACGGTTTTCGCGCTGCAAAAAGACGGATAGCTGGTATTACCTTTTCGAACGCGATATGTGTTAGAGCTTGACACGTGGATTTTCAAAACCACGCTCATCGTGTAATTTCAAATCATTAACGTTCAGGCTTAAATTTATGCAAAACTGCGCGCTGGCCGTTAAATTTGGGGCGTTAGATCGAACGGTCGATAGGAGAGCGCAATAAGACAAGATGCAAGGACGAAAAGAGGTAAGGTGGTTTTAATCTGGACCGTCCGATCAGGGAATGTATGGCGAAGATTTAATCTGGAGAATGGTAGGACCCAAAGGAGTTGGGCCTATCGGGTTTATTATGGACCATTGGATGAAACAGATCAATGATGGAGATTAAATCTTGGGGTTAATAAAGTAAAATATGAGGCAGGGTCGGGCGGAGAAAGGGCCAATGCGAGCCATTGATCTACAGAGATCAACGACGGAGATTTCATTTCAAACTTTATACATCGGGGTTTATGAATTTAACAAAGGTTGAGGGCTTTGATCTGGACTGTCGGATCGTGATGCATAGACGACCCAGATGCAATCAGAAGATTGTCAATCAGAGGGGGAGAGAGGAAAGGGCGCCGATGCGATTAGATGTGGACCATTGATCTGAGGACCAGATCGATGACGGGGAATGAATCAGAGGAGGTCACAGGCGGAGGGATGAGGCTTATGAACAGAGTGATAAGGGCCGTCAAATCTGACCCTGGTGGGGGAGATCAACGGCTGAGAAACTATCGGGAGATCGCTAATCGGAAGGGGGCAATAAAATATTTGAACGCACCCAATGAAATCTCCGATGCGAGATTTTGCCGATCGATGATTGGTTTAAGATCAACGGTTTGGAATGGCTTCAACCAATGGATCGGCGGGTTACGTTATAATATGAAAAATGGGGTTTTAAATAAAATACAAAGAAAAATGTGCATCGGGGAGGGGTTTTATATGAGGTTTTAGCGCCCGATTGGGGGCTTTTGGTTTTGCGAAGAGGCAAAGGGATCGGGGGATATATAAAAAGGAGACAATCGGATTGGAAGTTTTATGTAACAAAAAGACATGCGCCGGTCGAAAGTTCTGATTGCGATAAGCGTTTCGGGACTTTAACTCTTGGTCCTGGGCGTGGGTATATGGTGGGGAAGTGGTTTGGGGGCTTGGCTGAAGGGGGCTAAAGCCTTAGCACAAAAAGGGTCATTTTTATGATTTTTTAAGGATTTTCAAAGCATTTTGAGGGTTTCGGATAAGGTAAAAAATGAGTTTTAAACCTTATCAAAGGGGTTTAAATGAATGGAAGAAGGGAAATGAGGAAAATAGAGGAATTTTATGGGAAAAATGGGATAAAAATGGAAGTTAATTTGAAGTGAAAGGAGGGGTAAAATGAGGGGAAAATGGAGTTTTTTTTTGTAGCAGTGTTTTCTTCAGGAAATCAACAGATTTTCAGAATTGAGAGGGAAAAAGCAGTGAAGATTAATCAAAGGATAAGTCAATCTCATAAGACTTCATGAACTAACAATTTGGCAATAAAATTGTTTCTTGAAGGCTTCAAAAATGATTTAGCCACCACTTGATATGACAAATTTTATGGGTGGCTAACAGCGATGACAACTCAACTCATAAAATGTGAGAAAGATCCATAGCCATCTTATTAAGTTATAGCAGCAAAAAATGAATACAAGATCTTGAGGAAAATGTTACTCAAGATAGGCAATGCTTAGCCTGAAGAAACAGGTACATAAATCATGACAAAACACTGCTACACAAGTGTGCCCAAGCTATGACTGCACATTTTCATAAAAGTAACTGCATGCTAACATATGTCAAATACATAAATATACAAATATATGGCCCATACAACATTGGGAGTGAATATCTCAGCTCCCAAAAGCTACCTCAAGTCAATCCTGAAAGGATTGGCTGTAATATACAAAATATGCATAATGTCGGAGTTGCTGGGTAGCAGCTGCAACTCAAGAACTGGACATGAGTGGAGAAGGCTGAAGATGCTGCATCTGATGTAAAGACCTCTTCCAATGGATCTCTCTAGTGAAAGGCTGATCCTATCATTGAAGATCTCACCCTCCAAACAATCTGCAAAATCCCCACAACAAATGCTCACTAGAAATAACGCAGTTACTGAAGGAAACTGCGCTGTAGGGGCAAGGGAATGAGTTGGCCCAATGCCAAGATCTGCAATAAGCTCCAAGGGCTTCCAAACTGATCTCTCAAAGGAAAGAGAGACTCCTCTGAAAAACAAGAGATGGAAGTGGTGTTGTGAACCCTCACTGCAACACCTTGCAACACAACATTATTTTGTTGCAGAAATAACACTGTACTGGAGGAGGATGCTTGGCCTCAAGCTTGGTTGTGAGGCAAATCAGTGCAACTCCCTCAAGAGGCTTCTTAAGAAAGGAGAAGGATTCCTAAGCAGGAGATCCTTGTGCTAAGAAACACTGCAACTCTGCTAAACAACCAGAGATTGCACAAAGTATGAATAGACCATAAAATCAATAATACATAATGTTGATCATGTCAGCATTCTGTTAAATTCTGACAAACAATCCCCTTTAAACCCCCTCAGTTTGGCCTAAAAAAATCGTTTTTTCGCCTATCGTTCCCCTTTTCTAAACTCAAAATGGCATTAAAAAGGGAAAAAACCCACACTTGAAAATATATATGGTCTGGCACCTTTCGGCCCTAGCCCCTCGGTCTTTTTCTCCACGTAACCTGGGTGTTAGACCAAGCCGCAGCGCGAAAGACGCTTATCAAATGAATATCGGGCGCGTTCATAACCGTCGATCTGTACAGATCGGACGACGTTCGTTCATCTCTGCCGCGCCCGTAGCCTACCTGCCTACCGTCTGATCAAACCGTAAAATCAACGGTCCGCAGCCTATCCGTCTTGGTGGTCCCCGCCTCGCTTCCACTGTGCAAAAATTGCCCGGTATCTATCGCACTGCCTTTCGGAGGTGGGCGGTATTTCTCAATTCGGAGCGATTCCATACATCGCTCGCCGCGTATCCCCGTGTACGATTCCAAAACCGCCCTCCATCGCACGTTATTGTTCAGCGAAAGATACAGAGCGATATGCATTATAGCCGTCCGATCTGGGGGTCTCCATCCAATGGTGATCGCACTACAGAGATGCACGGGTATTAATCCAAGTGTACAGTGCCCCTGGCCCACAGTCCATCGCCCTCCGACGCAGTTTCAGCCGTTGATCTCATCTTGAGATCGAATGGTCCAGATCATGTGCATGCTCCACCATTGACTCAGTGTTCCTCCACGTCACCTGTTCCACGTGTGTCACATGTGTCCTTCTCCCGCATATATTACAGTGATAAGTCAAATTTTCATTTGTTCTACGTTAAAAACCTCCGCCCAGTTCGTCTGCAATAGTTCCACTGCATTTTTCGTCGTCACCTCTCATTCTTCCACCATTTCGTCATGCCGCGTTGCTACACAGTCATCCCACTGCATCTCCATCTCCACGCATGGTTTTTCTTAACAAGTTTGCGGGTTTTGCAGGGTTTCAGCGATGAAAGACTATTGTGATTTACAGTCTTAATTTCAGTAGTAGAGGACACATCAAAGGACCATTTCCAGGAGCTGAAATGATGAAGAAAGGCCTGGGAAGGCAAATCGATAAGACTTCCATTAAAGAAGCGGGGTTAAAATCTGTCAAACCCTATAGGGATATTCAAGGCACCGATTTCGCATATGAAGATATTAATGGAGCAGCAGAGAAATATCAGTGGATGATTGAGGAATTCAACGTTCAACATTGAAGATTTTCAGCTGCGATTCAGGGTTTAGAAGGCAGAGGGTACAATGCACCAGAAACAATACCCTCCAGGTTTCATTTCAGCACCATTTCCTTTCAGGAAAGGACGAAATGTTTATGTGATTTTATTGCTTTGCTGTGTTTCTGGAGAGATTTCTACCTAGTGCATTTATTTCAGTTAGCAGGGCACAGGGTACAAACAACATTACAAAGTCATTGAGCAGTATGGGCGTGCACGTCTCCGCCATTTTGTTTTAATAAGATAATTAAATGTGCATCGTCTACTCCCTTTTTCGAGTTTTCTTGTTCTCCTATAAAGCTCTTAAAGAACAGATGATTTAGGGTTCCAGATTTTATTAGAAAATTATGCAGTGAAAGACTTTTTGTATACATTTTGTAGAACTCTTGCATGAAGGCACAGAGCCCATAGGGTCTCAGTGAGGAGGAGTTCCATCTGTCAAAGAGGATTCTGGTCTTTGGTATTTCACAGTCTGTAACTTTCTCTTATGTGTTATTTAAATAGATCATTTCATTTCACCCATCTTTCCTGTATCATGTTTTGGAATGCGAGTGGCTCACTAATTTTTGGTATGGATTTATCCTAGTTGATACCCATGCTCGAATTAGTCAAGCGCTTTAAATATGGCTCATGCATGATATTCTGTTCCACTATTCATCTAAACCGTATTTCTGCTATATTAGTTTCTTTGGGAGGGTGTTTTTAAAACACTATTGTCATGTATGGATTCTTAGATTGGTAAGCCCATGCATGGTGGTATTGTGTATCTGGATATCAACTCAATGTTAACTAATATCTTCTCAATATTTCATTCTCTACATACATCTTCTGATAACTTATTTTTGTGAGGTATTTCTGAATTGGCCCTCTTTACAGTAAGCTGTCTCTGAATTGTCTGTTGCTTTTATATTGGAGTTTTGCATGTTGTCTCTGCAATATCCTTATTTCTGTGTCAGTGTCTGAAGGTCTTGGTCCCATTCAGATGATTTTTCTTTGTTTTACAAGAGATATCATGAGAGCTTGTTATTGATAACTCCCTCTGTTATACCATATGCTCCTTGCTATATAAGATGTCATAGGCACTGGTCTATCACAACTCTAGGCTGTCTCTAGGAGCGACAACATCTTTTTGGCACCGTTGCCGAGGAACGAAGTTGAGAAATTTTAAAATCCCTGGGCCTCGACAAAACTTAATTCACTCTTCAAGTAGGTGAGCATGGAGAGTTGAGAGTTGTAGATCCCTCACCTTGGCGACTCCACATTTGTTTATTTGATAAATCTATTTGCAGTTCTGGCTCCTCGAAAGCCACACCTGAGGTCAGATACGTCTCAGCCAAAGACACTTTCAGTGTCTGACCCTGAAAAGATCATACATAGAAGAAATTGGAGGGAAAGAAAATCGGTCCACTCTGAAATCCCTGAATTGTCTATAGAAGACTTTCCATCCTCTTCTTCTCAAGAAGCTCAAGTGCTAGATCCCGACTCCACTGTGGGAGATACCGATTATTACTATTCAGATAGTCCACCCCGAGGAGGCTTCAGAAAAAAAGGTAATTTTCACCCTACTCCTGAGGTTGAAGAGGTCAAAGAAGTTACTGAAGTATCTACTGTTAACAGACCATTATTCCCCTCAACACCTCAAGCTGCTGTTCATTCTTTTCCTATTGTTATCCATACTCCACTTACTCATCAAACTATTGCACTACCTCCACCCTCTCTAATGGCCAATGTTCCAGGGTTTTTGCTAAATAAATATGCCCCTCTGGCATTACCCCAAGTGTTGAATGATTTGCCACAGGATTATTTGAAGATTTTACCCCGATTCAATGGGGAAAATGAGATTGACGCTCAAAAACATCTTGAGGTCTTCTGTGCTTTTGTAGAGAATTTCAATGTGGAACATTTAGATGTGGTCTTAAGGCTTTTTGTCCAATCTCTTGATGGTGAAGCTCGAAAATGGTTTAAGACATTGGTAGGTCGTTCTATTACCACTTGGGAAATAATGGAAGATACTTTTCTCAGAAAATGGGGAGAGAAGAAAGACCATGGACATTGTCTTACTGAGTTCAATGCACTCAAGAAGAGACATAATGAAGGGGTGTCAGAATTTATCAAAAGATTTAATAAATTGTATCTGAGTCTCCCTGCTGATATGAAACCTCATCAAACTGCTGCTAGAGTTGTTTTTGTAGCAGCCTTTGATTCAGAATTTGGTTTCTCTCTCAGAGAAAGAAAGCCTGCTACTCTGGATGATGCTCAGTCAGATGCACTAGAGTTGGAAGAAAACTTTTCCTCTACTGGCAAATCAGAGGGAAAATCTGAACAAGATACCAGAAGAAAGGGCAAAGAGGAGGTGTCCACCTCTTATCAAGACAGAGATTCAGCCAATGATAGAATTGAAGAAATGAGCAGAATGATCAAGAACCTTTCCGGTAAACTAGTCAAGTTTGAATTGGAGACCAAGAATTCAGCTCCCAAGAACTTCCACAATGCTCAAAACAGAGGTTACAATCCTTAGTATAGGAAACCACCCCTGCAAATATTGCCAAGGGAAGCAAAGGAGAAACAGGATCAGGTACCACACCCATTGTACCTGGAAGGTCCAGTAGATGATTCTACTGAAGAGACTGCCTATGGACTGGAGGATGCAAATCTTGCCTTTTCAAATAGTGATGGAGAAGAATGCCCTTTGCAAGGAAATGATGGAGCTGAGTGCTCATTGCAAGAAGAAGAAAAGACCAAAGACACAGAAGAAGCAGAAATTGATCATTATTATAAACAATTTGCTGATTTCATGCAAGCACAGTTCAATAGAAGATATGATCTCAGATCTTCTAGGAAGAGGACTCGTACTCAAGATCAAGAAGAGGAACTACCCCAGAAAGAAGAACCTGCTCAGAAGGAGTCTACAATGCAGAAAGTCACAGACAAAGGTAAGGGCCCTCTAAAAAAACCTTTGCAGTCTAATGATCAAATTCCTTCCTCTTCCAAAGTAGTCATTCCTCCTAATACCAATTCTGTGTCAAAATAAGTTAAACCCTCAGCTGAAAATAAAGAGTCAAAAGAGGTTGTAATAGAAAAATCTTCCCCTGTTTTCAGTCTCCAAAAGGAACTTGAAAAAGTCAAAATCCCAGTTCCCTTCACTGAATTATTAAAGCAACCTGCATATCAATCCCAAGTCACCTCTTTTATGATCCCTCCAGAAGCGACAATCACCCCAGATAGTCTCAACCTTCAAGAAGAAAGACCCATGGTTGTCTTTGGTCCACATGTTGAGGAATTAGATGCTTCTACTCCTCCCTTTTATGTGTCTCTAGTGATTCATGACCTGCTATTACATAATTGTATGCTAGATTCTGGAGCTTCCCATAATCTATTGCCTTTGTCAGTCATGGAACAACTAGGATTACAAATCACTCGTCCATACAAGGATCTCTATTCTTTTGATTCCAAAAGAGTCAAATGTCTGGGGATGATCAAGGATTTGGTGGTCAATTTGGCCCAAATCCCAGCAAAATGTGTGGTAATGGACATCGTGGTGGCTGACATCCCAGCTCGCTTTGGCATGTTATTGTCAAGATCTTGGGGAACAAAAATTGGTGGGTCAATCAAGTTGGATTTAACATATGCCACTATCCCAGTTTTTGGTGGCCAAGAGAGGAGGTTGTACAGGGAGACTAGATTTGTCAAGATGGTGACTAAGGTTGACAACTCTGTTAACTCACCAGTCTACAGTAAAGAAGGAGATTTCTCATGCTTGATGCTGGAAGAGGATCAAGATTATGCTCATGAACCATCCTTCTCCCAAATCAAGACTGAGCAGCCTTCAAAGAGCCATGAAACAGGTATCTGGACACTTCATTTTGATGGAGCAAATTCAAAAGAAAGTAATGGAGCTGGAATATTATTGATTTCTCCTACAGGGAAATGGGTCCCATTATCCTTCAAGCTAGAAGACGAAGCTACTAATAATGTGGCTAAATATGAAGCACTTCTGCTAGGATTGCAGACAGCGAGGAGCATGAACATACAAAGTTTAAAAGTTCTAGGAGATTCAGAACTGGTGGTAAGGCAAGTCAGGAACCAGTGTCAAACCAAACATCCTCGGCTAAGGGCTTATAGGAATGAAGTTTGGGACATGGTGGAGAATTTTTTCTTGGCATTCAATATCCAGTTCATGCCCTGAGATCAGAATAGGATGGCTGATTCCCTTGCTGTGGCTGCTAGCACATTTCGTCCACCTCAGAACCCTCTTTTAAGATATGAAGTAGAGTTACGTTATCGACCATCAATCCCAGATAACATTAAGCACTGGAAGGTATTTGAAGATGAAGAACAGATGAAGAGATTCTTGGAAATAGTAGGGGAATTATCCAATATGGAGATTGATGCTGAAGAAGGAGGTGAGTCTGAAGATACTTCAGAAAGAAATTGGGAGGAGAAAGTGGCAGGTAATAAGGTGCTGCAGTTAAAGGGAAACATAATACCTAGAGGGCTGGTGCCTCTAGAAAGATTATTTGATAAGAATGATGTCCCACTGCAGCCAAGCAAAGTGGTAGAAGAAAATCAGGTAGAAGATCTGAACCTTGGTACTGAAGCTGACCCCAAAATTGTAAGATTGTCCAAAAAATTCCCAGAAGAATATAAAAAGCTATATCATAAATTATTTCAGTCTTACAAGGATGTGTTTGCATGGTCCTATCAGGACTTGAAAACGTTTGACATCAGTATTATGCAACACAAAATTCCACTGAAGGGGGATGCAAAGCCTCATAAACAGAAGTTCAGACAAATAAATCCCCTCTTGCTTCCCTCTATTGAGAAGGAAATTAAGACGCTGTTAAAGGCTAAAATAATTGTGCCATTGAGGTACTCTGAATGGATGGCAAACCTAGTCCCTGTTCGAAAGAAGAATGGAGAAATAAGGCTGTGTGTGGATTTCAGAAATTTAAACAGAGCATCCTTAAAGGATAATTATCCACTGCCTAAGATGGATCATATCCTGCAGAAGGTGGTTGGAGCTTCTAGGATGTCAATGATGGATGGATTCTCTGGTTATAACTAGGTGGCTGTGTTTCCAGAAGATCAAAAGAAGACTGCTTTCACCACACCATGGGGTACATTTATGTATGCCAAGATGCCTTTTGGATTGATTAATGCAGGGGCCACTTTTCAGAGGGCCATGGACATTGCTTTTGTTGGGGAGCAAGATAAATTCTTGGTGGTCTACCTCGATGATATCACTGTATTTTCAAAGAATGATACTGAGCATATTGAACATCTGCGCAAAACCTTTGAGAAATGCAGAAGGTATGGTCTCTCTCTAAACCCTCAGAAGTGTTTATTTGCATTAGAAGAGGGTAAACTATTGGGACACATTGTAACAAAAGATGGGGTGAAGATAGATCCTAAGAGGGTAAAGGTTATAAATGGTATTGCTTTTCCTAGAAATAAGAAAGAGATACAAGTATTCCTAGGGCGCATCAATTTCCTGAGAAGGTTTATTCCTAACTATGCTGAAATAGTTAGACATATAATGGACATGATGAAGAAAGATAATGAAGTTAAATGGTCCCAGGAATCACGAGAGGCCTTTATCAAGATAAAAAATTCTTTTGCAGAAGCCCCTATGCTAGTGGGGCCAGATTATGCTAAACCTTTCATGATCTTTTCTTTTGCATCACCTCATACAATAGCAGGGGTCTTATTGTAGAAAAATGAGGAAGGGTACGAGCAGCCCATAGCTTTCTTTAGTCAGGTGCTCCGTGATGTAGAATTAAAGTACAACATATTAGAAAAGCAAGCATACGCTCTAGTGAAATCTCTCAAAGCATTCCGCATGTATATCTTACAGCCCCATATCACTGCATTTATGCCTGTAGCTGCAGTAAAAGATATTATTATTTAGGGGGATAGTGAAGGAAAAAGGGGGAAGTGGATTGCCAAGATATAGGAGTATGACTTAGACATCCGCCCTACTAAGCTGATCAAAGGACAGGGGTTTGCCAAGATATTATCTGAACCAAACTACCAGGCTCTGGGTATAAACTTGTCCATAATAGCAAATGAGGTATCAGAGGAGAAAGAAGAGCGACAGGGAATTGGAGTAGCTACTCTAGAAACACATATAAAGTACCTTACCAGTCAGTGGTACAAAGAGATAGTAGAGTATCTCCTCACACTCAGTTGCCCTCCAAGCTGTGATAAAGCTAAATACAGAATGCTAAGATTGAAATCACAGAAGTACATAGTCGCCAATGGCCGGCTATATTGGCGTGATCCCTCAAGCATCCTACTCCTATGTCTCACAGAGGATGAGGTAGAGAGTATCATAGCTGAATTTCATGAAGGAATCTGTGGGGGTCACTACAGCTGGAGGGCCACTGCTCACAAAATCCTGAAGGCTGGTTTCTATTGGCCCAAGATTTTTGGAGATGTTTTTGTCCAGGTTAGAGCATGTGAGAAATGTCATAAATTTGCTGAAAGACAGAAGTTGGCACCTCTGCCCATGATTCCTGCGCACGTGGATGAACCATTCCGACAATGGGGAATCGATTTTATAGGTGAAATACATCC
Source organism: Pinus albicaulis (assembly GCA_034641835.2). NCBI lineage: Eukaryota > Viridiplantae > Streptophyta > Pinopsida > Pinales > Pinaceae > Pinus > Pinus albicaulis. Next base: position 13,227 of record JAXQQM020060474.1, on the reverse strand, counting down.
TCCATCGAGTGGTCAGCATAAGTGGATTTTAACTGCCATTGATTATTTCACAAAATGGGTGGAAGCCATACCTGCGAGGAACGCCACAGACACTGTGATAATAAAGTTCATGGAAGAAAACATCATATCCAGGTTTGGCTGTCCTGCCAGAATAGTGACCGATAACGCACAGGCTTTCAAGTCTGCAAAGTTTGTGAGTTTATGCCAACAATATAACATCACACTAAGCCACTCTACAACCTACTATCCACAAGGAAATGGTTTAGCGAAATCTTCCAATAAAACCCCGATAAGGGCACTGAAGAAGGCTATAAATGAAAATCAGAAAAATTGGGATTCCTAGTTGAAATTTTCTCTATGGGCCAATAGAATTACCAGCAAGAGAGCAACTGGGAAATCCCCATATGAATTAGTATATGGGAAGGCAGCAATATTCCCTATACAGTTAGCCCTACCAGTAGCTCGATTCATGCAGGAAAGTCAAGAAGAACCTGATGATATGACCAGGCGAATAAACCAGCTGGTGGAATTGGAAGAAACACGCAATCAGGTAAATCAAAGGCTGACGGAATATCAGGAGAAGATGAAATACCTTTTTGATCAGCATGCTAAGGACAAGAATCTGCAGATTGGTGATTTAGTTCTCAGGTGGGATATCCGGAGGGCTGAAAAAGGAAAACATGGTAAATTCGATCCGCTTTGGTTCGGTCCTTTCAAGATTGTGGAGCAGGGAGGTAACAATACTTTCAAGTTGGAAAATTTACAGGGTGACTTGCTTGATGCCCCTGTAAATGGTCAGTTTCTTAAACCCTACTTCCAATTCTGATGCAGGCAAGGATAGCCTGGTGTATTATACTGTATATTAGTTTTCTGTTTCATCTTTATTTGAATAATGTGGGTGTCGTGATGAATCATGAAAAGAAAAATGGAAGTGCTGAAGAGCAGTGTCCGCATAGAAGATTTACCTGTGGTCTGCGAAGTTCTCGACACGCCCAGGGATGAACGTGCTGTTTCCAGGTGGAGCCACTGTTGATCATGTCAGCATTCTGTTAAATTCCGTTAAATTCTTACAAACAATCCCCTTTAAACCCCCTCTGTTTGGCCTAAAAAAATCGTTTTTTCGCCTATCGTTCCCCTTTTCTAAAATCAAAATGGCATTAAAAAGGGAAAAAACCCACACTTGAAAATATATATGGTCTGGCACCTTTCGGCCCTAGCCCCTCAGTCTTTTTCTCACGTAACCTGGGTGTTAGACCAAGCCGCAGCCCGAAAGGCACTTATCAAATGAATATCGGGCTCGTTCATAACTGTCGATCTGTACAGATCGGACGGTGTTCATTCATCTCTGCTGCACCCATAGCCTACCTGCCTACCGTCTGATTAAACCGTAAAATCAACGGTCCGCAGCCTATCCGTCTCGATGGTTCCTGCCCCGCTTCCACTGTTCAAAAACTACCCAGTATCTATCGCACTGCCTTTCGGAGGCGGGCGATATTTCTCAATTCGGAGCGATTCCATACATCGCTTGCCGCGTGTCCCCGTGTACGATTCCAAAACCGCCCTCCATCGCATGTTATTGTTTGGCAAAATATACAGAGCGATATGCATTATAGCCATTCGATCTGGGGGTCTCCATCCAACAGTCATCGCACTACGGAGATGCACGGGTGTTAATCCAAGTGTACAGTGCCCCTGGCCTACAATACATCGCCCTCCGATGCAGTTTCAGCCGTTGATCTCATCTTGAGATCGAACGGTCTAGATCATGTGCATGCTCCACCGTTGACTCGGTCTTCCTCCACGTCACCCGTTCCACGTGTGTGTCACATGTGTCCTTCTCCCGCATATATTACAGTCACAAGTCAAATTTTCATTTGTTCTACATTAAAAACCTCTGCCCAGTTCGTCTGCTATAGTTCCACTGCATTTTTCGTCGTCACCTCTCATTCTTCCACCATTTTTTCATGCCACGTTGCTACACATTCATCCCCACTGCATCTCCATCTCCATCTCCACGCATGGTTTTTCTTAACAAGTTTGCGGGTTTTAGTGATGAAATACTGTTGTGATTTACAGTCTTAATTTCAGTAGTAGAGGACACATCAAAGGACCATTTCCAGGAGCTGAAATGATGAAGAAAGGCCTGGGAAGGCAAATCGATAAGACTTCCATTAAAGAAGCGGGGTTAAAATCTGTCAAACCCTGCAGGGATATTCAAGGTGCCGATTTCGCAGATGAAGATATTAATGGAGCAGCAGAGAAATATCAGTGGATGATTGAGGAATTCAACGTTCAACATTGAAGATTTTCAGCCGTGATTCAGGGCTTAGAAGGCAGAGGGTACAATGCACCAGAAACAATACCCTCCAGGTTTCATTTCAGCACCATTTCCTTTCAGGAAAGGACGAAATGTTTATGTGATTTTATTGCTTTGCCGTGTTCCTGGAGAGATTTCTACCTAGTGCATTTATTTCAGTTAGCAAGCCACATGGTACAAGCAGAATTACAAAGTCATCGAGTAGTATGGGCGTGCACGTCTCCGCCATTTTGTTTTAATAAGATAATTAAATGTGCATCACCTAATCCCTTTTTCGAGTTTTCTTGTTCTCCTATAAAGCTCTCAAAGAACATATGATTTAGGGTTCTATATTTTATCAAAAAATTATGCAGTGAAAGGATTTTTGTATACATTTTGTAGAACTATTGCATGAAGACACAGAGCCCATAGGGTCTCAGTGAGGAGGAGTTCCATCTGTCAAAGAGGATTCTGGTCTTTGATATTTCACAGTCTGTAACTTTCTCTTATGTGTTATTTAAATAGATCATTTCATTTCACCCATCTTTCCTGTATCATGTTTTGGAATGTGAGTGGCTCACTTATTTTTGGTATGGATTTGTCCTAGTTGATACCCATGCTCGAATTAGTCAAGCGCTTTAAATATGGCTCATGCATGATATTCTGTTCCACTATTCATCTAAACCATGTTTCTGCTATATTAGTTTCTTTGGGAGGGTGTTTTTAAAACGCTATTGTCATGTATGGATTCTTAGATTGGTAAGCCCATGTGTGGTGGTATTGTGTATTTGGATATCAGCTAAATGCTAACTAATATCTTCTCAATATTTCATTCACTACATACATCTTCTGATAACTTATTTTTGTGAGGTATTTCTGAATTGGCCCTCTTTACAGTAAGCTGTCTCTGAATTGTCTGTTGCTTTTATATTGGAGTTTTGCATGTTGTCTCTGCAATATCCTTATTTTTGTGTCAGTTTCTGAAGGTCTTGGTCCCATTCAGATGAATTTTCCTTGTTTTACAAGAGATAGCATGAGAGATTGTTGTTGATAACTCCCTCTGTTATACCATATGCTCCTTGCTATATAAGATGTCCTAGGCACTGGTTTATCACAGCTCTAGGCTGTCTCTAGGAGTGACAACACATAACATGAGAAACAATGGCTGCCTTGCCCTCCTTTTAAACAAGTGAGAACTCTCTCCATGGGTCCTAGTCTTTAGGGTTTCCTCCACCAAATAACCCTCTTCCCATTCACATTGCGCTGTCTATCAAAGTGTTTTCCTCCTCCTCTCCCAGCGCTGTTGACTTGGTCAAACTTGACCTTGTCTCCATGCATATGTCCCCTTTCACACATAGGGGTGTGAAATCCAGCTCTTATGACTATCCCCTTTCACATTTGAGGGATTTTATTCATGTTTTAATAAGAATGAGATTCCTTACCCATTTATTTAGCTGCTAGGTGATAAAAACAAAATTTAAATATTCCATTTAGTTGTGTGTTAAAATGGGAATATTACAAATTTTCTACCTTCTTTTCGTCCTCTGCTTCATCAGTCAATCCATTGAAAAGAATAGCAGATCCAAGTTTAGTATCAACAACATATATCGGAAAGTTCTGAGGTTTATCTTAACTACTCACCATGTAAGCCATCCTTGTTTCTCTATAAAGTCTCCTTTGCTCACCAAAAACAGGGATGGTGGCATAAGTTAGGTCCATTTGCATTGTACCTTGGATTTTTTCTGCCCATGACCTTGATAATAGCATGCCAAAATTAGGTGGAATGTCTGCTACCATAATGTCCATGACCACTGTCTTGGCAGGGACTTGTGTAAGACCAACAACAACATCTTTTATTAAACCAATGCAGTGAATGTTTTTTGAATCAAAGGAAAACAAATCCTTATATGGTATAGTAATTTCCAAATGCATTCTTTCCATAATTACCTTGGGCATAAGATTGTGAGAGGCTCCTGAATCCAACATGGCATTATGCAATGTCATGTCATGAGTGCTAAGGCTAACATAAAAAGGAGGCACCTCTTCATTCTGCTCATCCTCTAATCTTGGACCCAAGTATATGGTTGGATGATATTCTTGAACATTTAGGATATTAGTAGCTCCTGGTTGTGAATTCAACATTCTCACAATACTACTTCTGTATTCATTCACCTTAAGAATTTCTCTAAAGGGTACTGGGATTTTGATCTTAGAGATCTCATTCTCCAAACTAAAAATAGAAGCAAATTTTTCAGTCTCTTTGACAGGAGGAGGAGGTGGTGTATCTTTCCTAACTTCAACAGCCTTGGGGGCATCTTTCTTGGGTTGTGTTTTTTTTGCAGTAATTGGCACATTTATGTTTCTGAAGTTGTATTATTTCTGCATCTCAAAGATTGCATGTTGATACCCTTTAAGATAATCATATGGTTCCTCACCATTTTTTACATCATGATCTGACTCATCATGTTCCTCAGTTAAAAACATCCCTGACATGTTTTCATCTAAGCAATGAATTGAGTCTTCTTGTATTTCAGGACGATCTTCTCCATCAACTAAGTTTTGTTGAAAATGAGGCCTTACTTGAGGGTCAAGTGGCTGATTTCTATTTTCCCTTGGTCTCTACTGGTTTTGAGGTCTTCTGAATTGAGGATTTCTAAACTGAGGTTCATCTTGTGTAGGAGGAGCAGAGGCATTCCCAAGGGCAAGCCTATCCATCAATTTTTCTATTGTCTTCATCATGGAATCAAATTTGTCATCATAGGTGGAAGGCTTATCTTCTTCTTTCAACTTAGTCTTACCCATCTTGGATTTTTTTACTACTATCATATTGACCTCCACCTTCACTGCATCATTTTGCATTTCATCAAAACATTGTTACCGATCAAATATGTAACCTGACCTCAAAACGGGAACTCTAGCCCAAAAAGTCTAAAAAGACATGAAAAAATACCCCAAAAACAAAAAGTGCGTCTTCCAGAACGCACTTGGTTTTTTTTGAAGGTCAAATTTCAACATTTTATAGAATTATGCTAAAAACAAAATTGTTTGTTGAAAAAATGATTGAAAAAACACCCTCAAAACAAAACCAGTTGATGCTGGAATAACAAAAAAAAAGTGTCATAATTTTGACACTTGTAACAATGGAATTAAAGACAACATATTAGGACATTTTTTAAAATCGTAAATTTGTAACATTTTTGATAGATGATGTTAAAGATAAACAAATACATGTCTGAAGGGCTTATCATTTCAAACAATTTTCATCCATGTTGTTAAACATAAAATATCTTGACTTTAAACAACCCCAAAACTGTAATTATTGTCAACCATAACCTTAAAGATAAAATTTGGTAGCGCATAAAAACCTTAATGACAAGTTGTAAATCTAAAGGTTTTCAATCTTAAGTGTTCAACATACTTGAACAATGAAATTATGGAGAAATTATAAGACTTAACAATTTAAAAAAATGAACAAGTAAATGAAAAAATTATCATTGAACAGAAACAAGTAAGAGTAATTTTAATTTTAAAGGATAAAAACTTATCTTTTTTCAAATCTTAGTATAAGACAAATTTAAATATAATTTCAACCAAAACCTAAAAATCAAGCATCAAAACAAAGTGTTCTGTTTCAATGACGCATATAATTATTAAAACTTAAAAGTATTTTATACCAAATGGTAACAATACATAATATCATGGTAATATCACTGCATAATCTAAAAATTCAACATTAGTTTCTATTTTCTATTTTACTTATAATTAAAATATCAACATTGGTACATTGAATATAACATAAATTATTTTTGCAATTCATTGTTACATTGTCGATATTCTAAAGAAATGAATTCTTCATAATTAAAACATATAATCCAACAAACATAGAAATGTCTCATAACTTCATGAAAAATGAGATGGAAGTCAAAATTTTTATTTTAAGTTACCATGCAAACATCTATTACATAAAAGTGTCTTAGATAGTTATTCAAAATCAGCCATAGGTTCTGGCACACCATCATAATCTACATCTTCAGATGAATGGCTCGATGCAGATGAAGATGATCCATATTCTTCTCTTTCATCAACTAGTGCTCCATCTGAGTCAACATGCATGCCCACCATTTCAGAGTTCAAAAGTCTTGTAGATCTACGTCTACATTATGCAGAGTCCCATTTCAACAGTAATTGTTCTGGTAGCAATTTCTTCAAAATATTTATGGTCTGCAACCGAAGAGTTCCTCTCTTTGTCAAATTGAAGTCATACACAAGTATGTCAATGTCCTCCAATTTTAAGACATGTGTGCGGCGACGATTTATATTTGTGCCCTTTCTTTTTCTCTTTCTGCCAATTCTTTTTTCCACTACCATCTCTGGCTTGTACACACCATTGAAAGGGTGGGTACTTGTAGCATACCAATGTACATCAACAGCTGTAATCTCTTCATTTTCATTAATGACCTTTATAACCTTGGCAATCCAGAATGGATAGCCAAGTGGATCTTCATCTGCTAACACTGCTATCATGCAACCCTCCTTAAGATCCTGCACAGAACCCCTGTAAAGGTCTTCCATGGCTTCACGTTGTGCACGTGATCTTCTAGAACCAATATAGATTTCTCTTTCCTCTACCTGTGGGGAATTAATAATAGGCTGTTGTTGTTCAACATTGTGTGTTTCTTGATGTTCATGTTCATTTGGCATATTTTGTGGCAAAAAAAAAGGAGTCTTCAAAAGCGTATCCCCATTTATTGATCTTGAAATCATATCACTTTGATTACTGAAAAAAGACTCCCACCAAACTGAATCAGCAACATCGAAGTATTCATATGTATCTCTAATACATATTTTAATTTCCTCTAGACATTCAGAATAATTATGTCTCTCTTTTGCCTTCGTGCATTATGGAGTTTAGAAAATGACTGTAATAACATTATCTTTGATGAAAACATTGGACGCTCTGGAATGAACTTCAAAAATGCTAAACCTGATGATGGTCCCCATTCTTCAATAGTTGAATACTTCTTGCCCCATATAAGTGTTATCCCATCAATTTTTTTGATACGAAATTGATACCAGAAGCTAATGTCGTTAAGTTGTTCAATGCATTTCTCCTCACCATGCGATCCAAAATAAACCTTCGCATGTCAATAGTTTCTTCCAACACATGAAAAACAAGCTCTGGAATGTACGATTTCTTAATACATTCAATTAATGATGGCAGGCTCCCAACACCTTTCCTCCTCAATGTTACTGAAAAACGATTGAAAATTTGATCAATATGATCATGAGTATGCCCAAAAAGAAGGAAACCAACCTTTATCTTCTTAAAAATCCCTAATTCAACGAGCATGTTTAGATACCCAAAAAGAATTTGATTTTTTTTCTCACGACTTGTGTTGTCTAATTGTAAATACAAAACTTCAGGAAGAATCCCAGACCAATGAGTAACCACATCATGGATTATAGTTATGGTCAGATTTGCATCATTGTGAATATTTGGAGTTGTGAAGAAAACTCTTCGAAACATCTTCTCATTAAATACCATACAACCAACCAAGTGAAACTGATTGAAATTTTCCTCTTGTAATTTTTTTGGCGTGCGGACAAAATGTGGAAGAAGTGTTTTCTTTTGGTCCATACCATCAATTATCAATCCTAGATATTTATTTGGATGATCATAACACTTCTTTCAATGTTTATACAACTTTTGTCTTTCACTTGTTTGCTGATTGCGATGGTCTTGAAGTTCTTTGACAACGGAATCTGTACATAAAATAAAAGAAACATATGAATAAATATATTTTCATAGTTGATAAGTATCAAATTTAAAAAAACAATGTTTTGAACACATACCTCTTTCTGCCCCTTGACATTTATCTCTTTTTGCTTTAAGAGAAGCACATGTGCTGCAAATCCCCATCTTTGTCTTCTTAGGAATACGAACATTGTTGAATTCAGTTTTCCATATCCTTGTAAAATAAGAATATGTAATAAAATTACCAATTCCTTCAACAGCTTCTGCATAATCTTTGTATAACATGAATTTTTCTCGTTTCGAGAAATTATCTGGAATATGTATTGTGTCTTTATTTGGCATACACTCTCCATGATTTGAAAAGAAGTCTTTCATCCATGTCTTAGCAGTATTTGCAAACAGCACCACTTCCCGTTTATAACGTGCTTCTGAATAATATGTGGGATCCATTTCCAATCTATCTTGGATTCTTGACAAACGACAATTACCAATTGAATACAACATTTTGAACGCCTTTCTGCAAAGCAATACATTCCCAATATGATAATCATAACCTGCTAGTGTAGATTGCATGCAACCCACTAAATATGAATTTTGCATGCTTTTATTCATTGACATATATGTTTTCCTTCTCTGCAAAGCAAAGTTGAAATCCATATTTTTCAAGCAATCCCTTTGAAAACATTCACTTGAAATCAAATGAACGACATAACTTCTTGTCGTGAGATATTTTTTCCTCGCCCTTGTATAACTGGAATGCTTTGGATTGATATGAAAAGGTCTACTCCTACTCCTAGTTGCAATATTTGCTTGCAACGGCTTCATCATTCCATCATCCTTTGTAAAAGTAGTTTCATCACCATTAGAAGGAATATTATCCCCACTATCATCATCCTCAACATAGTTAAGAAATTCATCAACATCATTGTGTGGAAAATTTTCTTTACCATCATCAGTTGAAGAAAACATTTCACAAGAATCATCGGCACTTTTGTAACCCTGACTCAAAAGAAATTCTTCACCATCTTGACCCATGCTTTCAAATTCTTTCCTGGGAGGATTCAATTCTTCATCACCATGAGTGTATTTGAAATGGTCACTTGGAGAAAATGCAATATTTAGATCTGTGCCTCTAAAATTATCATTTGCAAGAAACTCTTCATCCTCCCCTTCCTCAGTGGTGCTCTCATAATCCTTGGGATTAGGCATAAGTGGAAGCTTTGAATTTGTATTCACTAGAATTTCTTCATCCTGCCCCTCCCCTTCCTCATTGAAGCTCTCATAATCCTTAGGATTAGGAATAAGTGAATGCCTTGAATCTATATTTATTGGAAATGCTTCATCCCCCCCTTCATCAGTGGTTAAATTATAATCGTTATGATTAGGATGAAGTGAAAATTTTAGCTTTGGAAATTCATCCCCGTCTTCATCAGTGGTGCTGGAATAATCCTTAGGATTATGACGAAGTGGATATTTTTCACTGCAAATTCTTCATTCCCCTCTTCCTCAGTGGTGTTGACATAATCCTTAGGATTAGGACGAAGTGCATATTTTGACTGTGCAAATTCTTCATTCCCCTCTTCATCTGTGGTGCTAACATAATCCTTAGGATTAAGACGAAGTGGAAATTTTGACTTTGGAATTTTTTCGTCCCCCTCTTCATCAGTGGTGCTTGCATAATTCTTAGGATTTGGACAGAGTGGAAATTTTGACGCTGTAAATTTTTCATTTCCCTCTTCATCAGTGGTGCTGGCATAATCCTTAGGATTGGGACGAAGTGGATGTTTTGACTCTGAAACATTATCATTCCCCTCTTCATCAGTGGTGCTTGCATAATCCTTATGATTAGGACGAATTTGATATTTTGACTCTGGAAATTTTACATCCCCGTTTTCATTAGTGGTGATGGCATACTCCTCGGGATTAGGACAGAGTGGATATTTGAGTCTGCAGATTATTCATTCCCCTCTTCATTTGTTGTTCTCGCATAATCCTTAGGATTAAGCTGAAGTGGATATTCTTCATCTCCCTCTTCATCAATGGTGTCCTCATTATCCTTGGGATTAGGACGAAGTGAAACTTTGTGTGTAACCAGCTTCAAAAATAGAAGAAAAAAGATATAAACGCCTTAGAAATAAGCCACTTCGAGGGGGAAACCTCCAATACATTACATAAATGAACAATTCTTGGATGATACAATTTACAAAACCTCCTTTCTATATATGGGAGTCCATGGGGCCATAATGTAATCCTAGTGGGCCACAATGTAATCCTAGCCGACCTAACAATAATAATTTAAGGGCACAATAATAACAAAATGGGGGTTACAAGGGTACAATAATAACAATAAGGGGGTTACACTAACAAAAATAAGGGACTATACTAGGAATATAGGGACCTAACATGCCCCTCTCCTTCAAAAAAGTGTTGTCCTCAACGCTTGAGTAGCTCTGGGTGCTTCTGTATAAAATTCTCATCCTCCCATGTAGAATCTTCAGTGGGTAAGTTCTTCCACTTGATGAGATACTCTGAAATTGATCGATTCCGTAGTTGTCGAGTTCTTGTTTCCGTGACCGCTTCCGGTTCCAATATGATTTTTCCTTCCTCATCAAGTTCTAGCAATATTGTTTGAACTGGAATATTTTCACCTATAACCTTCTTTAAGCATGAAACATGGAAAACTGGATGTACTCACGAAGAAGCAGGAAGCTCCAATTTGTATGCCATAGTACCAATTTTTTGCAACACCTTGTAAGGACCATAGTACTTTGGCGATAATTTATTATCCTTCTTAGCTTGCTTGAGGGACATTTGTTTATATGGTTGTAGCAGTAAAAATACCCAATCTCCTACATCAAAACTTCTCTCGCTGCGATGTTGATCTGCCTGTTGTTTCATTCGATTTTGTGCCAAATTCAGGTTATCCTTTAAGAGTTGGAGAACTTCTTGCTGATGCTCGATGTGATCTTCCACTGCTTGAACCTTCGAATTTTCCCTTCTTGTTGGGCGCCGGGGGCTGGCCGGGCGGCGCCACGGGGGCGGCCCAGCCCGCCTCACGGCCGCACAGGCGTGGGGCGATTCAGGGTGGCCTCGGCCCGGGCAGCGTGAGGCCAGATGAAATTTTGCCCTGTCTTGCCACTCTGCCTTTCGACGCCTGGCGAGCCTTAACGCGCAAGCCACGCCGATGGCGCCGAGAAGCCGGCCAGGCGGCGCTCTCAGGCCGACCTTGTCTGCCAAACCCGCTCGATGGGCCGAGGCCGTAGCGAACGCCATGGGCGACCCGACCGCCTCTCATTGCTGAGTAGAGGCCGGGAGTCGTGAGCCGCCCCACCATGGCACCCGGCCGACCTGACAACAACGGGGGCGGACCTTGCTATTCATTTTTAATTTTAATTTTTAAATTTTTTAAAATTTTTTTTCTTAAATTTTTGTTTTTTTTTTTTTAAATTTTTTTTTAAAATTTTGTTTTTAAACTTTTTTTTTTTTTAAATTTGTTTTAACAAAACGTTTTTAATTTTGGTTTTTGTTTTTTGTTTTGTTTTTGTTTTTTTTAAATTTTGTTTTAAATTTTTTTTTTTTTAATAATTTGTTTTAACAAAACATTTTTTAATTTTATTTTGTTCTTTAATTTTTTTTTTAAAATAATTTGTTTTAATAAAACAATTAAAAGTTCATAGAAACATTGTTATATATATTAAAAATAAAAAATTGTTGTATAATATAATAAAAACATTGTTAAATAATAATTGTTAAAAATTTCAAAAATATAACAAATATATATATATATATATAAAATCATTAAACAACAATTATGTTTTGTTTTTAAACATTATATAATTAAAAAAAAATACAATATAATAAATTAAAAAAAAACATTTGTTTTAATATAACAATATAATAAATTAATTAAAAAAAAACTATATAACAATACAATTAAAAAAATAAAAAAAATATATAATATTATAACATTTGTTATAAATAGTTAGTAACTTTTTTGTTTTTTTTTAAAATATTAAACAAAAACTGAAGTTTGAAAATACTAGTTTATTTTTTTAAAATTATTTTATACAATTTAAATACATTTTTAATTTTTTTATAAAATGTATTCAAAACATAATATATAGATATATATACATATGATTTATAATATTTTGTTTTTAAATGAAAATTTTTATAGTTAATTTTACTACTTTAATTTCAAACTATTTAGTTTTAGAAATAAATTTTGTTTATTAAATTTATTTTATCCGCAATATTTTTCCATTAACTAATATATATATATATATATATATATATATATATATATATCAGGAAAATGGCATCAAAAAAGATTTCTGTGAATGTTTCTGCACCTAAGGCAACAACTCCCAAATCTATGGCAGCAGCTCCCAAATCTACAGCTGCAGCTCGACGCACTATGGATACAACTTCCAAATCTAAAGTTGTAGCTGGACGCACTATGGACACTGTTGGACGCAATAAGGATATTGTTGCACACACTAATAAAAGTCAAGCAAGTGGGGCTCCAGGTTCATTAAAGCTTATTTCTGATTGGAAGAACGCCGAGGAAATAGATAAAACCGATTTCTCATGGTATCTTGAAGACAATGAAATGGAGGCTGATATACACATCTATCTGATTTGTGGTATGATTGACTTAAATGAGCCATATGATGTGATGGGCAAAGTACGAGACATATGTATGGTCCCGAATACAAACACTATTTATGTTCTTGCAAGGAAGGCTCAGAAACATGAGAAGGTTAGATATCGTCTATCAATCGTCAAGTATGACACAGATGAAATATCTTCAAAATTTTCTGAAGAAATATCAAGCAACATTGCAAATAACATTGTAAGTATGCTTATTTTTATTTCCTTTATGCATTATTGTAAGGATGATTCAATTTTTTATAAATTATTGATCATTGACATGTTTTCTTTTGTTTCATAGGATTTTGTTTCGGGTCTTTCAAACATGTTTGATGGTATTTATATGTTGGTGCCAAATGTTATGGATGTGATCAAAACTTTCCACAAAGACAAAGCAGAGGAAAGGATATTGAAGCAAAGAGCAATAGCTCGTGACACTGCAACAATACAAAGAGGGGATCAACCAAGAGTCACTAAGGTGGGTCAATCTAGTAAACTTAAACATGTTTCTTTTGAAGGTGTC
>JAXQQM020075229.1:0-132116 GCA_034641835.2 Pinus albicaulis | reverse complement strand
AGGGTTCATACTGGCCACAGCTTTGAATCATACCGTTAGTGACGCAGGTGGCCTCGTTCAGTTCATCAACGCTCTTGCCGAAATGGCGAAGGGAGCGACGAGGCCTTCGGTTCTTCCGGTCTGGGAAAGAGAAAGCCTCCGCCCACGGAAGAATCCCACTGTTAAGTTCCAGCACTACGAATTCGATCAAATAGAAGACAAATATGAGCAGATGGTGCCCGCTAACGAGTTGATCCACAATTCATTCTTCTTCGGACACAAGCAAATCGAGTCGCTGAAGAGACAAGCGGTAGGGCAAGGCAAGTGCTCAAGTTTTGAAGTTCTATCGGCGTTTTTGTGGCGTCTGAGAACGAAGGCTGTCCAAATGCCCGCGGAGCAAGAAGTTCGGTTCATATTCACAGTGAATGCCCGGACGAAAACCAACCCGCCGCTTCCTAAAGGGTTCTATGGGAACGGGATAGGCCTTGCCTGCGCGAAGACGACCGCAGGAGAGCTATTAAACAAACCGCTGTCTTTCGCTGTGAGATTGATAAACGAAGCAAAAACGGCTGTGAACGACGAGTACGTGCGATCGGTGATAGATTTGATGGAAGTGAGAGGGCGCCCTCACTTTACTGTGGTGGGTACCTTTTTCGTTTCGGACATTACCAACATGGGCCTCAGAGATGTCGATTTCGGTTGGGGAAGAGCAGCCTACGCAGGAACTGCAAAATGTGGAGTGGGTGTAGTGCCAGGCATCATCAACCACTTCATTGCTGTTCGTAATAGAAGCGGGGTGGACGGAATAATATTTACCGTTTGCTTGACCTCTGCTGCCATGCGACGATTTGAAGACGGAATCGGTGATGCGATCGAGCAAACTCCCCATTTTCCACGTTCCCATCTCTAAAACTGGGTGGCGCGAAAATATGGGTTGGATAGCTTGGGTAATGTTGTAGCTATTCGATTACGTTGTATTGCTTAGGTATGGTTTGAACTGTTCTAGGTTGTTTCCTAAGAAGTGTCGTTTGAATGCTTAGAGTAGCTAAAGTGTTATAAGTTTGGTCATGTCACGTTTGGCTTCCATGGTATGGTTTGTATAAGTTTATTAGATTAAGAGCTTTCATATTACCTTTGGATTAATGAAGTGGCATATTCGTACTTGAGTAATTTGATTTCGATTTAAAAAATAATAATATTTAAATAATACACCAAAAATATTGTTTCTTAATATATAATTTAATAAAATATTTATGTTCATCAATATTTTTTTTTAATAAGAGAATTGTGTTTGGTAATCAATTCTTCAAAACATTTCAATTGAACTTTTCACATATTTTTAGGGGTTTGAAGCTTAACTCAAAATAAGTAAAAAATTCAGAAGCCAAAAATCACAAAATACAAATCATCAAAAATCATGATTATTGGATAAGGAAAGAGAAAAAGAAAAATAGTGAATTTGTAAGAGATATGAATATAGGGGAAAAGGTATAAGATAAGAGATTAAAACCCAAATAAATAGAGAGTGGGAACATAGTTGAAAATAAATCAAGGAAGAGATTTAATGAATTAAACCCTTATGATTTAGGCATTGAAAAGGGGGTTTTTTCGACTTGCTGAATTTATAATCATCTTACTTTTTAGAATTATTGGATGTTATACAACTTCGAGGGACTCTTAGATGATGCAAGAGTTGAAAAGAAATCAAGGAGGAGATACAATGATTCAGACATAATGATTTAAGCATTGAATAAGGGGCTTTTAGGACTAGTTGAGTTTAAAACTATCTTCTTTTTTAGAATTATATGCCTGCTTTTCAATTTCAAGGGATTCTTTGATGATGTAAGATGTGTAGAATGAAATTAAGGGAAAAAAATTGGTTTCATTAGAGAAAATTTTCTGCTTGTATGTAAAGGAGTGCTAAACGATTTCTGATTTAGACATAACGGTTGTGAGTTATATTAGCTATATGTTCCTAAGACTAGATTTAAATGGTCTCCCAATTTCATCTACATATTATTTTCCACATAAGCAAGGAATCCAATAAAATATTAAGTGAAGCATTACATCAAACTTATGCTTAGTGGTTTTAAATAACTATTTCGATGTTCTAAAAGGTTTAAATAGATTTTCAATATTAGTTTTCGCCCATTTTTGTTTAGATATGATTGCTAGTACTTTTGATATGTGGTATAAAAATGAGAGCTTGAGGCACATAGGATAAATTAGATTTAGAATTTGGATGGAAAGATGATCTGAAATATGATGAACCCTTTACTAAACTGAGAGGTGGGGGGGTGAATCAATTTAGTCCATTCATGGACATTAAAATTATTTTCATTAAACTCATTAACAAGTTATTTCATAAGCAGCTTAATAAAGAATGATCAGCAGACTAAATATATGACCAACAAGTAATAAGCAGATTAACACATCTCACCAACACATAATAAACATGCACATAGACACTAGATATAAGTGGAAACCCATAAGGGAGAAAACCACATCTTATTATTGTTGTGATGCAAAGGCAAGCTCCTACTCCCTCCCACAAATGATTTTTTGTAGGCTCCAACCTACAGGAGGCTCCTACCTCAATTTCTGCAAGCTACAACTTGAAAGGAAGCTCCAAATCCCATATATTTTCTGTAGGCTACAACCCACAGGAGGCTTTTACCTCACCTAGCTCCAACTAGAATTTTATCAAGCTACAACTTGAAAAGAGACTACAATCCCCTCACTCAACATGAAAGTAAAATTTTGATTTACTTGGATATCAGCTTTTTTTTCTACAGCTTCACACTTCTTCCCTCTCTACCATCAAATCTGGTTCATATCAGCTCGAGATGTGCATCGCATCTCTATCAGCTCTCCCACACTCTCCAACTCTCTCCCGTTTTGTAGCTCTCTTTCATTTTTCAGCTCTCTTTCATTTTGTCGCTCTCTCACCTGTTCTACATCTTTATAACCTTGTTATGCATGCTGATATTACATGTTTTATACAAATAAATACATTTTTGTTCGCATTCTACACGGAATACGAAGTGAACAGGCCCGACCCTATGCCTTCCACCCATTTGATTCCTCATTCTTTAGTTTGGGTTATTACTTTAGAAATAATCATTACAACACTCATGGAGTTTTTCCCATGCCTACAGAGACTTGCCTTTGCATCACATACAATAAAAAATAATAAATACATTTACAGTTACAGTTACAACAAATGTATTTCACTCAACCCTTTCAGCGCTTGGCTTGCTGTGCATTTGTCCTTTCTGCTACTGTCACTGCCCTTTTTTTTTCTATTGTTATATCATAATAGTTCTACAAAAACGCCTTTTTCCCAACATGACCCAGCTGACACATTTCCAATAGTGCCACCATATCTGCGTTTGCCCGTCTCTACCTCTTCTTCTCATGCCCACAACATTCAATGTTCACCTTTGTCTCAACACCCAACTCTGCGTGGAGTGTTGCTAAGCCTAACTCGACCCATGGTGTCTATCTTATTACTGCGACCTTCAAATTACTCTGACATTTTCTCTATGTAGGGCCACTTACCCGAGTCTACTTCCCGTGTTGAGACTTTTGTTCTATTTATCAAAGTGTAACCTTTGTTTATCTCTGCACGTAGTGTCGGGTTGTTTCACCTGAGTCTCCTGCCGCATTCAAAATTTTCTTTATAAATTGTTGTAAAACCCGAACCTCAAATATATTACCATGGAACTCTGAATAAAATAGCATTCAACATCCTTTATCACATTTTCGGTGTTTTGGTTATTTATCTTGTGTATTATATGTTATAAATGCCTTTCGTTCTCCCGATGCGATTTATTAAGGAAATACACCTAACCCCGGGACTGAAATATATTAAAATTTACCTTTGAAAATGCATCGCATCCTTTCATTATCGCACTTCTCACTTCAACATTCTAACATGATTCTTGAGTGCTTATCCTCCTTAACTTATGACGTGTGATATGCGGGCCGAGTCCAGGTCATCTCCACGTCATCATGCCACCTCAGCTTACCATGTCACTGCCACGTCATTTCCATGTCACCGCAATTATCGCAACTTCGCAAGTTTAACCATATCGCAATAATACTGATTTTATGATTTCACAAATCACTGCGAATACCTTATCACATGTCGCAAAATATTTGCTATCGCACTTCGACTCTTCATTGATTTACCTCATCGACACTTCACAAATCTACATCTCTATCTTTAACTGTTATACCATATCGCATGTGCTATGCAATATGAGCAAGGACCTCCACCCGACACGTGTCCACTTCGACACTTTCACAATTTAATCTGTGATGAGATCTAAGTCATCGATCTTCAAGGTGATCTTCGCAATTTAATCACCGTCCATTCTATCCTTTGAAAATTTTCTGAGGGGTTTTATGCCTTAATCATTTCTCTTGTTTGTTCAATTTTTGCTGCTCTACAACTCTATCTCCTCCACGCTACTCCTTCCTGGGTCTTATCTTCTCTTATTCACTTGGATCTATGATTATAAGTTTTTTCCACTTTACATAATATTTCAATGTCGAATACAGAACACCATTCTGTATTAGATATCTGAATCCAGAATACAGATTTTTTTCTTATTCAACCTACACACACATCCACTTGCTCTAGACTAGAATCACACCGACCTGAACTGCACTATTCTGCCTCTTTTCTGCTTCTTTCTGCTCCTTTGCCTTAGATAATGATTATAATGATGCTCCTTTTCCATCAATGAAAATATTTCCAACAATATCCCCCTTTGGCATTAATGGAGACACTTCCTCCCTGTTTCATTCTGAGAAGTGTTTATCTTCCTCTGTGTTATATGCAGTATAGGGTCTATAAATGTACCAACATTTAATTTTTCAATCTGGATATTTCGTGAAATTTGAGACGCAACACTAGAAATGCCATAGAAAGCGCTTGACAACCTGCAAAACAAGTCTCTAGTCTATCTTGCGCAAAATAAATGAAAACCTTCATTAAAAGAGGATTCAAGAAAACACCAATCCAAACAATTAAAATCATGCGGGAAGTAAAAGGAAATTAACAATGTGAAAGGAAATTCTAATTACAAGCAAATAGAAAGGAAATCATAATTGGAAACCAATGCGGTGTCGACACCATATCGAAAGATTATAAATGCTAGAATAAATTCAAAAGAAATTCAAATACTAACTCTTCTTGCATTAATCCTGTGTCAAATTAACCTGAAAGCATGAGCATGATAACAAGTAAATCTATTGTGCAAATAACTTATGAAAGAAATTGAATTAATATAATTCCCTTGCCTTCCTTGTTCCTGAAAAAAGATCGTATGGAACTGTCCAAAAGTTTGAAGGAAAATAAATATTATTGTTTTCAATCATAGCGTAGTTTCCCTTTTTATGAATGCCATCTTTCAAAACCGTGAATACTCAAGTCGATCTCAGATTCTGGAATATTAATTAAGTGGGTCTAGATCAAGTCAAGTTAACGTTAGAGCTCATAAAGGCAACATCAATCTTGTAAATTCAAACAATCTGGAGGGACATAATTTAATATGAAGAAGTATTTCAAAGTGCGGGACAATTCCTTAATACAACAAGTTAAATTAATGTTGCAGTTGAAAGGAAAACATTGCAGAATATTAATTAATTCCGCATTTGAAAGGAAAATGTTGCAGTAAATGAAACAACACCAATCTGGAGAATGGAAGAGACTATAAATGATGAAATAAAATTCACACAATAAATGATAATTTAAATTCTAATTAACTTAAGAAATGAAGAGCGGTGTTGAGCTGGACTGGTGGCCAACCTAGCTAGCTCACACCCTCTATGCGTAACCTGGTTCACACAGTAATTAAGATAATGATATGTAATAAAGGCATAAATAGAACATGAATAAAATTTGCTTCAATTAATTCTTGAAAATAGTTGTTACATTATGCAAACAACATTCAACTCTAACAAGACGAGAGGAGCGATCCACTAGTTATGAATTGCGTGATGCTACATTAGGGCAACTTCTCTTCCCTTCTGCGCCTTCCTCCCATCATGCGCACTGCCTTTGTCTTGATTTATTTCCTAATTCCTATCTCTCTAATTAAATTAATTAATTGACTAGTTTCTCTAGTCGATTTATATAGACATTGAATTACATACTAGGATTTTAATAGCTAATCAGAAGATAGGAGGGGAGATTAACAATTTGTCGGAAATACAATTAGTTTACAACCAAATGTCGATAGAGGGAACAATTATGGCAAATCGTTCCTGTTTTCCTGGAATGGTTGTTGCTGGAAAGTCTGTTTTAACTAATTGATTTTCTCCTTGCGTGAGTTGCTCATAGGTTTTCATGTGATGCTATGTGTCGATGTTGTTACTTATTTCCTCCATTACAGGCCCCATTGTGATAACCAACTTCCTTTCTATCAGTAAATGTATAATTTCCTTTGTATTTAAGTAGAAAATTCATACTCCACGAAAAATCTTGCAGATGCCAAGAAACAATATGAACAGTGAAAAGCACTACGCTAGTTGATATTATAGTGAGAAAATAGAAATAATCCATGTCATTTCCCCATGCGCATCTCAAAGTTCCAAGGAAGGTTTTCGAGCAGCCTCACTTGCTTCAAGAAAATGGTCACTCAGTTGTGCGACAGCCATTTGAATCTAATCCATATTCTTTGATTCCTTCCGCACCCAACACATAGACAATTAGATATGAAGGTGTCCCTCACCTCAAATTTGTGAATTCCACCATTGTGTTTGACATCAAGTTTCAATAGATTAGGAGAGATACACGTGTTTAATACTTTCTCAGTTGCTTGACATACAATGTGTTTATCTTGAGAGGCCTTCAGCAAAGGTTGTAAAATCAAATGAAGTTAGGCATATGATCTTGGTATGCACTGGTAAGGTCAAATGAATCCAAGGATACTATCAAAAGTATTGGCTATAAAGTTGTATGGATTTGGAAGAGCTCTATTTCCAATATAAACATTTACATCAACTCTGAACTGCTCAAACCACAATTCGACTTTGGAAAGTTGTAAACTTGCTCTATCTATCCCAGAGTTTGAGAAGGACGCTTCATTTTCCACGTAGGATATTCTTCATTGAGATGTTTCCTATCTATCCTTGCGACATTGACTTTTGTTGTGCATCAATTCTTCTTGTTCTTGTGCAGGTAGGTAAATGGTGTAGGAATCTATTTCTTCTCTGATGTAGGCAGGTCCAAAGCACAGTCAAACCAGTTTTGAACCTGCAATAGTCAATCCTTTCTTAATATTTTATTAATTTTATTTTAATCATTTTAAAACAAATAAGTAACAAATGTGTGCATAATGATCATTTAACCAATCGAAAACATGAGATAAATGAATGAAATTAAGACAAAACTGAGGCCTAACATCCCCCCATGCTCACCGTCTTGCATGTCCTCATGCAAGGAAATCTGGTATTGTCACTTCCTCGCAAAAAAAAAAATTAGAAACATTTGTAGGCATTCAAAATGATGTTCCAGCAATTTTGGGTGATCACATTTCTTGCGCTACATAAAGCTTGCTCTAAAAACAGAGTGTCTGCTGGACTCTTTATTTCTGTATACTAATTTCAAGAAAACCTAAAAAAAATAACTGCCATGGAAAAAATAAATTCCAAGGATGTTGTTATTAGTTGAATAAAATAGACAGATTTTAAAAATTTCTAAAAAGAATATCGTGGAGGCATCCCTGGTCAGAAGTTTCACTTTAATATCCTCATTGTAAACATGAGTGACTTGATTTAAAAACCATAGTGTTAAAGGTAGACATAGAAATACCTTTCCATAGTGATCATTTTACCATTATCCATGTATAGTTGAAGCTTCTCTTGTCTGGGACAATGAGCTACCTGCACTAAGGGTCCCACACCCATAAAAATCATTCCAAAAAGGTAGAACTCCAAGGCATAATAGCAGAAGGATTTTAAAACCATTACGAAAGAGATTGATATTGAGTTGAGTGAAAGGAAAAAACAACCAAGTAAATCATTGTGTAAAATTTACTTTAATAAAATAAGCATGGCCTTGCTGCTAGTAGGCGTCCATATCCTCCATAGGGATACCTTTTAGCCTTATGAAATGCTTTTATCCCACCTATTAGATATAGATTCGTAGTCACTTAAGAAAATTTGATTTTTCTCTTTTTATAATTTAATTGCAGGCCACTGGCTTGGCTTGGTAACCAGCTATCAACAATTCCATTCATGAGAAATAACATGAATGAATAGGTTAACTCGTGATGAGACATATTGTCTTCCATATTTTCAACTGAAAGCCATCGCCCTAGCTTGGTGAGCAATGTGGTAATGCCATTCTCCTTAGGACCCATGATCATAGTAGGTCGGCTCGTAATGAGACCTCCTATCCCTAAATTAATTTATTTATGTTTTTAGAAAAACTTTGATTATAATTAACCTTTGATAGGTTACTTAGTAGGTGGGGAAGAAAATGTACTCCTTAAGAGTGCAGGATGGCATGAAATTTTTTTAATTACTATTCTTTACTATTTGGTCATGCTACCATGAGAAATTATTTAAATACATCTGAGATAATGACCAAAAGGATTCCTTGAGTTGATCATGTCAGGGTTCTTTATGATTTTGTAGGCTGTTGAGCAGTGGAAAAGGTATGAATTCACTATGTGTTTTCTCATTCTTTTACTTTGAACATAATTCTTTTTACCTTAGAAAGTTGATTTATTACAAGAATTATGGTAGAATTGTGAAGATTTATGTTTATTATAAAAATATGACTAAGAATTGCTTTTTATTGCTAAAAATAGGAATTAGACGAGGTGAACAGCTATATCATAGGCGAGGCTAAGATAAATGCAACTGCTATTCCTCCAGCGTTAGACAAAATCCTTCCAAGGACAAGGAAATCTGAACGCATCTCTAAGAAAAGGCAAGGGACAGCTCGGCTTCTGTTGAAGTAAATCATGTGACAACTAAAAGAAGGGAAGCGAATCCCTCAGGATCCTTTGATCCTGAGGGATTGCTATTTGAACCTCATCTTATTCCTTGTCTTGTTCATCAAAGTTTGTTATATAAGGCAACGCCTTTAGTGATTAGGGGAGATCATTTGATTGAAAACATTTCTTTTGTAATATTACGTTTTATTGACTCTCGGCTTTAGCGAGCGATCTCTGTAATACTTTATGCTCGATTAATATAAAGGCGCGTTTCATTTCATCTTTCAAGTTCTGAAGTAACCCAGTAGTGTTTCACTGGTGCTAAGGGCCCGACCCTGGTGGAATTACTTTGATGTTTGTATCTCTATCCTTTGTTTACTGTCATGTGATAATTACATTTAGATTCATTATGATTACATAGTTATTTCAGTACTATTGAACAGAGTTTTGGTTTTTTTTGTGCGTTAATGAATTGCACTGCTATTCTATCTTAGCAAGGATCATATTTACTATCTTACTCATCTTGCTATCTTTTATAAAGCTTTGTTGTTATATACTTAATTTTGGTTGTTGTTCCATTGGTTTATGGTTCATTCCGATTAACTGTTTCATATTGTTGGTTGTCGACAGGGTTGAAGTTTAGGAAGATTTGTTGCTTGATTGCGTTAAGTTTATACTTGCTGTCCAATTAATGTTTGCTGTTCCATTACTGTTTTCTATTCATTTCTAATTCATAGGTTCAGATTAGCATAGAGATTATTTACAGTTGCTATGTGCATATAGGAATTACAAATCGTTGTTCCTTTCCAACTCTTGTTATTAGAAGAAGTTCTTCTTAGATATTTTCATCAGCAAGTAGTTCAAGTTCGATTTCATTTTGATTGCTTAAAGAACAGGACCATCAACTATAGAGGACATTGGTTACTTCTTCCAAGTTCTCAGATTGATTGCCTTTTCTTGGTTGTGATTTCAGTTGCACCGATTTCTAAGGGAATGAGTTATTGCTACTGCATCCTTGATTGATGTTTTGCAGAGTGAGTAGTTAAGATTTCAAAGTATTTCTATTCATGTCACTGTAATTAGATTTATTTACAAGCATCCGTTTACTATCGTATCTAGAATACTGTACTACATCTTTCACAACATTACTCTTATCTAATTGCAGTCTCAGATAGAGCAGACTCTTGAAATAAAAATTCGCTCCCGGATTGATAATTAATGTGAGATAATTAGGTGTTTAAAAGATACCTTTTATGCCTCAACACTTTGGCGCCGTTTCCAGGGAGAGTGTATGCCATTTCAAAGGAGTGATGCATAATTTATTTTCTTCTACTCGTGAAGAATTGGGTATTAAAGACGAAAGGTAAAAACCTGTGCACTGGGCAAGGAACATACTTTCTCACAACCCGCTTCGCAGTAGAATTAGGTAAGTTTCTTTCTTTAGGTAGGAATGAAGGCTTGTTTTCTTGAATGAATAAACCAGCTAAGAAAAACAAAATTCCTCCTAAACCTGAAAAACCTAAGGGACTGGTGACCCTTGGGCGAACAACTTTTATTGACAAAATCCTTAAAAATATTGAATCTCAGCCATCAGTAGGACCTAGGAAAGTTATCTCTCGATAACCTACTAGTTCCCTTCAGGCCATAGAGTCACCATCTGAAGCCTTTGCTGAGATACATAATCAAACAATGGGAATTGAGCAAGATTCCCAAGAAATTGAGAATCCCTGCCTAATTTCCCCACAAGAAGGGAAATCTAGTAACCTCTGTGAAGGAGAAGGGGAAACAGGAGAAGTAGAAGAACCAAAATCTCCTCTTGAAATAGTCGAAACAGTAAGCAGTCCAGATAAGGGAAGTGCTGCTAAACTCGTTCAAAACCAAGGTTATGAATCACCTCAAACAGTAGGTCAGCAAGGAATACTTATTGTTCCCGACCAGGGAAGTGCTGTCAAGGCCATTCCTACTCCTTCCAGTCAACCTAGGAATTCCCTTGAGATCCCAGAAGGATATTGGCACATCTTTGACCAAATGGCCCAGAACCAAAACTAGAACCAGCAAACCCCCCAGCAAACCTCTACACTGCAATATCCTATAGTAGATACTGTAGTTAATGCACCTATGAAAGCCATTCCCATTCAACATATTCCCACATTTCATGGCTTAACATCAGAAGATCCAGATGAATTTCTATTCGAATTCGATGTGTTATGTAGGGGGTATTATTATACCACCGATCCCCAAAAATTAAAACTATTTCCTTCCACATTAAAAGGAGTAGCCTTACGATAGTTTATGGGGTTAGGTGGGGGTGTCATAACTGATTGGGATGAGATGAAAGCTGCATTTTTAAAGAATTATCAAGATTATTGCAGGTCTCGGGAACTAAAAGATGAAATATTCCAAGTGACAGAAAAATGTGGAACGGTTTCAATACAATCTTCAAAGATCTCCTTATGCATCCTTACCCTTACCTGATAATGTGCTGAAAACTACATTAATTAGGGGAATGAAAGATCAATGGGTTGAAACATTGAATATTATGGGAAAAGGTGATATATATAAGGAAATTTATGCTAACATCATTGATTTGTGTATCAGGAGTTTGAGGGGCAACACAAGGTTAAAATCAGCAGAACGTGACATGATTGCAAGGGACAATAAGACCTCTAATGAAGGTGTAACTCGTGCAGAAATTGGCAACCTGCTGGAAGATTTTGAAACAGATATACTAGGGACTCTAACAATGCAATTCAACATTATGCATGCCAAACAAAAGCAAGAAGAAGCAGAGAAAAATTTGGCAGTATTCTTTCCTAGATGCAGGAAGAAACACAGCCACAAAGAATGCCCGTTGGATGTAATCAAAGTTTGTGCCATTTACATGAAATACCACCCCACAGAAGGATGTCCCTCGCTTCCTGGCCTAAAATCAGTCTATAAGGAGGCAAAAGAAGAATCAAAAGTGGTATGTCTACTTAATCAGCGCCTACAATGGCAGCCACGACAATCAGGTATGCCAACTGATCCATTTTCTTCTTTTCAGCCTCCTCAATACAACGCTCATAAATATAATGGAATGTGGCAAAATCAACCACCTTTCCCCAATTGGTCACAATAGCCATTCCCTACATCATCATGGCAAAATAAAACAAATCAAACTGATTGACCAAATTTTCTTTTCTGCCCACCTTTTTGGCAAAACAATGCTTATCCAACACAACGGTGCCCCTCTACTTTGCAGAGTTAGGCCTGGCAGTAAAACTGGAAAAGACCTACAAATCAGCCAGCTGGAACAATTCCCCTCTCTCAACCTACACTGCAAGCTCCCTATACAAACCCCTAGACCAGCTTAAGACCACAACTCCCAGCCTAGCCCAACCCAAACCCAAACAATAGGCCAGTTCAGTTTGTCCAAATAATGAAACCCCTAGAATTAGAAAATGAACTGAGGGAGTGTAATGACCTCCAATTAAGGTCTGGGTGTATAGTAGAAATAGAGAGAAACAAAATGTTCATATTGAAGATCCATTAGCTGTAGACAAATATTACAAAAAGAGAAGGTGGTTCAACAACAAAATCAACAACAAGTAACAACTTCCTCTCCACCATTCCCAGAACTATTAATCATACCATGCTCATTAGAACATCCTGATTCTGATCTTGTAGGAGAATTAAAAAATTTGTGTATAAAAATCCCTCTCCTCCAAGCTATCCAAGACATCCCTATTTATGTAAAAACCCTTAAGGAACTGTGCATAAAGAAGCCATAGAGGAGAAAAACCACCAACCCAACTGTCCAAATAGTCGGTACTCTATCTAACTTATTATTGAGAATGGAAACACCTGTAAAATATGAAGATCTAGGAAATCCTATAGTGACATTGCAAATCAATGGGAAATTGTTCCCAAATTCCTTAGTTGTTTTGGGAGCTGCAATCAATATCTTAACAATCACCACCTATAAAAAACTTGGCATTACATCACTAGAACCTACAACAACCTTATTGGAATTGGTCGACCGATCGGTAGTCAAACCACAGGGCACACTACAAGATGTAATGGTATCTGTAGATTCTTGGGAATACCTTGCTGACTTCCTGGTTATCAACCTAAAGAAACGGCTAGATGGAAACCTGTTAATACTAGGTAGACCTTGGTTGGAAACTGCCGATGGTTATATTGGGTGCCGACAAGGCAACATGACAATAACAAGGGGAAACTATGTCAAGAATTTAGCTTTATATCCCCCAGCCCAACCAAGCCTATCAATAATAAAAACAAGAAAACAATCTGTATCATATCTTATGGAAAATATGAGATTACCTCTAACTGTAGAAGATGCCCTTGATTTTAAAGACCAAACAGAGGATGATATCATTAATAGTTTTATTAATAAACCACAAATCAGATCCCATCTACAATGTCACATGATCAAGGCAGCATTTGATAATAAAGAAGAAGAAGATCCCCTAAAAGACATCACTGATCAAGTAATACCCACTAATTCTGTGTACAATAGTAAAATTGTAGAAATTGAGCCGGGAAAAACTCTAAACATTAAGAAAAATCTGACTACTGAAGAAGAAGAGAAGTTGGTCCAATTACTACAGAAATATAAAGCAACCTTTGCATGTGATTACCCAAACATGAAGGGAATTTGCCTATCGAGTCTTACCCTTTGTCCTTGGGGGACATTTGCTTACTGAGTCTTACCCTTTGGCCTATGCAATGCCCCTGCTACATTTCAAAGGGCCATTCTCAGCATCTTTTCAGATTTAATAAATGAAGGGCCTGAAGTATATATGGATGACTTCACACCCTACAGAGATGATTTTGAGCCAGCATTAGCAAATTTAGAAAAGGTGTTGCAAAGATGTATTGACACTAGGCTTTGTTTAAGCCATGAAAAGTGTCATATGATGATGACTGAAGGAGTTATCTTAGGGCACTACATTTCAGCAGCTAGAATTCAGGTGGATCTAGCTAAAATTTAGATAATTTTGTTAATACCCACACCCACCACATAAACAGAGGTACGTGGCTTTCTTGGATTTTCTGGTTATTATAGGAGATTTATAGAACATTATTCTCGAATAGCTACACCTTTATATGCACTAACTAGGAATGTTGATTTTATTTGGACAGATAAATGTGACAATGCCTTCAACGATCTGAAAAATCTTGTCTCAACAACCCCAGTGCTGAGGGGCCCAAATTGGAATTTTCCATTTCAAATTTCATCTGATGCCCCAGACACAATGATTGGAGTAATTCTTGGGCAGGAGGAAGATAAAAAACCATATGCAATCTATTATATTAGCAAAAATATATCTCCTACTAAACTAAATTATACTGTGACTGAGAAGGAATTTTTAGCTGTAGTACATGCTGTAAATAAGTTTAGAGATTATATAACTGGGTATCCTGTAGTACTATATACTGATCACTCTGCCATTAAATTTTTAGCAAATAAACCTATTACAAATGGAAGAGTGACAAGATGGTTGATTTTATTGCAGGAATTCGACATTACAATTAAAGATCGACCTAGAAAAGAGAACCTTGTAGCTGATTTTTTGTCAAGAATGCCAAAGCCAACAGATACAGAAGCAGTTGAAGACCACTTCCCAGATGAACATTTTTTCATTGTTACTGTTAGAACCCCATGGTATGTTGATATAGCAAATTATTTGGCAATCGTTAAATTACCTAAACATCTAACCCTTAATGAACGAAAGCAGATAATACATTGTAGTACCCGATTCTCTTGGATTGGGGGCTACCTGTTTCATACAGGTTCAGATATGAAAATTAGGAGATGCGTCTGGGAGGACGAGGTATTTGATATTTTGAAATAATTCCATGATGGGCCTTATGGTGGACATTTTGCAGATTGTAGAATCGCCCATAAAGTTTTATGGACAGGTTATTATTGGCCTATGATTTTTAAAGATGCCAAAAAATTTGTGCAGGCCTGTGATAGCTTCCAAAGGGCAGGTCACTCTCTGCAGTCTGACGAAATGCCTTTGAACCCTCAACTAGTGATTGAAGCATTTGAACGCTGGGCGGTCGATTTTTTTGGCCCTATTAGCCCCCCATCAAACCAAAAAACATATATCCTAGTTGCAACCGAGTATGTCACTAAATGGGTTGAAGCATAGGCACTTTCAAAAGCCACAGAGGACTCTATAATACAATTTATTTTCCAAATATTTGTGCGATATGGCCTCCTGAGGGACATAATAACAGATGGAGGACCACAGTTTGTAGGTAATAAACTAGCTGAAACATTACAGAATTACCACATTCAGCACAATATTGCAACACCATACCACCCACAGGAAAATAACCAAGTAGAGAGCACGAATAAAGTGATTGAATCCATACTGACAAAAACTATTCCCTCACACAGACGTGACTGGGCCTACAGATTTCCAGAAGCATTGTCAGCATACCAAACAATATGGAGAGCCACTACGGGATATTCACCATATCAAATGGTATTTGGAAAAGAGCCCATCGTTCCAATAGAGTTTGAAATTCAGACATTAAGAACAACCCAAAAGGTGGGTCTAGATTTAAATGAAGCCCAGGCCAAAAGACTGCAGCAAATTAATGAGTTAGATGAAATTAGGCTCTCTGCTCTTCAGTACACAACATTAATTCAACAACAGAGATAAAAATGGCACGACACTCTTATCAAAGAAAAGATCTTCCACGAAGGAGACTGGGCACTCCTATATGATTCTAGGTTTCAGGATTTTCCAGGGAAACTCTAGACACGATGGCTTGGACCTTACGAAATACAAAAAGTGCATGATAATGGCACCATTAAATTAACCACCATTGATGGATTAGGACATTCCTTCAAAGTAAACGGTCATTGAGTACGATTATATCATAAACTGCTTACTCAAGAATCCTTCTACCAAAAATTATGGGAAGATTCTACCATGAAAAATCTGGTTGAAGGGGATAACTCCTCCTCGACACCCATTCATTAAATCATTTCTTTTCTTTAAAATGTGTACATAAGGATTTTTCATTTATTTTGATTGTTTGTTTCATGGAATTCTGTTTTTTTTTTTTTAACTCTGTTTGTTTCATCTATTTTGAGTTTTTGTTGTTCCTTTCTAAAGAAACAACATTTTTGTTGTTCCTTTCGAAAGGAACAACGGCTTTGCTGAGAGTATTTTCGTTGTTACTTTTGAAAGGAACAATAGTTGTGCTGTTTATTTTCATTGTTTTATAGATTGTTTTGTTGTTCCTTTCAAAAGGAACAACAGTTTCACAGATTCTTTTTGTTGTTCCTTTTGAAAGGAACAACATTTCTGCAGATTGTTTATGTTGTTCCTTTCTAAAGGAACAACACCTTTTGAGTGGATTATTTTTTGTTTTAGACTAGTATTCTGAGGATTTATGATGACTCTTCGAAAGGAAAACATACTATTTACACAAAATCATACAAATTAAAGATTACTGGAATCATCAAATAAAAAAGAAATCGTCATTTTTAAGAAAATTGTTTGGTAATGATAAGAAAAGGAAAAAGGGACATAATCAATAACATGAATTTTATGTCTTATTATCACTAATATGATCGATTATCCTTATCATGTTGGTTCTTCCCCAAATTTTTATAACTTTCTTTGATTTTTACTCATGGAGTAGGAATAAGGGCACATTCTTTTCTATTGAGATGTTTAGACTTCTTCCACCATTCCTACTCTTAAGGAGTACGGAGCCATCCTTTATATATAAGTAGGAAAGTGCTATATGAAAAAAGAAAAAATATTTATATATTTCACTAATAATTTTATGATATGGAAAATGGAGGATAGGGGGTCTCATCAAGAGCCAGCCTACCATGATCATAAGGAAGCAAGTGAAGTGGCATTCCCATCATGGCCACCACACCAGGGATATGGTCCAACGAACAATTAAGAAAAAAAATTAAGAAGTCCTTGGAACATGAGGTCTCATCACGAGCCGACCTACCCACTTTTCACCTCTTCCCAGTGAATGGAATTTTGTTTCATCTGGTCCCCAAGCCAGCATAATGGCCTCTGTTATGACATTTGACAGCACTTCCTCAGCATAAATAAAGGACAATGTTTCCAAGGGTGAGAAAGAAACTTTGTCAAGGTTATGGACACCAGTGGGCAACAAAGCTCTACTGATGGTATTGGAGTCACATTTGTACACATCAATAGTAATATTAAGCCCTTTTTCCTATATCTCTATCTAAATATCAAATAAAATTATGAATCCTCAACCCTTGATTTCGAACCTATTATACATGAAAATCATCATAAATCGATCACATTAGTTTGAGTGGGTAATAAATGCATTTTTACTTATGTTCATATTAAGCTGCCCCTTCTCCTTATCTTTCAATCATTACAAACATTTCTATATCTATTTACGATTTATCACACACATCGATTTCAGTAAATGCAATAATTTGATTGATTGTATCCTAAGTATGCCTACTTTTTCTTTCTATACAAATGTTGTGTGGTACTTTCCTCTCTTAATTGATGGTCGAGGATGACCTATCATCCTCCAGGGGGGGCACGGATGTCTCTTAATCACTGCATGTAGATCAAATCCCTATATTTTTTTACCTGTATGCGAATAAAATCCCTACATTCTAGGGAATAAAAAAAAATTAACAATATTATTCCAATTCACCGTGTTGTGTTGTTCCATTACATCACTGTGTGTTTGGAAAGAAGTAACAGTGTGCAAAGAAGATGGGACAGCGACCAATTCGTATTGAGCCACAAGTGCTAGTTGTTTCTGATGCTGCACGAGAGATTCTGGAAAAATTGGGATGGATTACATATTTCACGAGGCTACAACAACCCCATGAAACAGTGGCTACCGAGTTTTTATAGAATTTTTAGGAAGGATACTCCATGGTTAGAGGAAGACAGATAGCCGTAATAGATAAAATAATTACAGAGGTGTCTGGTCTACCAGCGCAAGGAAACATATGGACTCAGAAAAAGGTTACGCTTCAAGAAGCCATGAATATTTTCCAGGATGACGGACAAACATTGGTCGTCAAAGGCAAAGGAGTTCAACCGGCATCATTGGGAGAACCATGGAAGGAATTGGCCAAGATAGTGCAGGCCTATATAACATGCGATGGAAGGAAAGACGTGGTAAGACCTCGCCACCTTAAGTTATTGGCAGTATTAAAGTAGAAATTTACTGTAAATTTGCCTTCATTTTTAAATTCCTTACTGCATGATGTTGCCCGTAGTATAAGAAAAGCTCAGCACGCAGACATGGTGGTAAGCCACCATTGCCTAATCAGATTAATAGTAAGTCGTAGTCTTGCCCAACAACAGACCAGTTGGGAAGAGTTGATATTTTTGATTGATGGAGGATTAGCCTTGCCTACCCAAAAACGAAAGAGAATGGATAGTTTAGCAGCTGCGCCATCAAATCGTAGATAATCCTCCTGTTCAAGAAGAAGTAGGGGAATGATAGAAGGCCTTCTGGGTAGTAGTGGCCAGCCCTTGGAATTTCCCCGCTTGGAGGATGAACAGACTCCACAATTGGAAGGAGGGAGTCCTTGTACTAATGAGGAAGAAGAAATGAGCCACCACACCAGTGGTGAGAAACAAACCAGTGCAGAAGAAGGAAATAATGAAGAAGAGTAAATTGAGGGAGAAATTCGCTACTCTTGTGAGGAAGAAGGTAGCTACCATACCTGTGAGGAGAACGAAGATAATCACAACAGTGAAAGAGAAGGAACAGAGCCTGCCGAAAACACTATTGCAAGTTCACCATGAAGCCCTTTGCCAGAATACCAATTGGCCCAAATTCTAGCCAATATGAGTGACTATGTGTAGCCTCATAGCCCTCTGGACCTTAATATTGATATCAACCAATTGCAGGGGCACTCTACTATCAAAAAAGAAACGGTTGAAGAAATTCCAGATGAAACAACAAACCCTAACGAAATGATGGAATCAGCTGGGGTTGCTTCCCCTGAGAAGCATGAACAAGAAAAGGAGAACACTGAAGTAGTATCCCAACCTGAAAATTCTCAAGGGATTGCAGAGTCAATTGAGGGTATAACTCCTATAGAATTTAGCCAAGGGTATATGAAAATTGAGGAAGAACCCCAAGAAGAAAACAGAGAAGTGAATTGAACTAAAGGCACAACTAATGAGGACCAAAACCCTGTTGAGCAAGTAGGTCCAGAAAAAGGAACAACCACTCCATTAAGAAAAAGGAAGAAAGTAACTGAGATTGAAAAACTTCAGAGGGAACAAATGAAGCCTCAAAGACTCGTGGAACAACTCAGGCAAACCATTAGGGTTCTTAGAATGAAACAAATGCCCAAGTGAACCCCAAAGAGAAGAAGCATATTCACCAAGCGAGCTTCAAAAAAGAGGAAAATGGCCACTAAAATGAACCCCCAAGTTGTAGAAGCTATGGCTGAGCCTAATCATGGAGATATGGAACAGCAGGTAGCTGTTCCAGAAGAAGTTGTTCTAGAGGGACCCACTTCAAGTGAAAATATACAAGCTAGTAGTCAAAATACTTTTAGCGACCGTACATTAGCCAGACTCCAAGAGGAGTTGGCACAGGCTCAACTGGAAAGGGAAAAATTGGAAGAAGACACTGTCCCTAGGAGAAGATATCAGGAGTTGTAGCAGCAGATGAAGATCATTCATGAAGCAAAGGCTGAAGCCCATGAGAAGTCTCGAAAGGTAGAGGAAAAGGCTGAAAAGGTAATGAATCAATTAAATTTAGCCCAGAATCGAATGAACACTCTCTGCTCATTGTACACCAATGTCATAGCTTGTAGATGCCCTACCAAGAATTATGCTTTATTTTTATTAGAAAGATATTTACAGCTAAAGGTTAAGGTAGTTAGGGTAGGAAAATCTATAGAGCTAAAAACTATAGACGGTTTTGTAACATGCTGCAAACTCTATGGGGTAAAGGTACAACGCCTCCTGTGTGAGTTTTATTTGCATAATCTCATATTGGAAAATGATAGTGAGACAAGTACTAGCCCTTTTGTGGGTGATATCCAATACTAGGCGTTTATTTTCTTTGTTGTTAATCAGTTAAAATGGCTTAAAGCCTATAACATTTTTCAAAGGCAGGAAAATGAATTAGATTTGTGGGTTAGGAGTGAACCTAAGCGCCCATTACAATTATTGGCTAGGCAGAAGAATTTTATGACAAAGGAAGGTGTTATCCAAGCATTGGGGCCTGTCCATAAATCAATTTTCTTGAATGGGATAGACTATTTCCTATATATTAGAAACCAGGCTTACATAGCAGCTAAGGTCTGATGGGAAATTTCCAATCGAAATGTTCAAAATAGAGAACCATTTAACTATAAAAAATTTGGATTAGCTGCAGACCGCTTGGTTTCCTATAGCAACCTAATTTTGAGGGAAGCACCATTCTGGCTAGGGTGTAGGTTTTGAAGCCCCATTGCATGGTATCCTGCTACAGATTACAAAGCCATTTATGAAATACCCGAAGGAAAGACAAAGCATGTCTTCGAAGCATTAGTTGCAATGCATGGTTTTAGGCCTTTTGATGAAAAACATTCTCCAGCTTATTCTTTAACTGCTCTGCATCTGAGCTATAGTTTTCATGAGGAAATGAAAAAGGGTAAGCAGGGGGGTATGTTGAGCAGTGGAAAAGGTATGAATTCACTATGTGTTTTCTCATTCTTTTACTTTAAACATAATTATTTTTACCATAGAAAGATGATTTATTACAAGAATTATGGTAGAATTGTGAAGATTTATGTTTATTGTAAAAAGATGACTAAGAATTGCTTTTTATTGCTAAAAATAGGAATTAGGTGAGGTGAATAGCTATATCAGAGGCGAGGCTAAGATAAATGAAACTGTTGTTCCTCCATCATTAGACCAAATCCTACCAAGTACAAGGAAATCCGAACGCATCGCTAAGAAAAGGCAGGGGACAACTCGGCTTCGGTCAAAGTAAATCATGTGACAACTAAAAGAAGGAAAGTGAATCCCTCAGGATCCTTCGATCCTAAGGGATCGATGTTCGAACCTCATCTTATTCCTTGTCTTGTCCATCAGAGTCTGTTATATAAGGCAACGACTTTAGTGATTATGGGAGATCCTTTGATTCAAAACAGTTCTTTTGTAATATTACGTTTTATTAACTCTCGGATTTAGAGAGCGATCTCTGTAATACTTTATGCTCGATTAATATAAAGGCGCGTTTCATTTCACCTTTCAAGTTCTGAAGTAACCCAGTAGTGTTTCACTGGTGCTAAGGACCTGGCCCTGGTGGAATTACTCTGCTATTTGTATTTCTATCCTTTGTTCACTGTCATGTGATAATTACGTTTAGATTCATTACGATTATAGAGTTATTTGATTAATGTTGAACAGAGTTCTGGTTTTTTGTGTGCATTAATGAATTACACTACTATTCTATCTTAGCAAGGATCGTATTTACTATCTTACTCATCTTGCTATATTTTATAAAGCTTTTCTGTTCTATACCTAATTCTGGTTGTTGTTCCATTGGTTTATGGTTCATTCCAATTGACTGTTTCATAGTGTTGGCTGTCGACAGGGTTGAAGTTTAAGAAGATTTGTTGCTTGATTGCGTTAAGTTTATACTTGTTGTTCAATTAATGTTTGTTGTTCCATTACTGTTTTTTGTTCATTTCTAATTCATAGGTTCAGATTAGCATAGAGATTGTTTACAGTTACTGTGTGCATATAGGAATCACGAATTGCTGTTCCTTTCCAACTCTTATTATTAGAAGAAGTTCTTCTTAGTTATTTTCATCAGCAAGTAGTTCAAGTTCGATTTCATTTTGTTTTCTTAAAGAATAGGACCATCAACTGTAGAGGACATTGGTTATTGCTTCCGAGTTCCCTGATTGATTGCCTTGTCTCGGTTGTGATTTCAGTTGCATCGATTTCTAAGGGAATGATTTATTACTACTACATCCCTAATTGATGTTTTGCAGAGTGAGTTGTTAAGCTTTTAGATTATTTCCATTCATGTTACTGTAATTATATTTCTTTATAAGCATCCATTTACTCTTGTATCTAGAATACTATACTACATCTTTCACAACATTACTCTTAGCTAATTATAGTCTCAGACACAGTACACTCTTGAAATGAAAATTCGCTCCCCGATTGATAATTAATGTGAGATAATTAGGTGTTTAAAAGATACCTTTTATGCCTCAACATAGGCATGGTCCACCATAGGAGGTTTTTCATTGATCCCTTTGAAGAGGACTTAAAAAATATGTTCTGAGTAATAATTTCTGAGAAATAGGAGAAAAGTATTAGATGTAACTTATGAAAATACATATTGATCCACAATCAAAGTCACTTTTAAAACATGAGGTATTAAGTGTAAAGTTATTCTGACAGGTGTACCCACAATAGTGCATGATAATAGAAATTCCAAAATTTGTACTTTAGGGAATCACAATTTCAAGAATGTTGTTATACCATATTTGTTATTCTCATATTATCCTACCCTATTTTTAAAGAAAGAAATATCACTGTTAAGTGTAGGCGTACTTCCAATGAAGCCATGTGCATAAAAAAATGTTGATTATACTTACACCTAGTTTTAAATAATAAACTTCAATACATACCAATGTGTGAGAAAGCAGTTCTTCAATTGACATGGTACTAAGAGTTTTCAAGTGATGAGGAAATAAGGTGGCTTGATGACTGCTTGAAACCAAGATTCAATGGAATCCACATATTTATGATTCTGCAACCGATGCAAGTCTTCCACAGTTTGATAGTCACTTTCCTGGAGGCACAAAGAATCTGGTGAAAGATAAAAGATAAATCCCTCAAGTTCGGGCTCAAATAATTGGTTTTGAAATTGGCAAGAATGGTTGAGAGAGATTCTAGGGTTTTGAGTTTCAACAAAATGTTTAGAACAAGTTCCAATGGAAGATTGCTCCTTTGGTGGTATTTGAATTAAAACTTCCCGGGATGAATGTTTTGTGGTAACGGGGGAAGTTTCCAAATTCGTTCCCTTTCCAAACATGGAAGGTGTAAAATTTTGTTCAACATGGGAATCAACAACAAGAATAGGTGTTTGAAACTATTGTGGAATCTGATGGTTTAGATTAGGGTTTATGATATGGTTTTGGGTAGGGTTTTGATTAAGGCTTGGACTAAGGTCTGGATTTCGATTGGGATTAGACTTTAGGCTAGGGTTAGGTGTAAATTTGAAATTAGAACTAGGGTTAGGTTAGGGTATGGATTAGGGTTTGGACTAGGGTTATGGTATGGATTAAATGAAAGCTAGGGTATAGGTAAGGATAAGAAATAGGGTAAGGTTGCACATGTGGTTGGGACCATGGGGGAGGGTAACTTAATGATGTATTGGAAATAAATTGTGCTTGTCATTGGTGCTCATATGACTGAATTTTTATGGGATAGTTCCCTAGAGATAAGGATCCAAACAATTCTTGAGGCCATGGAGATATATGGTTCGAGGATGAGGGCCAAGGAGAGGGCCACTACAGCCATGAAGTAGGATATTCAATGGGAGGAGGATTACAAGTTTTCCATGAAATTCCAGGATTATAAATATGCTGAGGAACCTGTTTAGGAAAATAAGCATTATTTGAAGTATAAAATTATGATAAGTTTTGATTTATACCTGGCAATTTATTTGATTCCTTACTTGATTTCCTGAATAATTTTAGTAATCCTGGTAGTAATGGGAAATGATCCGTTGAATGAGCCTCCTCACAAGTTTTACAAATTTTTAGGCTACTAAGAGGACACCTTCCAAGGAAGTGTTTCTTCATACAGTTGGTGCTAAAGATAAGCGGTGGGGGGTTATCACAAAATTAAAGAAAATGAGAAACGTTAAAGCAATCTTCTTACAACATTAAATGAAATGAGAAACCTTAAATAAATAGTGCACGAAATAAATAAATTCAAAGAACATAAATTTGCAAGAGAAACTAGGTAATGAATAAATAAAATGCGGCAGATCACTAAGGTTAATCCCTTGAGTGCCTCCCCAGCAATGGCGCCAAAATTTTGGGTGCAGCATAGGGTCTATAAATGTACCAACATTTAATTTTTCAATCTGGATATTTCATGAACTTCGAGACGCAACACCGGAAATGCCAGAGAAAGCACTTGACAACGTGCAAAACAAGTCTCTAGTCTATCTTGTGCATTAAATAATTGAAATCTTGCATTAAAAGAGAATTCGAGAAAACACCAATCCAAATAATTAAAATCATGCGAGAAGTAAAAGGCAATTAACAATGCGAAATGAAATTATAATTACAAGAAAACAGAAACAAAATCATAACTAGAAACCAACGTGGTGTCAACACCATATCAAACACGTGGCGTTGACACCATATCGAAAGAATGTAAATGCTAAAATAAATTCAAAATAAATTCAAATACTAACTCTTCGTGCACTAATATTTTGTGAAATTAACCTGAAAGCACGAGCATCATAACAAGTAAATCTACTGTGCAAATAACTTATGGAAGAAATTCAATTAATATAAATCCCTTGCCTTCCTTGTACCTGGAAATAGATCGTGTAGAACTTTCTATAAGTTTGAAGGAAAATAAATATTATTGCTTTCAATCATAGCATATTTTCCCTTTTTATGAATGTGGGCTTTCAAAACAATAAATACTCAAGTCGATCTCATATTTTGGAATATTAATTAAGTGGGTCTGGATCAATTCAAGTTAACATTAGAGCTCATAAAGGCAATTTCGATCTTGTAAATTCAAACAACCTGGAGGGATGTAATTTAATATGAATAAGTATTTTGAATTTCAGGACAATTCCTTAATACAACAAATTAAATTAATCTTGCAGCTGAAAGGAAAACGTTGTAGAAAATTAATTAATTCTGCAATTAAAAGGAAAATGTTGCAGTAAATGAAACAACACCAATCTGGAGAAGGAAAGAGACTATAAATGATGAAAGAAACTTCACATAATAAATGATAATTTAGATGCTAATTAACTTAAGAAATGAAGAGCAGTGTCGAGCTAGTCTAGCGGCCAACCCAACCAGCTCACAACCTCTATGTGTAGCTTGGTTCACACAGTAATAAAGATCATGAGATGCAATAAAGAAATAAACAGAACATGAATAAAAAATTCTTCAATTAATTCTTGAAATCAATTGTTACATTATGCAGACAACACTCAACTCCAGAAAGATGAGAGGAGCGATCCACTAGCTATGAAATGGGTGAGGCTACTTTGGGACAACTCATCTTCCCATCTATGCTTTCCTCCCATCGTGTGCACTGCCTCTGGCTTGATTGATTTCCTAATTCCTATATCTCTAATTAAATTAATTAATTGACTACTTTCTCTAGTCAAATTATATAGACATCAAATTAGATACTAGGTTTTTAATATCTAATCAGAAGATAGGATGGGAGATTAAAAATTTGCTAGAAATACATTTAGTTTACAACCAAATGTTGAAGGAGGGAACGATTGTGGAGAATCTTTCCTCTTTTCCTGGAATAGTTGTTGCTAGAAAGTTTGTTTTGACTAATCGATTTTCTCCTTGCGTGAGCTACTCATAGGTTTCCATGTGATGCTATGCGTCGATGTTGTTGCTACATTCCTCCACTGCAGGCCCCATTGCGATAACCAACTACCTTTCTATCAGTAAATGTATAATGTCCTTTTTATTTAAGTAGAAAATTCATACTCCACGACAAAGCTTGAAGTTGCCAAGAAACAATCCGAATAATGAAAAGCACTACACTGGTCGATATTACAGTGAGCAGATAGAAATAATCCATGGCATTTCCCCATATGCAGCTCGAAGTTCCAAGGAAGGTTTTCGAGCAGCCTCACATGCTTCAGGAAAATTGTCACTCAATTGTGCTAGAGTCATTTGAATCTAATCCATATTCTTCGATTCCTTCCACACCCAACACATAGAGAACAGGATATGAAGGTGTCCCTCAACTCAAATGCGTGGATTCCACCATTGTGTTTGACATTGAGTTTCAATAGATTAGGAGAGATACACGTGTTTACTACTTTCTTAGCAGCTTGACATACAATGTGTCTGTCTTGAGAGGCCTTCAGCGAAGGTTGTAAAATAAAATGAAGTCAAGAATATGATCTCAGTATTCGCTGGTAAGGTCAAATGAGGTCGAGGATACTATCCAAAGTATTGGCTGTAAAGGTGAATAGAGTTGGAAGATCTCTGTTTCAAATATAAACATTTACATCAACTGGAGATTTCTCGAACCACACTTCGATTTTGGAAAGTTCTAAACCCTCTCTATCTATCCCAGAATTTGAGGAGGAAGTGTTCATTATCTGCATAGGATCTTCTTCATTGAGATCTTGTCTATCTATCCTTGCGACAGTGACTTCTTTTGTGCATCATTTCTTCTTTTTCTAGTGTAGGCAAGTAAATGGTGCAGGAATCTGTTTCTGCTCTGGTGCAAGTAGGTCCAAAGTACAATCAAACCAGTTTTGAACCTGCAATAGTCAAGCCTTTATTAATATTTTATTAATGTTATTTTAATCATGTTTAAACAAATAAGTAACAAATACGTGCATAATGATCATTTAACCAATTGACAGCATGAGATAAATGAATGAAATTAAGACAAAACTAAGGCCCAACACTCTTCTTTCTTTTTCTCCCCCTTTGACATCAATGGCAAGGGGTTATAAAAAATTTTCAGTGTAGATTCCATCATTGCATTGCTCCTCTTTTAGTTTAGTATAATCATCCTTCATTCAGTTCTTCTTTTATTAAATGGATACACACACTCCATCTATTCATTACAAACTTGATGGATCCTTTTGTATTTGAATGAATACACCTAATCCACCATTGTATTACTACTTCCTGATTGTTCTATATAACTATGATTGTTTCTTTATGTTACACATAAGAATTGCTTTATATGTACTTCAAAATTACAATAGAATTGTGAATGCATTGAAAACTTCATATGATATATGAGAATTGTTGGGGTAACACTTTGAAAATCATTTAGATTACATTAATATACACAGAAAATGATGCTATCACAACTCATGAGAACGTTGGAAGGCATGTCACCATAGAATGTTATGTTATTTTTTCCCTTACTCATTGATGAAATTATGTGCACTGGTGAAACATCAACAATTCATTTCTGCTGAATTAAGCTTCAGATGAATCAATAATAGACTCTTCAACTTCAATAGTAAGATTAAAACAACTAGCTCATCATACTACATATTTATGAATGATCTTAAGAAAGAGGCCTTGAAGATATATCAATATTAGCTTGAGGAAGTGTGTAATTATATCCAAGAATAAATTTTGCTTCAATTTTTAATATAAAACTTCAAATGGAAACAAGATAATGAACTTTTGGCACTTTTAATGACCTTTTCATGCTTTGATAATGCAACTCAACATTCACCTCGATGTATTTCTTCCATACCAACACCATGATGTATGATATAATACTCCGATACTAGGGACCTATACCATAACACTGCTCCAAAAATAACACTTGGTATTCTACTGATAGGAATTTTTATTGCCTAAATCCACCTTAGGCTGAAGGAAGGCGGGATTCAGGGTAACACCAAACCACGCTCAGTCTGGTAGCTAGCCCTAGCAAAACAGGAGAGGGCTCTCTCCGGGTCAATCTCAGGAAAAATGTATCAATAGGGCTTGAGATGACTAAAATGAGTGCTAATTTTAGGCTAGGTATATGAATCAAGGAGTTTGGAATGATTTTTAGGGGCTTTTGTTGGAAAAAAAGGAAAGGCAGTTTTGGGCTTGGGGATGAGGCCAATTTCTTGCAGAGTTCAAGTTGGGGCAGGGAAGGCAATGGCTTTGATGTATTAGATTTAATGAATGGATAGAAAAGACTTCTGAGGAGATGAAAAGGGCAGGAAGGTGCAAGGATCCTCTTCAAACGGAGGAAAACGTATAAAACTAAACAAAAGTTTAAGGCAGAGCACCAGCAAACTAATGAATTCTACCTTAGTTACTCATTTGTTTAATTCAGAAGCAAAGAGAAGGGAAATGGCATACGTATAAAATTAATGCAACTTACTGAAACATGGACAAAAACATCATCAAAACTCAGAGCCACAAGGATCCCAACAAGTGCTACAAACCCCTGGTTTTTCCTTTGCCAAAAATCTGAAATGAATATACAATGAGGTGCC
The DNA here is from genome assembly GCA_034641835.2 of Pinus albicaulis. NCBI lineage: Eukaryota > Viridiplantae > Streptophyta > Pinopsida > Pinales > Pinaceae > Pinus > Pinus albicaulis. The sequence goes on along the minus strand of JAXQQM020075229.1, from coordinate 103,953 downwards.
AAATTATTCCCAAGAGTCCAACCCTGAAAATGTCTCAGAAAATAAAATATATAGACAATTATAACCCCTTCCCATGCCTCTAGGGGTCGATCTCATCCTTCTAGGAGCTGTTTCAACCAATTCTAAACTAGGAACTAAAATCTAGGCAATCAAATAGCTTGCCTCTATATGGAAGGAAACTGATTCATTCATTTAATTTTCACTTTTTAGCAAATGAATCCTCTAGAACAAGTAAATATGTGCCAAATTTACATCATGGTCATAAAATTACATCAAGATAGATCAATAGTTACATCAAAAAGTAAAACTAGTCAAAATTGGGCGAATTTCTGAGCTAAAGAGTGAAAATGAGGCCAAATTTCTCTATGCGCCGCGCCCAAAAACTCAATGCGTCATGCCATTTTGAGCCTATTTTTGAGGCACTTCCCGAAGTCAAAATTGCGCTCATGATAGCTCGCTGGAAATCCCTACCTGTGTACTTTCCAACCCAAGTTTAATTTCTGGATTTTGATGTCATTTTCCCCTCCAAAACTTCAATCTCCCAAGATTGGTTCCTGTGTGTGTAAAAGGTGGCAGAAAGGCCAATTTCATAATGTTTTTGGCCCTTTAAACCACCCAGAACTTGATGAAATCTCTCAACCATTCCTGAGCGAAATATCTCAGCCATTCCTAAGCATGCATAATTTATCATAAAAAACCCAAAAATATAAAGTTGTTCTCCAGAAGATCTTTGAAACGCAAGCGCGCGCCAAGTGGCGCGACACGTCAGGCAGAAAAACCTGTTTTGCAACCAAAATTTCAAAAATGAAAAAATTTTCCCCAAACTTGCTGAAATTTGGAGTGAAGGTCCCCCATCAAGTTTCATGCTTAGCCAAAGAAGCTTCGGCCAAGATTTGGAGTGGATCAGGCCTTTTTCACCGTTTCAGTGTCCTCCTGGTGCATGCAGTTCAGTGGCAGAATCACTGTCTTGTTCATAGGATGTGTCGGTGTCCATCATGGTGTTGCAATGTGTATGACAAGTGTATGTTTGATTTGTTGAAAATGATAAATTAGGACTCGGTGTCTTCGTCTCCAAGTGCCAAATGTGCCAAAGGGAAATGAGGGACTGTGAGGAATATGGAACAGTGAGGAAAAGTAGAGTTTCTGTCAAGTGGATTTAAAATATGGGACAATAACATGACATGTTTGGGATATGGGATTTGGAGATTTTTTTGTAAATGATAGGGAAATGGATAAGAAAATGGAGTGAAAGGATTTAGGGATAGGAGTAATGGGAATTTGCTACAAATGATATGGGAGAGGGAAAATGGTAGGAAATAATAGGGTTTAGGGATAGGGAAAATGGGAACAAGGGATATACATGGTTTAGGATGTAAGGGAGTAGGTAAATAAACTATGGTAATGATAAAATGAGTAGTGGTAATAGATGGGGTAAGTAGCAATGATTGACACCAAACCAAATTTAAAACCCTAGGAGCATTCTTAAAACATGAGAGTAGGATTTTGAGTTTTTCGCATTTAAAATTTCATACCAACACCAAACACTTTTTAAGAGCAATGAGGAAGTGGCTTTGACTCACTTGAATAAGGAGAGACTGAGAAAAATTTGATGGGTGAAAGAAATGGCAAAAATCTTCTATTTTGGTCCAATGCGCCGTGCACCAACCCAATGCGCCGCACACAAACCTAATGCGCCGCGCCCACTCTTCTATGTGTCGTGCCATTTTTCAGGAGGATTTTGGAGGCCATCCCAATGTCCAAATTGAGTGTGTGATAGCTCGTTGGAAATCGTATTGAGCATAATTCCCAACCCAACTGGAATTTTTCAATTTGGAGTTTATTTTCCTTGTCAAAAATCAAATCTCCTAAGACTGGTCAAAATGAGCAAAATGAGGCTGCCTCAAGGTTGAGTGCTGTTGTAGTCAACTTTTGAAAGTCTTCCTCAACTCCAAATTGAGCTCATGATAGCTCACGGGAAATCTCTTTGTGTCTAGTTATCATTTGAATCATCCAGCAAGTCATTTGGCCAACCAAGCTAGGAGAAATATTGATTTTCCCAAGGTCACTACAAAGGTGCATTCAATTCTCCTGAGGCAATGGTATTTTTGACATTTCTCTAAAACCATGACACCTGTGTAAAAAGTGAAGGAGATTTTTCTTCCTTGGCCTATTTTGGAAAAAAAAATCTCTCATTTTTCCCAAATTCATCTTTTATTGATCAGAAACATCATTTGAGTGAAACTTATCCCGATGTGTGGAACAAGGGATTTTTCGAAATGAAGCGAAATGAAGGGGATAAGGGACTTCTAAATTCTTGCAAAAATTTTGGGAAGTAGGGAGGGATATTAGGAAGCATGGGAAAGTGGAATTTCAGAAATTGAGTGAGGGGAAGGGGTCCAAAAGGGAAAAACACAGGCCTAGCCTAGAAAATTGCCAAGTTGTAGCAAGAAGCTAGGGTTTGTGCAAAAATGAGGAATTCGGGGGATCTGAATGATGGGAAGTATTTAATAAGGTATATTAAGGATAAGGGAAGGTGTATGAACATCAAGATATAAGTTTTGTTGATGATATGACCATCCAAGAGAAATTACCTTCAAAACCCTAGGAGAGGGAAATGAACCTTACCAAGGCACAACTGAAGCATGAACAAGGTGTAAAATGACCCAGTGGAACTTGACATGATGAAGAAAACCCTCTGAATGATGGTACACTCAGCTGAATGGTGACATGAACCGAAATTTGGACAACTTTGACAAGAGTAAAAGCAAACCCTAGACCTAATACCTAGTGACCAAATTCTGCTTGAAGACTCACTGAAATGACAAAATTTGACCTTGAGACCTTAAAATCACATTGTAAGAGCATGTTTTATCATTGGAGGAAAGTTGCAAAGGCTGGCACTAACATTGGCTAAAATGGGGATGGTAGCTCCTTGGAGGTGCCAATAACTACAGATCTTTGGAAAGCAGACAATGCCTTCATCCATTGGGCAATGGAATCAAAAACTCAAATTGAAATGCATGACTGAAAACTGATGACTTGACGACACAAATTGACTCTCACTCAACTAAAAAATGACTCGATACTTAAACACACCTGACGAACTGGAAAAGATGCTCAAAGTAGAGCTTATTCAATACAACCTACTCTAATTGTTCCATTCATCACCTAATCAAGTGAAATGAAACAACCAATGTAACCACGTAAGCATCTTGGCTGCTATTTGTTTTCTTCCCAAATGCTTTCTGATGTGTAGGTAAAGAGAAGAATCGAAAAGCAACTCCCATGGAAACTTGGAATCAAGTTTACTGCTGATAAACTTGCAAATCATGAATTGATTGGATGACTTCAAGAATACTACAAAAATATATTCATAAACATAGCTATTGATTCCCATCAATACATTACTACTCTGGTCCAAGAAATCTTCATAGCTGGATATTAATATTTTCCTCACATCTGTGCTAGCTTTCTTTGGTGACTGCAGCAAGCTGTCAAAAGGATCCTGAATTTTGTGAATAACCAAACTCTATTGCCGATTCCAAACAGAACAAAATTCTCCTTTATCAATATCCTCATATGACTGCAAACCTTGAAATGAGTTTTGTAATGAAAAATATGTTAAACAAGACAATGAAGGCGACTTTTGAATAAGATTATTATCAACATTCGTTTCTGGAACATGGTTAGCTAATGGAGGGGAACTTTTACAGCAAACATCATCCAACACACGAGCAATAGGATCATCAAAAACTTGAGAAGACTGCTGTAATGTATCCATTGAAACTGCCTGACATCCTACTGGCTGTTCATCTTTTTCTTGAGAGATATTACGAAGATTCTGCCTTATAAACTGAAATACTTCGAAACAAAAGGGTACATAGTTCTCTTGCCTCATTAAATCATGTATTTCAGCTTCCACGACTTCATGTGTAATCTGACCTTCAATTTCGTTTGGTGGCTGCAAATCTGGAGCTAGGGAGGCTTTTGTATCCAAAATGATTTCATCAGTCATTTCAGGGGAAGATTTCTCATTAACAACTTGCTCAAGAATTGCGCTATCTATCTCATCCTCAATATTAAAACTGAGAGATTGTTGATTTCCTATAGGCTACTCATTTGAAGATTTACCATGCAATTTACCCTTTAACAACTGGAATGATTCAAAACAAAATGGAATGGAGTCACCATGTATCATTTGATCATAGGTGCCATTTTCCATGTGTTCATCTGCAACTTGACAATCAATGGCTTTCGAGGGATGAAAATCTGAATATGAGAAGTCTTGAACAAGGTTTTCATTGCGCTCAATATGGTCCAGATCAAGACTTGTTTACATTTGATTTCTGATTGTATAAAATTTGTCTCTGATGAACTGAAACGAATAAAAAAAAAAAGGCAAAGATCCTTCAATTACTTCAAAATTTGCTGCACTTTCCTCATCATTTTCATAGCTGATATGCATCGGTTGATCACTGTACTCGAGCTGCTGAAAGTGAACTTCCTCCTTCCATAAACTAGCTGCTGATTTGTCTGCAAGGTTAGCTATTTTTTGGAGAACATAATCATCATCATACTGATCAAACTGAGGAAAATCATTAGTATACAACACATCATCAAGCATACATGTCATATCAACAACTCTCTCTTCTTCAAAATGATCTATAAAACAATTACTATGACAACTGGGATAAGAAACAAAATGTTTTGGATCAGCAACTTGTTCTTCTTCAGTCAGGGAGTCATGGGCTTGAACATTATACTCATTCTTTGTGGTGTTCTTTTGCATCATCTCTTCTACTGCACTTACCAACATGTCAAGCTTTACCTCTAGAGATGTTGATTTCTCCGGATCTATGTTTTTCATCTCTTCTTCCTTCAACCTTGCCTTTAGAATCAGCAAATGAGCCTCTACATTTATTGCACTGTTCTGTATCTCTACAAGTGTTACAATATTCCTTTCTCTCAGCTGAAACTCCATTTTCGGATCAAAGGCACCCGAGTAGTGGAAGAGAGGAGATCTAGGAGAAGGTCTTATATCGGCTGGCATCGAAAAATATACTTGGTTAAATCTGGCAGAAAATTGTTGTACTGTCTCCCCTGTCAGTCTTTTCAGCTGGTTATACTCTTCTATAACCATGAAAAGGTTCTATCTGATCACCAACCTGTCAAGGAAAACTTAGATGAACTACTGGAAATCTGAGATGCTCGCATCAGGGAGGGCTTTAAACCAACTCTTGACTTTGGCTTGCAAAGAAAGAGCAAAAAGCCTAATACTAACATCTTCTTCATCAACTTCAAAAAGGTTTAGAAAAGTCTCAATATTCTGCACATGTTGCTCAGCATTGACATTGTTACATTCACAATCAAATCTTGGTATATATAGGTCATAATTTTTAGGGAAAGCATGAAGAACAGAAGGTAAAACAAGAGGTTTATACCTATCTGGGACTATAAAAGGTGTAGGAGTATATACAAGAGCTACGGGATCAGTTTTGTTTCCTTTAGGCTCATCACTCTAAAGAGATTCATCATAAGATGTGGTAAAAGTAAGGAGGCCAGGATCAAAGGGAAACTCAGTATTTGCACTTTTTGAATAAGTCAAGTGAAGATTTTGATCACCTTTCTCATACAACAAATTCTGAAAAACTTTCAGGACAACTTCAAGAACAACAAAGAAATAGTTTACAAGAAATCAGACTAGATCTTGAATACCATTCCATTTTGGATACCTGAAATTTGTGTAAGATCCTTCCATTTTCATAGAGAAAGAGTTAGTCCTCCAGTGGAGTCTCTACATTGAGTTGGAGTCACCAGGTGAATGATTTCAGCCTTCTTATTTCTGATCGTTGTTCGCCATCAACCATCAGATCTGAACTTGATACATGTACTAGGGCAAGACAATATACAAGTCAAGTGTCACGTTCACAAGCTAGACCAGAGATTGACTGAAGTAGCGTTTATCTACTTCCGCTAATGCAAAGAAAAAGTGTTTCGCAGGCTACCTGGCATAACTTCAGGCTCTGTCTGTATCTTATGAAACAATGAACACCAACAAGCGAGCCATTTTCTTCCCCAGTATGGTCACCACTATTTTATTACCTAAATCCACCTTAGGCTGAAGGAAGGCGGGATTCAGGGTAACACCAAACCACGCTCAGTCTGGTAGCTAGCCCTACCAGAACAAGAGAGGGCTATCTCCGGGTCAATCTCAGGAAAAATGTATCAATAGGGCTTGAGATGACTGAAATGAGTGCTAATTTTAGGCTAGGTATATGAATCAAGGAGTTTGGAATGATTTTTACGGGCTTTTGTTGGAAAAAATGGAAAGGCAGTTTTGGGCTTGGGGATGAGGCCAATTTCTTGTAGAGTTCAAGTTGGGGCAGGGAAGGCAATGGCTTTAATGTATTAGATTCAATGAATGGATAGAAAGGAATGCTAAGGACTTGAAGAGGGCAGGAATGTGCAAGGATCCTCTTCAAACAGAGGAAAACATATAAAACTAAACAAAATTTTAAGGCAGAGCACCAGCAAACTAATGAATTCTACCTTAGTTACTCATTTGTTTAATTCAGAAGCAAAGAGAAGGGAAATGGCATACGTATAACATTAATGCAACTTACAGATACGTGGAGAAAAAAATCATAAAAAATCAGAGCCACAAGGATCCCAACAAGTGCTGCAAAACCCTGGTCTTTCCTTTGCCAAAAATCTGAAATGAATATACAATGAGGTGCCAAACTATTCCCAAGAGTCCAACCTGAAAATGTCTAAGAAAATACAATATATAGACAATTTTAACCCCTTCCCATTCCTTTGGGGTCGATCTCATCCTTCTAGGAGCTGTTTCAACCAATTCTAAACTAGGAACTAAAATCTAGGCAATCAAACAACTTGCCTCTATATGGAAGGAAACTGATTCATTCATTTAATTTTCAATTTTTAGTGAATTAATCCTCTAGAACAAGTAAATATGTGCCAAATTTACATTATGGTCATCAAATTACATCAATATAGATCAATAGTTACATCAAAAAGTAAAACTAGTCAAAACTGGGCGAATTTCTGAGCTGAAGAGTGAAAATGAGTCCAAATTTCTCTATGCGCCGCGCCAAAAAACTCAATGCGTCGCGCCATTTTGAGCCTATTTTTTAGGCACTTCCTGAAGTCCAAATGGATCTCATGATAGCTCTTTGGAAAGCTCTGCCTGTATAATTTCCAACCCAAATGGAATTTCTGGATTTGGATGTCATTTTCCCCTCCAAAACTTCAATCTCCCAAGACTGGTTCTCGTGTGTGTAAAAGGTGGCAGAAAGGCCAATTTCATGATGTTTTTGACCCTTTAAACCACAAAAAACTTGATGAAATCTCTCAGACATTCATAAGCATGCATAATTTATCATAAAAACCCCAAAAATATCAATTTTTCCTCTAGAATATCTTTCAAACGTAAGCGCGCGCCAGGTTGCGCGACGCGTCGGGCAGAAAAACCTGTTTTGCAACCAAAATTTCAAAAATGACAAAATTTTCCCCAAACTTGCTGAAATTTGGATTGAAGGTCCCCCATCAAGTGTCATGCTCAGCCAAAGAAGCTTCAACCAATATTTGGAGTGGATCAGGCCTTTTTCACCGTTTCAGTGTCCTCCTGGTGCATGCAGTTCAGTGGCGGAATCATTGTCTTGTTCATAGGATGTGTCGGTGTCCGTCATGGTGTTGCAATGTGTATGAAAAGTGTATGTTTTATTTGTTTAAAATGATAAATTAGGACTGGGTGTCTTCGTTTGCAAGTGCCAAATGTGCCAAAGGGAAATGAGGGACTGTGAGGAATATGGAACAGTGGGGAAAAGTGGAGTTTCTGTCAAGTGGATTTCAAATATGGGACAATCACATGAAATGTTTGGGATATGGGATTTGGAGATTTTTTTGTAAATGATAGGGAAAGGGATAAGAAAAGGGAGTGAAAGTATTTACGGATAGGAGTAATGGGAATTTGCTACAAATGATATGGGAGAGGGAAAATGGTAGGAAATAATAGGGTTTAGGGATAGGGAAAATGGGAACAAGGGATATAGATGGTTTAGGATGTAAGGGAATAGGGAAATAAACTGTGGTAATGATAAAATGAGCAGTGGTAATAGATGGGGTAATTAGCAATGATTGAAACCAAACCAAATTTAAAACCCTAGGAGCATTCTTAAAACATGAGAGTAGGATTTTGAGTTTTTCGCATTTAAAATTTCATAACAACACCAAACACTTGTTAAGAGCAATGAGGAAGTGGATTTGACTCACTTGAACAAGGATATACTGAGAAAAAATTTATGGGTGAAAGAAATGGAAAAAATCTTATGTTCTAGCCCAATGCGTCGCGCACCAACCCAATGCGCCGCGCCCACTCTTCTATGCACCGCACCATTTTGTACGAGGCTTTTGGAGGCCTTCCCGATGTCCAAATTGGGTGTGTGATATCTCGTTGGAAATTTTATTGAGTCTCCTTTCCAGCCCAACTGGAATATTTCAATTTGGAGTTCATTTGCCTTGTCAAAAATCAAATCTCCCAAGACTGGTCAAAATGAGAAAAATGAGGCTGCCTCAAGGCAGAGTGCTATTGCAGTCAATTTTTGAAAGTCTTCCTCAACTCCAAATTGAGCTCATGATAGCATATTGGAAATATATTTGCATCTAGTTATCATTTTACTCATCACACAAGTCATTTGGCCAACCAAGCTAGGATAAATCTTGATTTTCCCAAGTTCACTTTAGAGGTGCATTCAATTCTCTTGAGGCAACGGTATTTTTTACATTTCTCTAAAACCATGACACCTGTATAAAAATTGAAGGAGGGTTTTATTCCTTGGCCTATTTTGGACAAAACCCTCTCTCATTTTTCCCAAATTCATATTTTATTTCTTAGAAACATCATTTGAGTGAAACTTATCCCGATGTGTGGAACAAGGGATTTTTTGAAATGAAGCAAAATGAAGGGGATAAGGGGCTTCTAAATTCTTGAGAAAATTTTTGGAAGTAGGGAGGGATATTAGGAAGTAGGGGAAAGTGGAATTTCAGAAATTGAGTGAGGGGAAGGGGTCCAAAAGGGCAAAACATAGGCCTAGCCTAGAAAATTGCCAAGTTGTAGCAAGAAACTAGGGTTTGTGCAAAAATGAGGAATTTGGGGGATCTTAATGATGGGAAGCATTTAATAAGGTATATTAAGGATAAGGGAAGGTGTATGAACATCAGGATACAATTTTTGCTAATGATTTGACCATCCAAGAGAAATTACCTTCAAAACCCTAGGAGAGGGAAATGAACCTTACCAAGGCACAACTGAAGCATGAACAAGGTGTAAAATGACCTAGTGGAACTTGACATGATGATGAAAACCCTCTGAATGATGGTACACTCAGCTGAATGGTGACATGAACTGACATTTGGACAACTTTGACAAGAGTAAAAGCAAACCCTAGACCTAATACCTAGTGACCAAATTTTTCTTGAAGACTCACTGAAATGACAAAATTTGACCTTGAGACCTTAAAATCACTTTGTAAGAGCATGTTTGATCACTGGAGGAAAGCTGCGAAGGCTGACACTAACAGGAAGACTTCTCCAAATACCAATTGATGAATATTTGTAATGATATACTGATAATAACATTTTTCTTATTCATTCTTCTTAAAATCATTTTGTTACATTATTAACACTTTCCAATAGACACACCGTGGAATCATCCTTTGTAGACCTTTACTAGCTCCATAGCTCGAGCTCTTATTGACAACTTTTATGGGCTACTCTCCCCCTAAGAAGTTGCTTCTTGTCTAACCCTAGCGGTATGTTTGTTCCTAATATTGCACCCTCTATTGGTGCTTTTTTTTTTATCATATTAGGGAGTATCATCTACAGACACTATCCCCAGTTTCTATCTTAGATACTTGAATGCTTCTGTAGCAAGAGGTTTTGTAAATATGTCTGATGTCTATTATTTTTTGGGGGCATATTCCATCTTTATTATTTTCTCTGCTACTTTTTCTCTGAGGAAGTGGGACTTAATTGGGTTGTGCTTGGTTTTCGAATGAAGCACATGATTTTTTGATATGCTTATTACACTTATATTGTCACATTTGATAGAAATAGGTTAAATGATTGTTACCTTCATGTCTTGAAGAGTTTGTTTCATCCACATCACTTGTGTGCAACAAGCTACTACTGCGATGTATTCTGATTCTAATGTAGATAGAGAGATAGATGTTTGCTTCTTGTTTAACCATGCCACTATAATTTCTCCCAAATAGAATTCACCTCCACTTTTGCTTTTCCTATCATCCACACATCTTGCCCAATATGAATTTTTATATGCTATCAATGTGAAATCTTTACCTTTCAGATACCATAGGACATAATGTGTAGTTCCTTGCAGGTATCTAAATATCCTCTCGATTGCTAGCAAGTGATTTTATTTTGGTGCTGCTTGATATCTTTCCACAAGTCCTACTGCCAACATAATGTCTAGTCTAGAGGCTATTAGGTATAGCAGGCTTCCTATCATCGATCTATAAAGTCTTTTATCTACATCTGCAGATCCATCATCATCACATAACTTGCATCCAGTGATCATGGGAGTTGACACGGGCTTGTAGTCTTCCATTTGGAATATTTTTAACATGTCCTAAGTATTTTTCTTGTGGAATGAATATGAATTTGTTCTTCTATAGAATTTGAAGTCCTAGGTAGAAGTTAAGCTCTCCAATTATAGACATTTGAAATTCTAACTTCATGTCTTCTACAAATCCTTTTAATAATCCATCATTTTTGCTGCTAAACATGATGTCATCTACATATACCACTACAATTAAACGTTAATTTTCATCAGCCTTTATATACATATTGTTATCTACTCCTCCCTTCTTGAATCCTTGTTTTTAAAAGTACTTATCCAGCCTATAATACCATGCACAAGGTGCTTGTTTGAGAACATATAGGGCTTTATTTAATATGCAAACATAGTTGTGACTATCTTCTAAGGAAAATACTCCAGGTTGTTCCATGTATACTTCTTCCTCTATATATTTATTTAAGAAGGTATACTTCACATCCATTTGATATACCTTGAAATCATGATAGCATGCAAAAGCCAGAAATATTCTAATTGCTTCCATTATTACTACAGGGGAAAAAGTTTCATCATAGTCAAGTCTTTCGATTTGAGAGTATCCCTTACATACACTTCTGGATTTATTTCTAATAACTTGAATTTTTTCATTCATATTATACTTGAATATCCACTTTGTGCCGATGACACTTTTCCCAACAGGTCTTGGTATTAACTCCTTGGTCTTGTTCTTCTCAATCTGGTCTAATTTTTCATTCATAGCATTTATCCAATTTTTTTCTTTGCTAGCTTCATCTAAATTCTTTGGTTCTATCTGTGACGGAATGACTAGATACACTTCCTTTGTTTGTTCAGCTAGATGTCTTCTAGTTTGGACTCCTGCACTGCTGTCTCCAATGATTTGATCTTTTGGATTATTCTTATGAGTGTGTCTTGAGGGTCCTTTTAAGGTTATTTCTGTATCTTATGTTGTCTCATTATTTTCTCTATTTTCTTGATTCTCATCTTGATGATCATTTGGAAGATTGACATAGTTTGTACTTCTAGTTTTGTTTGTTAGTTCTTCATTGAATCTCACATCAATTCTTTCCACAATTTTATGCAGTCTTTTATTGTAGCACATGTAACCCTTACTCTTTGATGCATATCCCAAAAATATTCCTTCATCAGCTCTTGCATCATTCTTCCCCAATTTTTCATCATTACTCTTAATGAAACAATTTCTATCAAAGAATCTAAAGTGCTTAATTTCTACTGGTTTCCCACGCCAAAATTCATATGGAGTCTTGTCACAATTTGGTCTAAGATGAGATTTATTGAGAAAGTGAACAACTGTGTGTACTACTTCTACCCAGTAGGTTTGGGGAATGTTTCTTTCTTGCATTATGGCTCTGGCAATCTATTGTGCATACCTATTTTTCCTCTCTGCCACTCCATTCCGTTGAGGTGTGTCTTCAATTGTAAACTATTGCTTTATCCCACATTCATTGCACAAGTCTCCAAACTCATCACCTGTGATTTCACCTCCTCTGTTTGATCTGATGCATTTTAGTTTACATCCAGTTTGATTTTCTGCCAGTGCCTTGAATATCTTAAATTTATCAAATGCTTCGGATTTTTATCTGAGAAATACCACCCATGTTAATCTAGAAAAATCATCGATTATCAGCATGAAATATGATTCTCCACTTGGTGCATTTTTTCTTGAAGATCTACACAAGTCCATGTGTACAAGCTAAAGAGGATTACTTGTATATAGTTGGTCTTTAGCTTTCAACGATGTGTGAGTTTGTTTTCCCAGTTGGTAGGATTTACATATGGTATTTTGTGGCTTCTTTATTGCAGGGAAATCTCTGACAACTTTCTTTTTTCTTAGTTTGATGATGTGGTCAAAATTTTGATGTCCCAATCTTCTATGCCATAGCCAATATTTGTCAAGTTTGCTGATGTGGCATGCTTCATTCTCCTCTTCTAGTATATAAACATTACTCTTTGTTTGAACACCTTTCACGAAGGTATTTCCTGTGGTGATTGACCTTACTTCAGAATCTTGGGCTCTTAAAAGGACCTCACAGCCTTTATCACAAATTTCACTAACACTTAGTAGATTGGAATTTAGACCATCTACAAACAGTACATCCTGAGCCTCTCCTCTTCCATTATTCAGGTTGATTGTACCTTTTCCCTTGATTTTTCCAGCTCTATCACTACCTAATGTTACATTCACAAATTTCTTTTCATCAAAAGTTACAAACTTGCTTCGGACTCTAATGATATGTTTTGAGCACCCACTGTCCACATACCATTGACTATTCTGATCTTAACAAATTAGAACTAGATCACATTTATTTAGCTTCCTTTTCCATTGCATGAAACTGTTTGTTCTATAAATTTTCTTAGGAGATGGATCGTAGTCTTTGAGAGGATATTCGTAAGGCTTGTGCCCATTTTTATGGCAGAAAAAACAATTTATTGTATTTTGGAATGGATTATGTACACGAATGAATCCACCATTGTTCTTAATTCCCTTTGAGTTTTCATACTCCAATCTTTTTATATATGCTCTGCACTCCATGGCTTTATGACTGAAACCTTTACAACAAAAGAAATACCCATGGAAATAGTATATGTATATGCAGAGAATGTTGTTTGGGGATATTTCCATATGGTCATATGAAAATTTCGTCTTTGGAAGCCATTTGATCTGTGTTGGAATGTTGCTTGCTTGTTTACTCCTTTTGTTTCCAGGGATTTCCTTGTGGTGGGTTTTTGTTGCAGCTCATGAGGATTTGAAGGGTTTCCCACACTTTTTTTCTCAGATTGATGGGAGTTAACATTTTCTTTTACGACAACTTTCACAAGTGTAATAGCTTTCTTACCCCCCACCTTCAACTTGCTGGATTCTCCTTAATATCTTATCCTAGTCTTTACAAGAGGAGATCTTTGTGCATTTAATATCATGTCCAATTGTTCAATTCCTTTTAACTGTTGAATGTTCATTGTTAAATCAGTTGATCCTTTTCCAATTTCTTTCTCAGAATCACCACTTCTTCTTCGAATCTCCCACATTCCTAACTTTTCTCTCTTATTTGCTGCAACAGACATTGGGGGAATTTTGAGGTCTAAAATGGGCCTCCTAAGAAAAATGTACAACCAAAACAAACTTTATAAGAACCAATAGGATTTAAGATGATGATGTAAACCATGGGGGATGATTCACCATTTTTGGAGTAAAAAAGTTGAAAGAATAAAAAATAATAATAGAATAAAACTACTTTTTCAACTCATATTTTCAACTTATCTCGCTAAGTTTTTACTCAAATTTCGAGTGGGAGTACATGTTCGATGTAAAATTTAATTTATCATCCAAGGAGTAATTTTTGAATTTCGATAGACCTTACTACACACAAAATGAGAATACATGAAAAACGTGATTGCAACCACGGTTTTCATGTATTTATCATTTTTCGTGTAGCTGAGTCCAACGAAAGTATGCAACATGGGTACTCCTTGGATGAGAAATTAAATTTTGCATCCAACAACTGTTTCCACTTGAAATTTGAGTAAAAACTTAGAGAGATAAGTTGAAAATACGAGTTGAAAAAATATTTTTATTATTTTATTCTTTGTTCCCTCTAAATTTTGATGATGTAATCTAATATTATTTTATTATTTCAACTATTATTATATAATTTCCTTAGGAGGCCCATTTTAGACCTAAAAATTCCTCTAATGATGTCTTTTACTTTCCTTACCTCTTCTAATTCAATTTTCAACTTAATAAAATCTTCAGAGTTTGGTTCTTCCTTTACATGCTTCAGAAGGATTGCCTTATGTTTTTTAGTTTTGAGCTTGAGTCTATCTATTTCCTTGAGGGCACTCACCAACTATCCCTCGAGATCTACCTCACCTTCTTATTCAAATTCCAGGAAATATTTTTCAAGCTCTTCCTTGGCCATCAAAATGAATTCTGATGTTCCTTCTTCATTGGGGGATTCATCTGAGCTCTCAGATGCACTGTTGTATTGTTAAGTATAGAATGTTCTTCTATTAAATCTATTCTCTTTCTGCCTATTGATGAAATTTATTTTCTCTTTCCCTTTTGGCTGATTCTCTATTTTCTTGTGAGGACATTTTGAAGCATAGTGCCCCACTCTTCCACAATTAAAGCACTTGAATGGAAGTTTACCTATGCCTATGTCCAATCTTCTAAAAAACTTGGCTTCTTCTTCATCAGAGCATGAGCATGTACCTTCCTTCTCTTCTATGCATTTTTTTTCCTTGAAGGCTACCTCCCTCCTATTTGAATTCCCTTTAGGAAGTCTCATCTCATATGCTGTTAGGTTCCCAAGTAATTGGTTTTTTCTCAAAGTTTATGAGTTTTCTATTTCTTCTATGGAAGAAACCTTAGGATTAAACCTGGGTGGTAGATATCTCAATAATTTTTGTACTACAACACTTTCTTTAATTTCTTCTCCTGGGCCTATCATGATATTCACAACTTCTGCAACTCTTAAGAATAATGTATCTATATCTTCATCTTAATTCATTTTTAAGTTTTCAAACTGAGTTCTATGTGCTTGTAGTTTGGCCATCTTCACCTTTGTATATCCCTCATTAATATTTTCTAATGTATCCCAAATTTCTTTCACATGCTTATTTTGCATTACTTTGATAAATTCTAACTCACTTAGACCGCTCAAGAGTGCATTCATTTCTTTTGCATTAGCTATGAAATTTTGTTTGGCATCTTCCTCAGTGTCCATATCCTTTGGTGCATATTTTTCTTCCACAGCAACCCAGACTCCTACTCCAAGAGACATTAAGTATGTCCTCATTCTTATTTTATAGAAAGCATAGTTTGTGTTATTAAAAAGAGGGGCTTTATTTGTATATCTTCCCTCTAAGCTATCCATTTTTGCGACTAAGGACCTCCTTCCAGTGGTTAAACTGATTCAGAAGGAAGTGGCTCTGATACCAATTGATGAACCCTTTACTCAACTGAGCGAGGGGGGGGGGGTCAGTTTAGTCCATTCATGTAAATTAAAATTGTTTTCATTAAAATCATTAACAAGTCATTTCCTAATCATCTTAATAAAGAATGATCAACAGAATAAATATGTGAGGAGCAAGTAATATGCAGATTAACACATCTCATCAACACATAATAATCATGCACATGGACACCAAATATAAGTAGAAATCCATAAGGGAGAAAACCACATCTTATTATTGTTGTGATGAAAAGGCAAGCTCCTGCTCCCTCTCACAACTTATTTTCTGTAGGCTCCAACCTACAGGAGGCTCTTACCTTAATTTCCGCAAGCTACAACTTGAAAGGAAGCTCCAAATCCCATATATTTTCTAGAAGCTACAACCCACAGGAGGCTCCTACCTCACGAAGCTCCAACTAGAAGTTTATCAAGCTACAACTTGAAAGAAGATTACAATCCCCTCACTCAACATGAAAGTAAAACGCTTATTTACCTGGATATTAGCTTTTTTTCCTCCACCTTCACAGTTCTGCCCTCTCCACCATCAAATATGCTTCGTATCAGCTCCATATGTGCATAAAATCTCTATCAGCTCTCCCACATTCTCCAACTCTCTCCCATTGTGTAGCTCTCTTTAGTTTTTCAGCTCTCTTCCATTCTGCCGCTCTCTCACCTATTCTGTAACTTTGTAACCTTGCTATGCACACTGATATTACATGTTTTATACAGATAACTACATAAATATTTGTATTCTACAAGGAATAAGAAGTGAACATGCATGACCATATTCCTTCCACCCATTTGATTCTTGATTCTTCAGTTCAGGTTATTACATCATAACTAATCATTACAACACTCATGGAGTTTTTCCTATGCCTATGGAGACTTTCCTTTGCATCACATACAATAAAAAATAATAAATACATTTACATTTATAGTTACAACAAATGTATTTCACTCAACCCTTTCAACTCTTGCCTTGCTGTGCATTTTTCCTTTCTGCTGCTGTCACCCTCCTTTTTGTTTATGATGTTATATCATAACAGTTCTACACAAACTCATTTTTCCCAACTCGACCCAGATGGCACGTTCCCAACAGTGCCACCATATCTCCTTTTTCCCGACTCTACCTCTTCTATTCGTTCCCACAGCATTCAGCCTTCACCTTTGTCTCAACACCCGACTCTGCTTGGAGTGTTGTTGAGGCTGACTCGACTCATGGTTTCTGTCTCCTCATTACCATGATCTTTAGCTTACTCTCCCCTTTGCTCTGTGCCAGGTCACTTATCTGATTCTACTACCCGTTTTTAGACATTTGTTCTATTTATCAAAGTGTAATCGTTGTTTATCTCTGCACGTAGTGTCGGGTTGTTTCACCCGACTCTCCTACCACATTCATAATTTTATATATAAATAGTCGTAAGACTTGGACCTCAAATATATTACCATGGAACTCTAATTAAAATTGCATCCAACATCCTTTATCACATTTCGGCATTTCAGCTATTTCTCTTGTGTATTATATGTTATAAACACGTTCTATACTCCTAATTCGATTTCTTAAGGAAATACACCCAAACCTGGACCTAAAATATATTAGAATTTACCTTTGAAAATGCATCGAGTCCTTTCATTATCATAATTCGCACTTCAGCGTTTTAAAATGATTCTTGAGTGCTTATCCTCGTGAGCTTGAGACGTGTGATATGCGGGCCGGGTCCATGTCATCTCCACGTCACCTTTCCATGTCACTGCCACGTCACTACCACATCATTGCCATGTCACTTCCACGCCACCTTTCCATGCCATCTCCTATACTTTACATTTCACAATTTCTACACATTGTCGCAACTTTGCAAGTTTAACCATATCACAATAATATTGATTTTGCGATTTCACAAATCGCTATGAATACCTTATCACATGTCGCAAAACCTTGCATATCGTACTTCGGCTCTTCATTTATTTACCTCATCAGAACTTCACAAATTTACATCTCTGTTGTAACTATTATACCATATCACATGCGCTATGCGATATGCGCAAGGACCTTCGCCTGACACGTGTCCACTTCGGCACTTTCAAAATTTAATCTGCGATGAGATCTAAGACGTCAATCTTCAAGCTGATCTTTGCGATTTAGTTATAACTGTCCATTCTCTCCTTTGGAAATTTTTATTAGGGGTTTTATGCCTTAATCATTTTTCCTGTTTGTTCAACTGTCGCTACTCTGTAACTCTGTCTCCTCCACGCTAGTCCTTCCTGGGTCTTCTCTTCTCCTATTTGCTTGGATCTATGATTATATGCTACTGCCACTTTACATACTATTTCAATGCCGAATAAAAAACACCATTCTGTATTAGATCTATAAATCCAGGTTATGGATTTGTCTCTTATTCTACCTGCACACACATCCACTTGTTCCAGACTAGAATCACACTGAACTTAACTACACTGTTATGCCTCTTTGCTGCTCCTTTCTACTCCTTCACCTTAGATAATGATTCTAATGCTGCTCCTTTTCCATCAATGAGAATATTTCCAACAAATATTTGTGTTATATTTTAAGCACAAGCACACTATGTAAGTGTGAAAAGGAGAACAGAGAATAAAATTGTTGAAAAATTGATTAGGTAGCAAAAGAGAGTTTGAAACACTCCTGAATTTTGATGTGATGTTATTTCTAAACATAAATACAATAAATAAATTCACCAACAAATAAAATAAATTTTAATTATTTTGTGCTTCCCTCATGCATGCACTTAATTAACCAGCCAACATTCCTAGAATAGATATTAAGTAAAAAATTGAATGGGTTGGCCTAAATTACAAAAAATATAATGATTGGGTTGAAGAAAATTAATTGTAGTTAAAATTAAATTAGAACCAATGTAATAAACTTTACATGAAATAATTACCCATGCAAATTACAATACTGATAATTACCTATGCAAACTCCAAAACTAAGTTAGGTAAAAGAGTAGATCATATGGTTACAATTTTCTCTAGAAGTAAGAGAGAAAATTTGTATTGGACCTTAGAGATAAGGCAATGTGCAATAATGGAGTGAAAATAGTCATGTCATATACTAGTCAATTCCCAACCATGACCACATGTCATCGTAGGTGAACACCCTTGATAAAATTATACTTACAAAAAAATCACAAATGTCAAAAATAAGTTATATTCTCATATAATAGGGAACACCTAATAGTGAATGAAATTTGGTCATACGTGCCCCTAATTGTGTAATTATGTATGCAGGATGCTTCATTTCCCAAATGAATTCTCAATGATGCCTTGATGACCTCTACGTAGAATGTACCCAAGACTTTATTGATTAGTGAAATTGAGTAATCATTATTTTTTGAAGGCCTTTGTTAAATGAGTTTTTTCTTTGGATAGGAATTGAGAATCATATATTTAAATGGATCTTGCAAAAATAGTTTTAAGGAAAAAAAAATTGTGTGGTGTATGATAATGGGAAATAACATCGAGGTACTAGTAAATGTAGGTCTTTTCCTTGTACAGTAGGTGGGTAAGGGATATATCGAGAATAAAAGAGATAAAAAATGAAGAAAGGTAAGAGAAATATCTTTTTCCAATCTCATTGTAAATTGAATATGAGAGGAAAGGATTTTGAATTGATTTGAGAATGATATGAGAGAGGACTATACATAAGGCCTCGGTAAGGAATATATCAAGAATAAAAGAGATAAAACATGAAGAAAAGTAAGAGAAATGTATTTTTCCAATGTCATTGTAAATTCCATTGTAAATTGAATATGAGAGGAAAGGATTTTGAGTTGATCTGAGAATGATATGAGAAAGGAATGTAAATAAATCCTAATTAGGCAGGTCTCAAAAAAATCTACCTTTTCAAATATGATACATATTACAACCCTAAAAAAAATCCATCCAACTTAATAAAATTATTACATAGACTTAATGTAAATTTTTTAAAAATTTTAATATGAAGTACAATAAAAATTATTGACATTTATATGAATTAGGATATAGTGCACAAAAATATATGTTGCATTTTTTATAAGTCTTAAATAATAATAATAGGCTAATTATATTTTAACTAATAAAAAATCTATTTTATTTATTCATAATTTTTATTTCTTAGAATAATATATATATATATATATATATATATATATATATATATATATATATATATATATATATATATATATATATTCTAACATTTTTTAATATATAAAAATAAACATTTAAAAATTTATTTAACTTTATAGGCTATTTTTAAAAATATATATTAAAATTCTAATAAACACTATAATATTTTCATTTAATATTTATACTTATAATGATAAAATAAAACCAAATTATAAATAAACATTGAAAAACTTATCGAGCTTCAAATAGATATATTTTTGAACAATGTACTAAAATTTTAATAAACACAACACTATAACATTTTCATCTAAAATTATAATTATAAAGATAAAATGGAACTAAATTCAAAATTATCTTTTTTATGAAATTATTTTTATAATTTGTGTAACATTTAGTAATTCGTAACATGTTATTAGTATTAGATCTAAGACTTTTGTGTTCTATAATGTAGATGATTGTGTTTCGGATTAATCACATCATTAGGATTTGATTGACGTTTCGAACCAACTATTGTGGTTCATCCTCAGGACAAGGAGGAGAAGCTAATCAATCTTAACAAAAAGTTCTTAATAGCTATTTCTTAACGACTATTTTCGGGAAATGATTCATCCTTATTTATTCATTAAAATCGATTATTTTCTCCTCCTTGTGCTGAGGACGAACCACAGTAGTTGGTTCAAAACGTCAACCAAATCCTAACGATGTGATTAATCCAAAAGACACTCATCTACATTATTAATAATTCATATAAAATAAAATAAGTGTGTAGTTATTATTTAAAAAAATTATAATCTTATATTAATAGCACCATAAATATTAGGAAAGAGAAATATACTTGTAATTAATAATATAAATTGTAATAACATTTAATGTTAATAATAACTAATCATATAACGACACCAATTGAATCTTCGGATGATTGACACAATATTTTCTTTGGTTTTTGTGTATATATTTTGTGGCTAGCATTTACTATTTGTAGTTAGAATATGTAAGAGATAGTAAAATGAACATGGCTGATAGTACAAGGTTTAAACTCTTTCAGTACTAGATGACTTATAACTCTTTAAGATGGCCAACAAACCTGGTTTCCTTCGGATAGGTTGAGGCCATCAAGTTTTTATATGATGTAACCTGTTGTTTTGTTATTAATAGAAAATACAAAGGCACTACTAAACTTACAAAAAAAATCTAATCATATATATGCTTAATGGAATATAATTAATTAAAAAAACATTTGAAAATAAAAGGTGATATTAGATTAAAACATTTGTATTTTATATCTAAAATATAGTTTTAGGATTTATAAAATATAATTTTTATTAAAATAAAATGAATAGTTTATATATTTATAATTATGTTTAATGTATTCCATTTATTATATATTTTAAAATATTATATTTAAGGTGTATCATCAATTACAAAGATTTTATTGTAATATATCTTTATGTATTTCTATTTATATGATTTATGATTTAATTATATATGTGTTATTTATTATATTTATTAGTTTAGTTTTATGTTAATTTTGGATTTGCCAAGCATTGAGAGGGATCAAATATTTTAAGACACAAATTGTTTTTCAGTGTAAAACTTAAGGAATGTTTGCACCTCAAAATGTTTGATCACTTTCGACGCTTGATAGCTCTACGGTTAAGAGGATCTATGTTAGTTTCAGTTGTGCACAATGATAAAACAATGTCGAGCATCTAACTATTCTTATCTTTTTAAATATTTTGAATATGTCCAATATCAATCTGGTCATTTTAATTTTAAATTTTCTCAATTATCTCAGTTTTTCGAGATGATAGTCTCTTAATAACTTGAACGATGAAAAAATATATTAAAAAAATGAATGCAAAGTGACATTCTTAGCGTGTTGAATGATATAAAATGTGAATAATAAAAATGCAGTCAATTACAAATAGTATTCATTGGGATTGATCTCAAACTATATTCTTCTATTGTTCTTATTGTCGTACATGTTTGTTTTGTCATATTTTTTTATCGATCATATGAAAAGGGTAGTTGAAATAATAGACCATGAAAATCTTTAACTCGGGCTACTATAGTAAACATCATACCTTCTCTCTCTCTCTCTCTCTCTAATATTAATAGTAGATTTCTACAAAGTCAATCATTGTGACTTATGAAGTGTTAAACCACAAGTTTCAACGGTATTTTTTTTCTATTACCTCATTTGAATGCAAAGTGACTAACAAATTTGAATGATGAAAAATAGGAATAATTATAATGTATTCAATTACGACTAGTTTACAGTTTCAAGAAGCAAAAATTTTAGGTAAGTGAATATTTTATTTAAGATGAACATTCAAGTATTGTATTTATAGTTGAATTACTATAACACATAATAAATGTACGTCATCAATAATTCTTTTGTGCTTACACTGAAATCAATGCACATTATTAATTAAATTACTTTGAAGTTAATGTACATCATATATCTAGTAACATCAAATCATAAATCAACATATACGCTGAAATCAATGTATTCAGTGAAAGCAATAAAATAGGATTAGAAATCAACACCTACATTAAAATCAATGCATTTAATGCAAGGAATCAAATAGGATTAGGAAGCAACATCTATAGTGAAATCATTGCATCTCATCAAGCAATAAGTTATAAATAAAATACTACACTAAAATAAATTCATTTAGTTCAATCAGTCAAATAGGATTATGAATCAACATCTATACTAAAATTAATTCATCTCTTTTAGTGAAAAAAAATATTGATGGATTTATGAATCCAACTTCTTTTACCTTTTGTAAAATCCTCAATTATTATTCCTCTATAGTTAATAATGTTCAGTATTATACAATACTATATAATATCTATATTTTTCTCTATGAATCTCTTTCTTATTCCCTCTCTCTCTCCCCCATCTCTCTCCCCATCTCTCTCCTAAATCTCTCTCTCTCTCTCTCTCTCTCTCTCTCTCTCTCTCTCTCTCTGCAACTATACCTCCCTTTGTCTCTCTCTTTTTTCCTCTCCCTCCCCTTGCCATCTATATCTCTATAATCATATATCTCTTCTTCTTTGTCTCTATATTTGACCCCCCAAACACAACTGCTCTTTTTATCCATATATATCTTTCTGTTCCTCCCTCCATCTCAATATTTCTCTCTTCTTGCCTCGACTCTCCCCTTTCCATCTATATCTCTATCTCCTTTTGCCTCTCCTACTTTTTTTCTCTATCTCACCCAAAAAACATCCCTCCATATCTATCTATCTCTCTCTCCCTTCCCCTTATTTCCTTCTCTTTCTCCTATTATCTCTCTTCCCAGCCTCTCTCTTGCCCCCCTCATTCTCTCACCATCGCTCCCTTTTCACTCCCTCTCTTTCTCCACCTTTCTCTAATTCGAAAATTATCTTGGAAAACTTTCACAGTGGGAATATTGATTACATTAGTTGGGAAACACCTTGCACATGAATATTAATAGTCATTTACTCACTTCTTAAAGAGGTTTACAAAACTATATAAATAATTTCTTAATGTTAAGAAGAGTGCGTAGCCTCTTGTTTAAAATATTTCAGTTACGCATCTATAAGCGCCCCTTCCCACATTTACCAAAATTCACACGCTCGTTAAGGTAACCATGAGATGAGTGTTCACTATGAAATGACCCGACATCCATGTTATAGTTAAGTAAGTGGGGCCTACAAACTAAACATTTTTTGACATTATACAGGGACTACAGATCACTCGGGAGCTCAAAAACCACCCTAGGTGATCAATCCCTTAGTTGGAACCGTTTTCCTCTAGCCTAGCACCCAAACCGCACGCAGAACAAGGAAAGTGTGTGGTTATGATGCCCCAAATACACACACAAGACTACTTCCATGGGATTATGACCTAAACTCCCAAGTTTAGTGCTAGTAGTTTCAAGATCTAAGCCACTTTTTCAAGATAGACTCTAGACCATTTCCCATAACTTTGTATAAATTTCTAGAATTAAATCAAATTCAATGAAAATGTTGATCAATAAAAACTCAAACATGAACTTGACCTAGACATGCCTATTTCATGACATACATTTCACGAAACATATGGAAAATATGTAATTTATAGGTCATGAATGCATATCTGATCATAAAATGACAATGTGCATCTGAGAATCACCAAGAAGGATCTAAGCCCTTTCTATCTAGCTACAATAGCACTTGTTATGACATGCATTCAAAAACCATTCAAATACATATAAAATCATGTCAAGAGCCATAGACAACATATATCATATAACCAATATCTAAAGAACAAATAAAAAGCATAGAATTCATGGAAATTTAACCATAATGTCAACCCGGTAACTAGTACAAGTATTCAAAAATCATAGTAGGAAAATAACTCTTTTTAATATATGAAACTTCGAATGAAGTTAGGGACTTCTACATACCACCCAAACATAGATTGGGTTTAACCATATATCTCTTGCAGCCAATCACCTTTGCACCATATTCCAATCATGAATGTGGGATCTCATGGAATAAACCAAGACATGACTAACCAGGGCTTCCAAAGGTCAAACTAGATCAACCCTCAACAACAGTGATTCCACCTCCATGGTCCAGAAATCACTAACATCAACTAGCTTGATATCTACCCAATTTTTCCAAGGCTTGAGGAACTAGTAACTCAACCCACAACCTTCCAAGGCTCTAGAGTGTTTGTTCCAACCATGGATCCAAGGACTAGTAAAACAACCCACAAAGGGCTCTGGAGCATTTGTCACAGCCTACGACCCTAGGAACTAGTAACTCAACCTAGACATGTCCAAGGCTACTAAAGTGTTTCTTAGAACCCACAACAATTGGGAACTTTTGCACGAATTAGAAAAACAAGTGGAAACCCCACAACACTATAGCTATCTTGGAAATGGAAAGACAAGGCCAAAAACACTATGAATCTAGGAAAATAGCCATGCCAATGGCAACAAACAACCAAGGAATCACGTGAATATACCATGCATCCAAAAATCAGCAAGGAAATCAAACATGCAACCTATTACCTAAAAATTAATCCAATTATAGTGGTTGATCCAATGGTATTTTTGTGCTTCCCTACTTTCATTTTCCCTTCATTCTCCAAATCCAAGTGAATACTCGAGTGATAAACATGCTCCAAGAATGCTCTAAGTGTGCAAGAGTGTGAGAGAATGAGAGAATGAATAAGAGCTCAACTCAAAACTATCAAAAGGATAGAAAATGATTCTCTGATGTCATTTTATCATTGATCTCTCTATTTCATTCACTTTCCTTCATTTTTCCTCTAATTTCCTTAGCATGCAAATCTATGTCTCTTCACCTTCCTTTTCTCCTATTTTCCTTTATTTTCATAAATAAATACCAATTATTTCCTATTTCTCGTTTTCAATTTCTATATCCATTAATTAATTACATGTGATTCCCACAAAAGTGTTTCTCCTAACATTCAACTTGGAATATGCATCTCATGACCTTCGCCTTATTTTACTTACATGGAAAATCAACCAGGGGTTGTTACAAACCCTTCCTCATTAGGGGGAACGTCATCCTTGATGTTAAATGATGCTTATAAGAAAAAACACATGTTGCATATGGATATTTCTAACCCAATGCAATGCAAAATTTACATCATACCAAACTGTTGAAACCATGAACACCATACTCCTTATTGGAGCTTTATAATACAACTCGATGAAGTATTTACAACACACTACTTATTGAGCTTTATAAAAAAACTTAATGTGATATTTACAACACACATATGCCTAAACATGAACCAAATAACATAGATCAAACACATCTAATCAACCAACAAATAAAGAACAATACATATCTTGCATCTACTCAACTATCTCCCATGTAGCTTCATCAGGCCCAAAATGCTTCTGCTACACTTTAACTTGCTAGATTGCTCTATTCCAAAGCATGATTTTTTTTCGCTGCAAAATGCACTAAGGTTTTGGCTTGAATTTTCCCTCTAGTTCCACCTACAATACAGGCCAATTGATCACATGATCAACTTCCTCGACATACCTCTTAAGAAATGAAACATGGGACATTCATTGTTGGTAGCAGTGCAAGTCTATAGGCCACTAGTCTAATCCTCTCAAGGATCTCAAAATTCCCACAATATCATGGTTTCAGGTTGGCACATGATCCAATCCTCAAATATCTCTTCCCGGGCTTGATGCATAAGTACACATTCTCAAAGTTAGGATATTCTGACACATAGGAAATAGTCCTCTATTGTGTCACCTTTATAAATCCTTCAATCCTATCCCAGGTTGTTCTTAAGGGGG
Source organism: Pinus albicaulis (assembly GCA_034641835.2). Taxonomy (NCBI): domain Eukaryota; kingdom Viridiplantae; phylum Streptophyta; class Pinopsida; order Pinales; family Pinaceae; genus Pinus; species Pinus albicaulis. The sequence goes on along the minus strand of JAXQQM020075229.1, from coordinate 77,899 downwards.
GATGTTAGGATATTCCAACACATAGGAAATAGTTAAGTATAACTTGGTCTAGCGTAGAGTTCGATAAAGTGTGTTTATTTACTATGTACATTTGTAACTTATAATCCGATGGTCACGATATGTAGCGATCCGACGGTTCATTCTCTCCTCGATATTACCGACACTTGATCTATGTATTAACACCCAATTGGTCCATGATCTCTATTTAAAGGGCATGGAGGGTCACTTTTCCGATAACCATTTATGAGATAATATTATGTAAATCTTATTTCTTTATATTAATAAATTACATGAAGTGGTCATGTTGACTCAGGTCGTGGGTTGTTTCCCTCTTTGATGGTTTTAACCACATCAAATACTGGTGTACTGACCTATGATCTATTTGTGAGAGGTGACCTTTGGTGTTTGATCTAAGGAACTTACCCTGTAAATTCCTACATGGTATCAGAACTATTTTGAGGGATGACTCAATTGTTGATCCAAACCTGAATCCGGTTTTACATCATGCGACTATCGTTTTACAGATATATTGTTTCTGACCACTTTCGGGCTTTAGGTTGGGAGAAATTATTTGTTGTGTCTGGAGCCTATGTTACAGTGAGGAACCCATTTCGTTTCATGTAAAAAGGTTTCTAGTTGCCCAATTTATGTCGTTTTAGATCTGGAGGTACAAAGAATTTTTTTTTATAGTTATATTTATTAATCTCTTTGTTTATTTCGGTTTATAGTATTTTTTTATTTCCAAATCTATACCATCTTCTATGTGTATACTCTTTGCTCTGCGTTGTGTGCGATCTCGAAAAATCAAATACAGGAAGACCAGATTTTTCTCCTACATGTGCTCTTTCCCCACAACTTTGTGCGATCTCTGGAAATTAGAAATAATAAGGAAAATAGATAGTTTTTGGTAGGACTAATCGAAAATCTAATGTTTTGTCGTTAGGGTTTATATTTTTTGTTTGCACAGATTGTGTTTTTTTTTTGCAGGAAAAACCACACACATCGAAGAGAAAAAAAAAATCCCTTCCTTCATTCAAACAATGAAAAAATCCTTTTATTATCTCACTTGGTGTAAAGTTACTTTATGAGAATATAGGTATTGGATTCAAGTCTCTTTCTCAAGCTTCCTTTCCAAAAAAGCTTTTTGTTAAGTTATTTTTTCTTAAAAATCCTTTTGGCAGGTTTCTGGTTTTAAAAAGGGGGTTTAATTTAAAAATCACATTGTAAAAGTGACTCTCACTTATTTATAAAAGTGGGTCACATAAAGAAGTTTTTTTTTTAAAGTAGGATTATTGTATTAAGTTTGAAAATGTTGGAATATTGTCATTGATGGCAAAGGATATGGCAAAGAAAAGAGATCAAAGGCGCAACAGATTTTTGGTGAACAACAACTCAAAGGCGCAGCAGAGTTTTGGTGAACAAAAACACGCATTCAAGAAGGATGGGAAAAATGTAAGGATGAATTAATTGTTGATGGGCCGCAACCAAGTATTGCAGAGGAGAATTTTTTTTTTTTGTTATGGGCAGCGCCGTTTTACAGTGGAATGAAGACATTCGTAGTTCCAGACTACGGAGGAGCAGAGTTTATTTAAAAAATAGTCATTTCGGGCGTTTAAGCCCTAAACAACCAAATATGAAGGAAATTGATTAAAACAACGGAGGTCCTTTACGTTTCTGAAAAGGAAAGATCAAGTGGTCCCCACCACCTCAGCACAAATCGCAAGATCGCAAGTTTTGAAGTTTAAATGTCTTGTTGATGTGGATATTTGCGATGTGCGATCATCGCATCGTCGCACCATCGCAACATTGCAATGTCACAAATCACCCTCCGCCCAAGCCAGAGTTTGTTGATTGTTGCGATATGTGATTATCGTAATATCGCACATTTGTTATTTCCACCATCGCAAGTTCCGTTGTTTGTGACGTGCGATCATCACGCCATTGCACGATCGCAATATCGCACATTCAAGTGTTCTGACTACGATGTGGGCCCGGGGTCAAAGAATGAACTCTCATTTATTTGAAGATTGAAGTCCGAGTTAAAAGTTCATTGAAATTTGATTAAAAGTAATGTTACGGAGGCAGTGTAAAGTTTTAAAATAACCGAAAGGTTATATGAATATATTTTATTGCTGAGTCAGTGGCACTAAGAGAAGGAAAGGAATCACGTGCGGGTTTGATGAAGTCGGTTTTCCCATTTCGCACCGCCTTTTGGGGATAAGCAGTAATTTCCGGTTGGATGGCGATTCCATTGATCGGGTAACACGCGTCCCTGTATGACTCTACAAAACCGCCTGTCACTACGTGCCATCGCGCGTTATTGTTCGACCACAGATTTCTAGCGAAATTAATGAGCACCATTGATCTGGGAAGGGGTCACCGGACGGTGTTCGCTTGATGAAGATGCACGAAGGATTATCCAGCGTATGAAGAGGGAATTTGATTGCCTTGTTAACCATATAGATCAGGGGCCGGAGGTAAGTTTTTAAAGATTATGACCACGCCAATCCATTGTAAATGATTTATTAATCATAAATTTATATGGCGAAGATAAAGTTCCTTTTTGGGTCGTTTCGTGTTGTAAAAGCAATTTTGTATGTTTTGGGGATGTCATGACTATAGTAGATTGTTGGACTCGATTATCTATTGTGACCCCGTCCAGGAATACAATTAGCGGTTCGTGGTTTTGACTCATGTTTTTACTAAAGGTGAAATCTATATAAAGTGATGAGAATTATGAAGAAGGTGGTGGTGAAAAACGGTTGATAATAAAATGAATCTCCTTTGGAGATATCTGTACGAATAAACCCTTGATATATCTGAATCGATGGTGCACCTGTAAATATGATGATCAGATCGACTAATGCAATTATGAAGAACATGTGCATGCATAAGCGTGATGAATGAATGAAGCTCTTGAAGGAATGTCTGGATGGGCAAACTCTGTTCTTAACAGAAAAATCTGAATGAGCCTCTGGTCTTGAACGATGGACGAAGAAACGATGAAGAGCTAGCGCATGACTGCTGAAGAAAACATATTAATCCGGTGAGTTTGAGGGTTGAAGCCTTCATTTTGGAAGTAGAATTTTTTTTCCAGTAGAAACTGGTGTTATGTTCAGGGGGTTGAAACTCCCTTCCAGGAAAGGCTGGTAAACGAGAGAAGGTTGTAGCCTTCTGCAGGTGGGTGCTTGCATGCTGGTATGAGTCTGCACTAGCATATATTGTAAAAGGTTTTCTCTATAATAAAATATTGAAGACTGAGATTACAGCAGCGGTGGTTTTCTCCCGAATTGGGTTTCCACCTTAAATCCTAGTGTCCATATGTGTTGTTCATGGTTAATGGTTTGTTCTATTATTTCTGTTCATGCTTAATTCTTATCTGATGCAATTCTCTAAGTAAAGACATAATAAGATATCTGGACATACATGTTGAATGCAGTACTGTAACATATGGTTTTTAAGAGAAAGGAAAGAAAAATTGTTCAGCCTTAAATACTGATTCACCCCCCCCCCCCCCTCTCAGTATTTTTCCCAATAGAAAAGGAAGGGGATTTTTATTTTAAAGTAAAACTTCATCATCAAATTTCAACCTATCACGTAACTATTCAACATCTACTATATAATTTTTTCATTAAGGCATAACTTCTTCATCCAGAAGTCATGTTTAGAGCTGTATTTTTTTAACTGGCCTAATTTTTCAAGATTTTTCCATTGGAGTAGTTGGTTTCAACCTTTCAACTTCAATTTTTTTTTTTAAATGGAGAGTGCATCTTGGGTTATTCTTAACAACACCAATTATTTCCAATGGCTATCCTACATGGTAGATTACTTAGAAGTAAAGGGTTTATATAATAGCCACAAGACAATAAACTAAACCTACTGATAGAGATAAATCTGCTCAATGCGAAAATAAACAAGATCAAGCACAAGGGCCGATAGGAATTTCCATTGCTCAATATCTTAGATTTCATATCCAATAAATTGAATCCCCTGCTGAAGCTATGAGAAAGATAAATATTTTTTTTGGCATTAAAAATGAAATCAGAGCCTACCATCTTGAAAATGAGTTGCTTACTTTGGACCCCCAAAATTTCTCTTCTATTTAAGATTTTTTGTCCAAATTCAAGACCCTTAGACATTTTTTAGAAGGTTGTAAGGTAAAAAAGGAATATGGTAGCGTTATCTATTCCATTATTGCTAAGCTTTGCCCTCCATACTCTATATTTGTTTCCACCTTCCATTCCACTAGAGAAGCCCTCATTTCTCAGCGAATAGCCTACAAGTTCCCATCTTTTGATGCCTTTTGTGATTCTCTTGTAAGAGAACAAGAAAAACTCTTACACGTTGGTATTTTTAATATTGGAAAATATTTTATGAGAGCCTTAGCAGCCCAGCAACAACCATATCAAACGAATCCTAAGAAGAAGCATCCTAAAAAGAATGGTCCTAAACCAAACAAGGGTCTTAATCAATTTCAGCCCCAAACTGAAAAAGAAACTCAAAAAAATGATAAGGAAAAAAAAAATGAAGGGAAGAAGATAGATAGAAATTGCAAATTTTGTAATCATGATGGCCATATAGAGTCAAAATGTTTTAAGAATATGGGAGCCTTGGAAGCAGCAACGAATAAGCACAACATCAATTTTAAGAACTCTTCAACTCCATCTTCAGGAATGTAACTTTCTACTTGTGGTTGTCAAGCATCAAGATCTGGTTATGTATTGAATGTATCTTCTTATTCTCATTCTCATGAGTGGCTCATTGATTTTGGAGCCTCTTACCACATGGACAAAAATAAAACCATGTTTTATTCTTTAAATTATTCTAACACCAAAATCATTTATGTCGGTGACCATATATCTCTTATTTTTTTAGGGTCTAGAACCAGTCATCTAGACAATTGTCAGTTTAATGATGTATTATCTATTCCTACCTTGTCTTGTAACCTTCTATCTGTTTATCAGATAACTCATTCAGGTGAAGGGGAAACAATAGAATTATCACCTCATGATGTTGTAATTAAGGACCTCAAATATCCTAGACATATTTTAGCTACTGGCATTGCTGATGATTCCACAAGGTTGTATAAGTTTGATAAATTTGGGTCATCATGTCTTCCCTCCATTTTTTTTGCTCGTAATGATGACGTGAGAAAACTTTGGCATGAGTGATTTGCTCACTTAAACTATCACTCTATTATAAATTTATGTAAAGAAAATATCGTGACATGTCTTCTTATGGTATCTTGCCGAGATGGTGTTTGCTTCGGATGTGTACTTAGAAAACATCATCGAGATAGTTATGACAAACATGCCTCTTGGCACACTTCAGCCTCTTTGCATCTTGTGCACAATGATTTATGTGGTACTCTTCTAGTTGTTTCCTTCTTTGGCTCCAAGTACTTCTTAAATTTCATTGATGATTTTTCCAGACGCACTTGGGTATACTTCTTAAAACTTAGGAATGAAGTTTTTAACATGTTCTTGGCCTTTAAGGCCTTTTTTTAGAAACAATATGGACATCAAATTCTTAAATTAAGATCTGGCAATGGAGGAGAATATGTTAACAACAAATTTATACACTTTTGCACTAAGCATGGCATTCAATTGCAACATATTGTTCCATATACTCCACAACAAAATGGTATAGTTGAAAAGAAGAATCATACTCTAAAATAAATGGCTAATTGTATGTTTCATTCTAAAGGACTTGATCTTAATTTTTGGGCAAAAGAAATTAATTGTGCAAATTACATAGTAAATCGCACTCCCACTAAGGTTTTAAGGAATATAACTCCAGAAGAAGCCTGGAGCACAATCAAACCATATGTAATTCACTTTCGTGTTTTTGGAAGTGAAGCCTAGGCCCATATTTCAGATACTAAACATAAAACCTTAGAACTTAAGAGTTAAAAATGAATTTTTGTTGGATATTCTGAAGATTTCAAAGGATATAGAATTATTCAACCGAAATGAAAAAATATAATCATTAGAAGAGATGTAAAATTTTATGAAAATATATCGACCTACGAGCCTAGTTCGGTAGGTGTGCCACTTGTTAGTGTCAGTCTAGTCACACTACCATCAGTGATCAAAACTGCTCTTTTTGCATTTGCATATTAGGTGTCTCATACCGAATAAATTTCACCATTCCGCTAGGTCATGGATTCATTGATGGTAGTAATTTTTATCAGTTGTCAATCATGAGGTATTTTCTGATTTTCCTTTCTATGGTCTTAAGTCATTAGTCACTTTCATTCTTAAAATCATATCAGTAGGTCATAGGATGGGTCTCATCAGTTTCTAGGGTCTCACCATGGTCAAATTAATGAGTCAAATGTCAATAAATATCAGCAAGGTCATGAGGAAGCCAATAAGCTCAAGTCACAGCACCAAGAAGAATCAGAGAGAAATTTTATTGAGTTTGATGTAATTTTCACCTCAAAACCATGTTTTGAGGTGAAAACATGATATTTTGTCTTTATTATTATTATTCATTATGTAATTTTATATCATCATATGTAATAAGTCACAATTTAGAAGTTGTTATCTCCCCAAAGTGATGTACCTGCCTTCAGAGAAGTTTTTCGTACCATGTTTAGTGCCAAATCATCTTCCAATAAAATCCATCAGGAAGAGACTGGAAAGAGCTTTCCAACGGTATACTACACTCTCAAAACTGACTTCTGGATTGAAATTTATGCCTAAGTGAAGTAAAATTCCCTAAACCTTCCCTATTTCCCATGTTCCCCTTTAACTTTATGTTTAAATTTTTATATTTCCCTATAAAAACCCCTCTTCCTCTTTCCGATTTACAACATCGCATCATAAATCATTTAACACATATGTTATTGAATTATTAACCACTTCCCCAACCATACCTTGTAGAACTTTATAATAAACAATATCAAAGTTTATTATAAGTTCCACCGATCATAACCACTTCCCCACCATTCTTTGTAATAAAAATTTATTATAAAGTTTTATATTATAAAAAAACTCGCATAACCCAAGTCCCTTCCCCTTTCAATCGCATGTTTTATTTGTATGTCCCGATCGGCCCATCGCAAAATTTTCCGATGCGATTGCCCAGATGGGTTACCCCCGATCGAAAACTCCCGATCAATGTCTCCACCGTCAATCTCTTGCTCTGATCTGATGGCCCACAGCTAATCGAGCCATTGGAAATCGACACTTCCATAATTCCCCCTCTGATTGATCACATCGCAACATTTCCCGATCGCAACATTCCTCGCATCGCAACACTCCCTGATCGCCGATTGCGATGAACATATTATAATATGTTTTATTGTATTACAACGTGTTTTAATATGTTGTGTCCCTCCGCTCATCCATTCTGGTTGCGATTACACTATGTTTATTATATTATATCTCTCTGTCCTGCTCTGATTCCGATTGTGATTTTCATATGACTTTCGCCCCATTTCCCTTCCCTTTTCCCATTTAAAAATAAATTTTCCCTTCACGAAAGGCATAAGTTCAATTTATTTTATTGCAACGGTATTTTCTTAAAAGGTCAGAGAATAAATAAATAGTGGAAAGCAAAGCGACAGTCAAAGGGCTGAGAGCTTATTTAAGACAAAGATTGTTACAACAAGCAGCAAAATAGGAGATCTATTCATCGGATTACCTATTTTCTTTCATATAGCCTAACAACAAAATCTCCAAGTGGTAAAATGCAATGATGTCCCTTATTTTCAGGGGAAGATTGTTGTATTTATTTGCTATGGTTGTATTTCAATTCTTCAGCTCTTACAACAACTCCCTTTTCTTGTGGATATATGTTCCCACATTTCATCCTATTTAATGTAATTGTAAATCATTTGTAAAGAGGTCTGAGAGTCTAAATAGTCTGTAACTTAGAAAGTAGGGGAGTAGTGTGGAAGAACATCTCTGCGCTACATTATACAGTTTGACAAGAATTAATAAGAGATGCAGCTCTGATTTGTGGGATCCATGTGGTATGATATTTAGCATTTGTTTTTCTCCTTTGTTTCATATGTGAATTATTATGTGTTCCATTCATCCATAAACATTTCCTTTTGAATGCTTTCAAGATAGAAAGGTAGAATCCATCCCGATATGCTCTGCCTTGGGAAATCATTCATACTCTGTATTTTTCTTCTGTTTGAAAAGGATCCATTTATTGTGCCCTTTTCAGCTCTGCACCTGTCTTTCCATCCCATCCTCATTAAATTTTAATTGCTAATTTTCCTGCCTATCTTGCCCCATGAAATACCCTGTGTCCTGATTTAATTTCCAGTTTCAACTGTCCCTTTTTATCCCACACATCCCTAAAATTCATTAATTCATTCATTTTATTAAAAAAATTTCCCATCATTTTATCTAGCCTAATATTAGTCCATTTATTGTGTTCCATTGAATATTCTTTCACGGAGAGAGCCCTCTCCTGTCCTTGTAGGGATAACTACAAGGCTGAGTGTGGTTTTTGTTGTTACCTTGTTTTTCCTTTTCATCTTGGTTTCCAATTCAGGTGCTAACATCTCTGGTGACTCCACTAGTGTTATAGCATCATTTTTCACCCTCAGGTGATTCATAATTGTCTCTATGGCCTTGGGCACCCATTCCCACAGACTTTAATAAAATTCATAAAAAACAGTGTTAAAAATCTCATACGTGGGTATGCCCAGACTTTTCTGCGTGTATACGTGAGTCCACATGTAATTTTCCATGTCTGCAATTAAAATCATTAAAAAATATATAAAAATTCCCTATTTTAGGGCTGGGTTGATGGTTACTCCAGTAGTTCAACCACCCCAGCATGTGGCCAACTGTTTCCAACTGATTGAAACTACTTTGAGGGAGTATAAAATCCCCTCATGTGCATGGCCTAAGGGAGAGAGAAATTTTATAGATATTATACTCTGTTGGAATCCCAATTCAAGTCTGATTTCCCGTGCCTCCTGCACTTTCCCAGATTTTTACAGGAAACCCTTGTTTCCTGGAGATGTTCATCAGTTCATATGCCATCTCAAGTTCACAAGTCTTGAAAGTATCTTAGCGAGGCAAGGGTGGGACGGATCTGGACGACCGTCTGTTCAAAGATCGTGGAAGGATTCAGGTGATCTCTCCACTTTTTATTACTGTACATGCTGTTCATAATGAAGAAGAACCATCTTGTTCCTAAATTCATATGTTAACATCTACTTGTATATGTGAAAAGATTATTATTTAAGCATTTATTATTGTTTACATGATGTTTCACATGGTTTTCACTGACATTTAGGGTAATTATATGTTGCACAACTAGATTTCCATGCACGTTTCTTCTTGGTTTTCAGGTTAAGGAGGAAGAAGGGTTGCTGGGGGTTTCGACCCCGCGAGATCTACATCAAACGTAGGATTACGGGTGAGTTCTACTATCGATGTTATCTAGTTTTTAGGATACAAGTGTGGTTGTGTGAGTCCTTCTTGAATAGCATGCCCTGATCTGTGGAGGTTTTGACCCAACAAACCTCTAGGGTGTTTTTTCCCAAAACAGAACTGGCGACTCCACTGGGGATCGCATTTTTGTGATTCCCCTGTTGGGTGGTTTCAGCTGTTTTAAAGGTTTCCAACAGTTTGAATCATTATTACCAGTCCAGTTAACTTTTTCTCAGTCAGATTGAAGACCTGGTTCTTTATCCAAGCTTGATCTTTTTTATTTTTCATTATTTACCTATTCATACGCGAGTTTGTCTATACACAGACGCGTATACATGCAGTTTGCTTCAAAGTAAGTCGCGTATACACGGGTTTCCTTTGACACAATCGCGTATGCACGCTTGTTTCAAAACTTTCAAGCAACGTATGCCTGGGAAAATTTTGAAATTTTTGATTTCTTGACTTTTTAGTCTTGTCTGCCTGTGGAGACCTGTTCCTGCAGTGTCTTTATATCCTCTGGATTGTGTTGATAGTGGTTATTGGTCTTTTTCTCTCTTGATTGGTTGAAGACTGGCTATTAGGAAATTTTTTTTTTAGTGCTTGCATTTCTGGTTCGAGTACCAAGATCTCTTTTTGGGGATTCTTGGTTGTTCTACTTAATCAGAACAGAGAGCTTCTGCTCGTATACTCTTTCCTAGCTTTGTGTCTTGCTTTGTGCTTCAATTTTTGCCTATTTTTTGGTTGGTTTTCTTGAGTTCATTCGGCTAGGTCTTGTTGCAATTTTTGAAGAGTCTTTCTTGGTTCTTTGAAGTTTTTGCTTGCTGCAAGGTTGTACTATTCTTTTGGGCTGAGTTACTGAGTTTCTTCTCTTCTTTTGCTCATATAAATATTGCTACTAAAGTTTCACTATAAGATTTGGAGCTTTCTTGGAGTTTTGCTTGAAATTTAGAGTTGTTTGGCTTGGTAATTGGATAGTGTTCTTGGTCTCTTCGAGCTCTTCTTTTTATAAAATTCAAAAGCTCAAAAAACATTTTGTTTTGTCATTTGCTTTTATTTTGCATTTTTTTTATTTTTTTTGGTTACATCTTTTGAAGCTTTTTTGAGATTTCTTGCCTTTGGTTTTTGACTTGATTTTGGAAAGGAATTGTCATTGGTTTCTTCCTCTTGTTTTCAAGCATATTTTGATGTCTTCATATTGAGAGTTTCTACTTTTGGGAACTAGTTTTGTGGACAATCAAAAAGTGATAGAACTGAAGGATTGTTGGGAAATTTCTCTTGGCTTTGTTAGGATTTGCATCTTAGAATTTGCATGCTCTTAGTTATTTGCATTAGGTGCACTTAAGCATTTGTAGTCATTTTCATAGATTTTGTGAGTGTGAGTTTGATATTTGAAAAGGAAAAAAAATTTAGTCTCGTAGAACCCATGTAGAAATTTCTTTTCATCGAAAGGAAATTATTGCATTTGCATGTAGTTTGGTTTTCATTAATTTCTTTTCTGCGTCACAAAACACCACGAGTTTCATTTCCATATCCCTTTGACTTAATATAACAGCCGATTAAAATAAGCGCTATAATTTAAAAACAACTAGCAATTTTTTTATTAAGTGTCATACACCAACTAGCTAGGTTGTAGGGCCTTGGATTAGGTGAGTGGAGAGTTAACTCTCCAAGGCTGCTCAAAAAAAAACATAGAAGTTTATTAATTGAGCGAAATCCAACTTCATTAGGTGAACCGGGAAAGCTCTCCTCCAGAGAATCAAGCGCGAGGGAAGTGAAGGTCGAGAAGAGAGATACCCCCTCTCTGATTTGTTGGATCCTACCTCAAGACCGTTCTGCCCGGCTTCTGACACAGATTGGTGCCCATATTTGCCATTCCTAGGTTCCACATAGGTGACTGTGGGTGGGAATACCCATGGTACCTGAGGCAGACGTCGTATCACTTCCAACATTACTTCTGGGGGGTGCCCTTGCGAAGATGGGTACTTGTGCTGGCAAAGGCTGTTGTTAGGAGGTCGCCGTAGCTGTTTTTGTCACCTTCGCTAGTAGGCCTGGGCCGTAATTATCCCAGACTACTATCGGGAGGTCCTATTCTTTGCTTTCTTGTATTTTGGTGTTCGGTCGTAATCACCCGGAGCGGAAATACCCGAAGGCTGTTTGCTTGATTGTATCTCAGGGATTTTTTGTAGCAAGTGCTCTTTGCTCCTAGCTTGCATAGCTTTATACCTTTTTGAGTCTAATTAAAATTTGTTAAAGTGGCTGATCAAGCGCCTCGACGATCGAGGAGAATCCGGGGGTTATCTCCCGAGAGTCCAGAGCCTTCTTCAAGAAGGCGTAGGAGTAATTTAGCAAGTGAATATCACCCGGTGGCATCTGACATGGTGGAGAGAGATCCTTCACAAAGGATTGAAGGTTTTGTAATTGGCTTCGGTGTTGGTTCCGAGAGGAGCGTTCCACTCACCTCGAGAGTCTTATTTCCGCAGGAAGAAGAAGTACAAGTACAGGAAGTACCTCAACCCTCTGAGTCACTTCCATCTCCTCTTCCTCCTGATTATCCATTTGTTGTTCAGTACATCGGACCTGAGTCTGCAAGACCAAAAGATCCTCCATATTATTCATACCTTTCGATGGCCACGACTAGGAACGCGGCTTCAGCTGTGAGTGCTGCAGGCATTCAGACTCCTGCTTCTGTAGAAGGAGGAGGCACAATTGCTATATCTTTGATTGCTTCTAGTACTGATGTTTTTGGCTCTGGTTTCACCCAAGCACAAGCTTCTCAATCTGGTCCCTTTTGTTTTGGAATGCCCACTAGTGGGATTCCTTCATTTTCCTTTTCCGCTACTGTAGCTGCATCTACACCCATATCTTCCATGGATAGTGGATCAGCTTCTTTTCAAGGGTTCCCCTTTAGAACTAGGCATATTCCTAGTTCGAATCCTTCTTTAGGGTCCTTTCCATTTAATTCTCAGACTCAGAGTTTCAACCCTTGGTCTGGAGGTCAAAATTCGACTACTTTTACAGGTTGGAACCCTGTATTTACAACAGTGGGGGCAGGGAATCATTTTTACGTTGGTCACCAAGGGAATACTTCTTTCCCTTCGTCGAGTGCTTATCATAATTTTTCCCCTCTTTCTAATGCCTGGAACCCCTATCAGGGGCTTTCCTCTTCATTCAATACTTCAGGAGGGGGAACTGGTCTGGTCTTTGGTAACTCTGCATTGGGAGGGGGCTCTTCTCCTTTTTCTACGAGTTCTTTCTGGCAACCTGGTGCCTTATCAAATCCAGGGTATTCTTTTGAGAATGTCGGGAATACATCCCATCAAGGATGGAATCCTCAAGCTCCTCCTCTCTTACCTTTCCTGGAAACTTTGAACTTGCCAGATTTGTCGAAATTGACGAATGATCCGATCCGATATAGTCCTGGGTGGCCTCCGGTCCCGACCAAACTACCTTCAGACATTCCAATGTTTGAAGGAAAAAATGGAGAGGATCCGACTAATCACATTACCACTTTCCATTTATGGTGTTCATCTAACTCCCTGATCGATGATTCGATTAGGTTGAGATTGTTTCAACGCACCTTAACTGGAAATGCTTCCAAGTGGTATATTGAGTTAACTGGGGGCATTTTTGCTACATTTGGAGATCTGGATACTACATTTCTGAATCAATTCCAGTTTCCTGTCCGCTATGATGCTGGGACTAAACTCCTAGCTAATTTTAAACAGGACGATGCAACCCACATTTCTGACCATATTCAGGAATGGTGGAGAAAGAAGAGGCTTATTAAAGCTCATATTCCAGGAGAATTCCTTTTGGAATGGTTTCTGAAATCTCTGCAGTCAGACATTTCTAAGGATGTATCCCTGTCCGGGGTATTTTTCGAGGAGCAGGCCATTTTTAAGGCCCAACAGCTTGAATTGATATATTCTCAGTCTGGGGTCCTTCATAAATATTTTCCTAATCCTCCTCGCTCCAAATTGGAGTTATCCAAGACTAAGCCCGGTCCTCATGGTGATGGACTTATTGGGTCGATCAATAGTGGTGCATCTAACCTGCTTAATCAATTGCAGTAGTTTTCTTTACAATCTTCTCCTTCTGGTCAGGCTGTTCCTGCTGAATCATCGCCTTCTTAGTCTTTGTCAGTGAATTTCGTTCAGACTTCTAACCCTAAAGAAAATCAACAATCCGAAGGGAAGAAGAAGGGACATAATAAGAAAAAGGGCAAGAATGGGAAGGGTAATGCAAATAAAACCAATGAGCATGTTGGTGAGGGTCCAAAGGATAAAAATAAAGTGAAGTTTCCATTCAAATTATGTACTGGAGACCATCTTACTCACCTTTGCCCTAAAATTCAAGATGCGCAGCGCTTGTTAGCTCAGCAGGGTTCTTCCAGTTCCCAGGTTGTGTTGACAAACCCTTTTCCCCAAGGGAAACAGCTAGTTGTTGGCGCTAATCAAAATAATGGGGCTTCCTCTGGGGGCACCCAAGAAGGGGAAATTCCATCAAACATATACATGATGAGTGCTCACGTGGATGTCGCAACGAGATCCCGTGATTATGGCGAAGATGAGTCTTCGAAAGTCAAGGGTGCTCCCAATGCTACTGAGCCGCTTCACATCACGAAGCCTACTATTGAGCCTATACCTCGGATGCCCAAAGCATCTACTAAGTGTACGGCGATTAATCCAAATGCCAGGGCTGCCCAGAACTACTCTATTGTGGAAGATCTGGCGCAGAGTCCTTGTGCCATGTAGGCTCTTGAGGTGCTCCAGTCTTGTACGGCTCAGCGCAGTGCTCTGCTCACTACTATTGGGGCTGTCGATCCAAAGAACTCTCTTATGATTACATTCTATATGTCAAATTTTAAAAAGAGACTCCCCCATCATATGGCTTTTCATATCAAATCATCGTACCAGAAATGAAATATCTTTCGAACGATCGTTGATGAGGGTGCTTCCACTTGTGTGATGTAACTCACATGTTGGAATGGAATTGGATCTCCCGCAACTGTTCCATCTACTACTCTTCTGACTGTGTTTGATGGGCATTCTCACAAACCGCATGGTATTGTCCCAGCTTTGCCCATCTGTGTTGGGGGAAAAACTGTAAATATAGAGGTTGAGATAGTTGATGAAAGCTTGGAATACAACCTTCTGTTGGGGAGAAACTGGATTTATGAGATGGATGCCATTGCATCTTCATTATTTCGGATTATTTGTTTCCCTCACGAAGGGAGTATTGTTACGGTGTATCAATTGGACTGTCCTCCTGTAGACCCGAATGCATCTAATGACTCAATTATTCCAAAGTTGGATAATACTAAGGCACCTGTTGAGAATTTAGGGGTTGGAATGTATTCTTCCTTGATGGGTACTTTTGACATTCCACCTCCTACAGTTCATATAAATGCAATTTCATCCTCCAGGGTTCCCCTTCGAAGAGAGTTCTTTAGAACTCATTATTTTTCAGACCCTTGGACCTTACCTTCCCCTACTGCCACATTAGCGGAATGTCAAGTGGGTGGAATGGAATTTCCAATGTCTGTAGCCGAGATTTCTTATCAGTCTATTGTTGACTGTGCAGAGTCCATTCCAGCTCCTCTCTCACCAGAAGAGTTGGATGGAGATGTGGCTCCGGCTTGGACACTTAATTCTTCTTCTGCCCAGGGTTGCCTTGATACCACTCTTCCATCTGAAGAGGCCATCCTGGAAGCTATTACTGGTATAGATAGACCGTGGGATGATTTGCATCATCGGTCTTACTTTTTACCTGATTTGAGCGAAGTTGAATCAAGTTTTCCAAGTCCTGTGTCTCCTCGTCCTGTTCGCCCAGTCCTGAACCCTTTAGCACTAACATAGGTACATGCTGAAGGGAACATGGATGTGATTTCTCCAACTATCCCGGTGAACATTTCCAGGGATCCCAATGTCATTGAGAATGTCTTCATCAGAGCTGAATGTTCCCCTGAAGAGATTCAGATTTACACCGATCTCTTTAAAGAGTATAGGGATGTGTTCGCTTGGTCTTATGAGGAAATGCTTGGTATAGATCCATATATTGTCCAGCATGAGATCAAGAGTTACGAAAATGCTAATCCTGTGAGGCAAAAAATTCATCCGGTCAATCCTAGGTAGGCTGCAGCTATCAAAGCCGAGGTAGAGAAGTTGCTCAAGGTGGGATTCATTTTCCCTATTCCTTTGACTGAATGGGTTTCAAACCCTGTTCCCGTAGATTAAAAAAAGGAACAATTCGAGTTTGCATTGATTTCAGAGACCTTAATAAAGCATGTCCAAAAGAAAAATACTGAGAGGGGGGGGTGAATCAGTATTTACTGCATAATCAAATCTTTTTACTTTTTCATTCCTTAAAACCCATACGCTACTTTCTTTCAGTAAACTAGCGTATATACGCGGATCCCCTTTATGAAACTAGCGTATACACAGAGATCTAGATCTGTCATTAAATCTTCACTTATATTATTCCATCATTCATTCATCAGATGTTCAATAAATAGTAAACATGTGCAATAAGAACATAATAAACCATCACATAAAGAATCACACATGAACACCAGGATTTTTAGGTGGAAACCCAAGTCGGGAGAAAACCACCGCTGCAGTTGCTCAGCCTTCAATATTTTATTATAGAGAAAACATCTTACAACATATGTACTGGCGCAGACTTGACCAGCACACAGGCACCCACCTGCGCTCGTTTACCAGCCTCTCCTGGAAGGGAGCTACGACCCCCTGACTCGTTTACCAGCCTCTCCTGGAAGGGAGCTACGACCCCCCGCTCTCGTTTACCAGCCTCACCTGGAAGGGAGCTACGACCCCCCGATCTCGTTTACCACCCTCACCTGGAAGGGAGCTACAACCCCCTGACTGAAGGCTACAACCCTCAGCACCACCTTGGACCACGTTTCATCAATTTTCACACTGGATCCAACAACTTCAATAGAACACCACTTGCAGGCCACATTTCATCATATTTTCATACTGGACCTTTTCCATACTTTTAAGCACAGACATACATCACCAACAGATACATATCAACATAGATCAGATAGCAGAAACATAGCAGAACAGATCAGATATTTCATACCCCTTACTTCAGCAAATCCTAGTTTGCATACGCGCTTTCCCTTCACTGATGTCGCGTATATACGCGCTTCCGTCCACACAAACCAGCGTATACCTCAGTATAAATTTCATTGCGCATACGCTCTTTCTCTTTGCTGAAGCCGCGTATATACGCGCTTCCTCCGCGGCGAAGTAGCGTATAGATCTTCAATCATTACAGATAAAGGTACTTCTTCGATCGAGATCAGCCTGGGGATTTACCCTTTCACTTCGATGTGATGTTCTAGATGCTCGCCTCATCACGTATCTAAGCCTTCCATAGCGTATCTTAGTAGATACAAGTACATTTCGCATCTAGACTTTCTTCATCATTGGTGCATCATCCATTCAGATTTATCTTCAAGTGTAACCCTTTCCATTCAGATCTACTTCAGAGAGAAGTATTCATTCAAGCTCAGACATCTTGCACCCACGCTCATGATTTGCACAATGAATTTCTTCTCCTTATATAGGTTTATCCTTTTCCAATACCACGGGTCAAAGCAATATCATGAGCCTTCAATACCATGGGCCAAAGCAATACCATGAGCCTTCAATACCACGAGCCAAATCAATACCATGAGTCTTCAATACCACGGGCCCCTGTTTTTGCACTTTTTGAGCGCTTTTTCCCATACGCGACTTCTCACGTTCTTTTTCTCGCGTGCATACGCGACTTCCCCTAGGCAAATCCGCGTATGGCTAGAAACATACTCTTTTCATCAAGATTTAGCACATGCTGAATTCCTTTCTTCATTGCCTTCTGTACACACTGTAGATACATCAGATTTACTTCATCAAGAACATATTCTATTAAGCACAACTTCACCAAGTAAGTTGTCATCATCTTCACTAAGTGGGTTTCCTTTCAAGGACAACACTCAGCATCATATTTTCAACAAACATCATATCACATCAGATTTACATCATTTACCAAGTCCATCAAGTCAAGAATAACTTCATCAGATGTATTGCCATCAAGGACAACACATATCAACTGTCACATGTCTTCATCTTCATTTAGTGGGTTGCCATCAAGGACAACACTCTGCATCATATTTCCAACAATCTCCCCCTTTGGACTTGATGGCAACCATGATGGTTTTTGGTTACCACAACAGATAGGTACCATGTCACTCTCCCAAATATGTCACTCTCCTAAATATTTGACATCATTAACTTCTCTTCATTCAAACACCATGTCACTCTCCCCCTTTGACATCAAGGGAAAAGGGCGGATCAAAACCAACACTCTCCCCCTTTTCTCCTCATGAGGAAGAAACATTCTGCAGATCTGATATGTGCTGAAGTGGCCAAGCTCCCCCTGAGTTCATACTGAATCTTCAAACATATTTGTCAATGAAGTACATGACTCTATGAACTTCCTATCACCAAAGACTCATAATTACATCAATTATCCAACCAAGTGGATTTACATATGAGACTCAAGTACCCAACCAAGTGGGTTTACAAAATTTGACTCGCCTTACCCAACCAAGTGGGTTTAAGGCAATGGACTCTACTACCTGTAACCAAGTGGGTTTACAAAATTGACAAGTCCTTACATGACCGAATATTACAATTTTACATCATGGGTCTCCACATGACCTTTTCATCAAAAATTACTTTTCTCATAACCAATACCGTGTGAAGTCCTCAAGAAAGAGAACATATTTCAGAACTATCATAATGCCAACAATGCATTATACTCAACAAAGCTAATGCTCCCCCTGAAACTGTGCATCCAAGCATCCTTTCCATATGACTAAGGCTCCCCCTTAGTTTATGCATCCTGAACACTTTTACCAAAAAATCATCAAGGCATCTTTATCAAAACATTAGAAATAGAATTATGAGAACTGGAACACCACCAAACAGATATATTACAAGATCGTGAGATTCCAATATAAGATCGCAAATAGCAATAAGAGAGTCAACCAACCAAACAATTGCCGCAACCCAACATACGCGGTTTTATTTGCAGAACTTCGCGTATATACGCGACCGTGTTTCGTGAAACCCGTGATCCAAAGCCATCTTCTAAATTTCAAACGGTGATCTGATTCTCCTAGAGGCAAAGACAGAAACTATTCTTCCTGGGACATTTGAATGCTCTCCGGGATCGCGGCTTAAAAAATTAGAACAAGGTAGTTGTGTCTTAAAGCCTTCAGATTTTTTGCAGCATCAATACAATCTTTCCAAGAAAGTTTATCATACCAGAACAACAACTTCCCATAAGAGTCAAGCAATCATTCATGTGGTCCAACATCACCATGATCTTCAAGATTTAACATGTAGGTAAAATATCTCTCAACCATAGTAACACACTCTGCATGATTTATTTCTGAATCAAATGACATCCAACTCATCCATGTGTGAGTACAAAGGATACTTATCAGCAACCAGGGCTCAAAAAATCATCATAATAAATCATGTACCAAGTCATCATCATTTGAGCATGAGTATCACAAAAACCAAAGAATAAGAAATCATATTGTCAACAATGTAATCATCAACCTGCTACTCCCCCTGGACCAGTGCTCCTTTTTAACTTGAATACGTTCATCAACAAGTCATCAGCAACAATCTCTGCATGGGCTGCCCTTATCTCCGAATTATAGGACTTTCATCTCAACAATGAATACTCTTCATCAACAAGCAAACAGGACTCAACCACAATCTTCAACACAAGAAACCATGTATCATATCATCATTATTTAGAACTGAGAAACTAAGCTGAAATTGAGTCAATAATGCAGTTATTAACAGTCAGACTGATGCTCCCCCTGAGCTTCTGCTCCAGATTTTCAGCTATCAGATAAACTCTCTTATCATCAATGCATACGCGGCTGTGTCTGCTGTAACTCGCGTGTATACGCGACTTTGTTTCATCGAACCCGCGTATGGAAAGTGAAATATAGAAAAATTTCACACCTTCATCTCCTCCTGCAATTTTACCTTATGTTCCTGTCTTTTCTTCACACCAGATGCACTGTCAGAAATACATATAACCAGAATAATCAAATCAACCATGAGAGACATCATACATTTCTCCCCCTGTGACGATACATTACTATATCTCATAATGTATCCCACATCATTCCTGCAGTCAATAAGAAAATTCAGCTTCAGAAGCGGATGACTGCAGTAGGGTCAGAATTCCCTACGTTTCTAATCGGTCCTCCATCTTTTTCCAGATTTGTTTGATCTTTCTATTTGTGTGCTGGAAGTTATCCAATTTCTCATATCTGTTCAACCTGCATTCCTTTTCTACATGTCCGTACTTGTTACAAGAATAACATCTAATATGTCCAGAAAAATAAGCATAAGAATCATAATGAGTATTTCTAATATTCCTCCTTTTACATTTAGCTACTTTATGTCCATACTTGTTACATGAAAAACAATATCCCTTGAAGCTACCAGAGTGCCTTTCTGAGTAGAATCTTTTTGTTTGTGGCTGAATTGTTCTGCTTCTGCAATTTGCTGCAATATGCCCATAATTATGACATTTAAAACATTCAACGTTCTTAAATGAATTCCTTTGAGAATTCATGATTGTTGGTTGATCTTTTGTCTCTTTCAACACTTCAGGTTTGCATTGACATCCTCTGAATTTTTAGGACTTCCTTGTGAGCTAGATTCACCTTTAACAGTTTCATGGAAACCAAGACCAAATTTGATAGCAGGAGACCTTTGATTACTTAGAATATTGTCCAAAGTGTTAGTACTATCCTGAAACCTCAAAAGTTTAACCTTTTCTTCTAATTTACCTTTGAGAATGTTTACCTCAACCTCCAAGGCTTGACATCGCTTTGTCATGCTTTCTTCTTTCCTTTTTCCATCTTCTACTTGATCCTTTAGATTTAGGATCTCTTCCTTCAACCAATTTTCGTTTTCCTCACATGTTTGTTCTAGCTCTTCATTCTTCTTATTTGATTTTTCCAGATCTTCTTTGAGAGATAAGATTTCTGCTTCAAGGCCTTCCTTTTCAAATGATTGTAGAGGTTCCTCATTTTTCTTACTTGATGCTTCTAGATCTTCCTGCAGAGAGATGATTGCAGCTTCAAGTCCTTCATTCTTCTTGCCTGATTTTCCAAGATCTGCTTCTAGATCTTTAATTCGATTGGATGCATAAGTATGAAACCTTTGATAGTTGTCCACCTGTCCATTCAACATTTCTATTTGATCTTTCATTTGAGAGGTCATCTCTTTGTAAATAGCTTCTTGCTTAGTATTTGAACTTTGTAGTTCTTCAACTTTAGTCTTGAGAGCTTCCACAACTTTACTATCTTCACTATTGTTTGCACAAAGGAGAGTATTACAAGTGGCCTTATTCTTTTCCTTCTTTTCCATGAGTATTTGTAGAGCTTCGTCAGAAACTTCTGGGTCCATACTGTCACTTTCACTATCATAATCATTGCACATGTAGTTAAGTGAGAGACAAGAACAGCGATTGATACCTGGTTCATCTTCTTCAATTTTTGCTATACATGATTTCTGCGGTATCTTCTTGTTTCGAGTAGCCTTCTTCTTTTGCTTCTTAGCCATGAGCACTTTTAGATCTTGGTCAGAATCTTCTTCATCTTCACTGGATACTTCATCATCATCTTCTTTTGCATAATAACTCTTTCTCTTTTCAAATTGTTTCCATTTACCATGTTTCTCTCTATAAGGACATTTAGCAACACAGTGACCAACTTTTCCACACTCAAAACATTTGAAAGGAAGCTTACCTTTGAATCTTCCAGTTCCTAGTTGGAGTTTTCTCACGAAATTTTCTTCTTCTTCATCAGATATATAGCTGGATTCTTTGACAACTTCCCTTTCTTTTCCTTTTGCAGATACCTTAAAAGCAGCTTCTCTTATTTGAGAAGGACCTCCTTGTCTCATTTCAAAAGTAGTCAGAATACCCTGTAGTTGAACAATAGTAAGAGTTTGCAGATCTTGCCTTTCTTCAATAG
Organism: Pinus albicaulis; assembly: GCA_034641835.2. Taxonomy (NCBI): domain Eukaryota; kingdom Viridiplantae; phylum Streptophyta; class Pinopsida; order Pinales; family Pinaceae; genus Pinus; species Pinus albicaulis. Next base: position 56,410 of record JAXQQM020075229.1, on the reverse strand, counting down.
CTGATACTTTTGACTCAAATTTTGAAGTCAAAGATCTTAAGACTTTTTCCACCAGAGTAGTATCGCTTATGGTTTCACCCAAACTTCTCATACGATTTACAATATCATCTAGACGTAAAAAGAAACTGGAAATACTCTCATCACTATGCATCTTCAAATTTTCATATTCAATTCTGAGGGTTTGGAGTTTTGCACTTTTTGTTCTTTGTGTCTCCTTCATAGCTCGAATGATTTTGTCTCATATTTCTTGTCAATGTAGTTTTATCACTTTAGCAAATTCTCGATTCAGACATGCTTCCTAATAAGACATTCATCGCTTTGGCATTGATTTCATACTTTTCTTTTCGCCGTATCAAAGAGGGAATACTTGCCGGTATTGATAACCTTCTTCCACGATTGCCCATACATCTGCACCAAGACTTTGCAGATATGCTTTTGTACGTACCTTCTAGAATATCATATTGCTTCCATTGAATAGAGGTGGCTTAATAGACATTACTCCTTCTTGACTTCCCATTGCGACGGATCTCCTTTAAGCGATCAAGCTTCTGCACAAGGACCAGCTCTGATACCAATTGTTGGGAAAAATACTGAGAGGGGGGGGGGGGGGTGAATCAGTATTTTCTGCATAATCAAATCTTTTTACTTTTTTCATTCCTTAAAACCCATACGCTACTTTCCTTCAGTAAACTAGCGTATATACGTGGATCCCTTTTATGAAACTAGCGTATACACAGAGATCTAGATCTGTCATTAAATATTCACTTATATTATTCCATCATTCATTCATCAGATGTTCATTAAACAGTAAACATGTGCAGTAAGAACAGAATAAACCATCACACAAAGAATCACACATGAACACCAGGATTTTTAGGTGGAAACCCAAATCAGGTGAAAACCACCGCTGCAGTTGCTCAGCCTTCAATATTTTATTATAGAGAAAACATCTTACAACATAAGGGCCAAGCGCTAGATTGACTTCAAAGAACGCAGGCACACTCCTGCGCTCGTTTACCACTCTCTCTCCCTGGCTGGAGCCCAACCCCCACTCTGCTTAATTACCATTGAAGGGAGCTACGACCCCGTTTCCGTTTACCAAATTTCACCCGGAGGGAGCTACGACCCCGATCTCGTTTACCAAATTTCACTGAAGGGAGCTGAATTCCCCTGACCGAAGGCTACAACCTTCAACACCACCTTGGACCATTTCATCACCACACCGGATCCAACAATCCCAATAGAACAACACTTTGCAAGCCACATTTCATCATATTTCCAAACCTGACCCTTTCCCATACTTTTAAGCACAAAGATACATCACCAACAGATACTTATCAACACTGCATCGATAGCAAACACAGCCAGAATCGCATCGATATTTCATACCCCTTGCTTCAGCAAACCCTAGTTTGCATACGCGCTTTCCCTTTACTGATGTCGCGTATATACGCGCTTCTGTCCACACGAACCAGCGTATACCTCTGTATGTATTTCATTTCACATACGCTATTTTTCTTCACTGAAGCCGCGTATATACGCGCTTCCTCCGTGGCGAAGTAGTGTATATATCTTCAATTATTACAGAGCAGCATACTTCTTCAGATCAGATATTCAGTTCAGATTTACCCTTTCACTTCAGATAGATGTTCGCCTAGATGTTCGCCTCATCACAGATCTAGGCCTTCCATAAGCAGATCTAGTAGATACAAGTGCATTTCAGATCTAGATCCCCTTCTTCATCATTGGTGCATCATATATTCAGTTTTATCTTCAAGTGTAACCCTTTCCATTCAGATCTACTTCAAAGAGAAGTATTCATTCAAGCTCAGACATCTTGCACCCACACTCATGATTTGCACAATGAATTTCTTCTCCTTATATAGGTTTATCCTTTTTTCAATACCACGAGTCAAAGCAATACCATGAGCCTTCAATACCACGGGCCAAAGCAATACCATGATCCTTCAATACCACGAGCCAAATCAATACCATGAGTCTTCAATACCACGGGCCCTGTTTTTGCACTTTTTGAGCGCTTTTTCACATACGCGACTTATCACGTTCTTTCCCGCGTGCATACGCGACTTCCCCTAGACATATCCGCGTATTCATAGAGACATACTTTTTCATCAAGATTGAGGACATGCTGACTTCTTTTCTTCACTGCCTTCTGTACACACTGTAGATACATCATATTTAGCTTATCAAGAACATATTCTAGCAAGCACAACTTCACCAAGTAAGTTGTCATCATCTTCATTAAGAGGGTTTCCTTTCAAGGACAACACTCAACATCATATCATCAACAATCATCATATCACTTCAGATTTACATCATTTAACAAGTCCATCAAGTCAAGCATAACTTCATCAGGTGGAGTGCCATCAAGGACAATACATGTCAACAGTCGCACGTCTTCATCTTCATTCAGTGGGTTGCCATCAAGGACAACACTCTGCATCATATTTCCAACACCCCTGAAGAGATTCAGATTTACACCGATCTCTTTAAAGAGTATAGGGATGTGTTCGCTTGGTCTTATGAGGAAATGCTTGGTATAGATCCATATATTGTCCAGCATGAGATCAAGAGTTACGAAAATGCTAATCCTGTGAGGCAAAAACTTCATCCGGTCAATCCTAGGTAGGCTGCAGCTATCAAAGCCGAGGTAGAGAAGTTGCTCAAGGTGGGATTCATTTTCCCTATTCCTTTGACTGAATGGGTTTCAAACCCTGTTCCCGTAGATTAAAAAAAGGAACAATTTGAGTTTGCATTGATTTCAGAGACCTTAATAAAGCATGTCCAAAAGATAATTACCCCACACCATTTATAGATCAAATCATTGACGAGTGTGCTGGTAATGATATTTTCTCCTTCATGGACGGTTTCTTCGGATATAATCAGATTACTATCTATCCTGAAGATCAGCATAAGACTGCCTTTATTTGTCCTTGGGGTACGTTTGCTTACAAGAAGATGCCTTTTGGCCTTAAAAATGCCGGGGCTACGTTTCAACGGGCCATGTCATATGCCTTCCACGACATCAAACAGATTATCGAGGCATATTTGGATGATTTAGCTGCTCATTCTCGAAAGAGAATGGATCATCATGCTCACCTCTGTCAAATATTTGAACGATGTCGTTTCTACAAGATTAGGTTGAATCTCAACAAGTGTGTTTTCGCGGTCAGATCTGGTCGGTTATTGGGATTCATTGTGTCTAGGGAAGGGATTAGGGTAGATCCCTTCAAGGTTGAGGCAATACTTCGGTTGCCTCCCCCATCGTCTATTCGTCAACTTCAAAGTCTACAAGGAAAGCCTAATTTTCTTCAGAGATTTATCGTAAATTATGCTGAAGTTACCAAGGGATTTATGAGATTTTTGAAGAAGGGAGTTCCATTTTTTTGGGATGACTTTACTCAACACTCATTCGATGCTTTGAAAAAAGCATTGACCTCTGCTCCTTTATTGAGTCCACCTGATTATAGTAGGGATTTCCTTTTGTATCTTGCAGCAGCAGAATCTACCATTGGTATGGTTCTGGTTCAGGAGGATGATGCTCTTGCAGAGCATGTTATATATTATCTTAGTCGAGGATTGGTAGGACCTGAGCTCCAGTATACTCCGATAGAAAAGTTAGCTTTAGCAGCTGTTCATGCTGTGCAGCGACTCCGGCATTATATTCTTCTACGAAAAACTTATGTTTTGGCAGCAGCCAATCCATTTCAGTTTGTCCTCAGTAGGCGAGTGATTGGGGGCAAATACAATAGATGGATTGTGATTTTGCAGGAATTTGATCTTGATTTTATGTCTCCCAAGTCCAATAAATCATTGGTTTTCGCAGAATTGATCTCCGAGTTTCCTTGTGGGGATGGGATAGTCTATGATGAATCCTTCCCGGATGAACATTTTTTTCTTATCTCTCCACATGATCCTTGGTATGGAGATATAATTGTGTATCTCCATACTACGAAGTTTCCCTCTACTTTTTTGAAAGATGAGCGTCGTAAGTTGCGTCACTTGGCTAAGAATTACTTGATCATTGGTGATGCTTTATACCGTCGAGGGGTTGATTCAATCCTGAGACGTTGCTTAACTCTCGAAGAAGCTGAGGCTGTGCTGAATGATTGCCACAGTGGAGCTTGTGGTGGTCATTTATCTGGGCTTGCTACAGCCCAAAAGATCTTGCGTGCTGGGTACTTTTGGCCTTCGATTTTCAAAGATTGTGTGGATTTGGTCAAAAAGTGTCATCCGTGTCAAGTTTATACTCGAAAAATGCGTGCTCATCCAGCTCCGCTTTTTCCAGTCATTACTATTGATCCCTTTACAAAGTGGGGTATTGATTATACTACTTGTAACCCGCCTTCGGCTAAAGGTCACAAGTATATTATTGTAGCAGTAGACTACTTTATGAAGTGGGTCGAGGCTATGCCTACTTTTGGGAATGATGGTGAGACTGCAGCTCTTTTTCTTTTCAACCAGGTTATTGCTCATTTTGGTATTCCTAGAGAGATTGTTAGTGATCATGGCAGTCATTTTCAGAATAGCATGATGGCTGAGTTGGCTCTAAAATTAGGTTTCCGGCAGGAGCATTCATCTCCGTATTATCCTCAAGCCAATGGGCAAGTGGAAGCCATGAATAAATCCTTGAAGACAATTCTTCAAAGGACAATCAATAAAGCTCGATCCAACTGGCATATTATGCTATATCCTGCACTTTGGGCATACAGGACGTCAGTGAAAACTACAACTGGCTTTACTCCGTTTCAACTAGTCTACGAGTTGGAATCAGTATTTCCCATTGAGTGTGAGATTCCTTCTCTTAAGTTAGCTGTTGAACTTCTTCCAGACACTTCTAGTCTTGAGGAACGTCTCCTTCATCTGGAACATCTTGATGAGCAGCGTCGGGATGCCGCCACGATGAATGAAGCACATAAAAATCGAGTTAAAGTTCAGTACGATAAAGCGGTCAAACCTAGGCTTTTTTTGGAAGGTGACCTTGTTTTGGTGTATGCCCAAAAAAAAGATGCCCTGGGGGCAGGAAAATTTAAGTCTATGTGGTATGGCCCCTTCATCGTTAAAAAATTCCTTAAAAAAGGAGCATATACCTTGGTTGATTTTGAAGGAAACGAGTTGTCGAAGCCCAGAAATGGGCTCTATTTGAAAAAGTATTATGCTTAGGCTTCAGCCTGACATTTTGCTTTTGTATATAGTAGTTTTACTTTGTACATATTTGGTTTTTTCAATCTTTGATGGGATGGTGATGTTTTTTTGATCTGCTTTGGCAGGTTGTGTCGAATGTTATGAGTCATTTTGGTTTCGCCGATGGTGCTAGTAGACACACCCGGAACTTGGCTTCCGCGGCTTGGGTGCTTCATCATCCATCCGGTCAGCTGTTAGTATCAAGAGGGGTCTGCATTGGTCCTGCTTCCAATAATATAGCAGAGTACATTGCAGTTATTTATCTACTCTCGGATGCAATATCTTTGGGTGTTGATTCGTTGGTGGTTTTATTGGACTCCCAGCTAGTGGTGTAACAGTTGAACAATACTTATCGTGTTCGAGATCCATTTTTACTCTGGTTGTTCTTGAGGGTACGTTTGTTACAAAGATCATTTCAATTTTTAACTTTCATTCATATTCCTCGAGCTGACAATTGAATGGTAGACTCATTAGCTAATCAAGAAATTGATTGGCATATTAATCATTCCATACAATAAAATTTAATTATCAAAAACATCATAGAATTTTATACATTTGTCACATCACATCAAACATCATTGTATATATATTATCAGAGTGTTCAAAAATTATACAAAATTTGGATCCATAAAGCATACAAAAAAAATTGGGCTTATGCCCAATCATGTTCAATCTCAAAAAATATACAGTCATCTAGTATATCATATCTATCTACTCCTGTGGTCCCTGCGCAGAAGTTGTGTTCCTATAGAACACGATCGTGGTGGCAACTCGGTGGAATAACGGTACCTAGTCACGGGGTACTCCTACCACCCGTCTCTGGATGGCTTCAGGCAGATCTTCGACTGCAGCCATAGGTACTTGGTGGGTTAACCCCTCCAAGTTCCTCTGTACAGCCTGGAGGGTTTTGTCTGGATCTACTGTATCTGCCTCGCCTCTGCGACGCTTATGTCGTGGATAACCCTCAGGTCGAACTAGTCCAATATCTATATCATCATCATTATAAAATTGTAAGTCATTTTGAATCCAATCAAAAACATGTTTGTTTTCCATTTTTTCACATATATTGAAGAAATCCAAAAAAAAAAAATTTATATAAGTCAAAAAATCTCAAAATTACCGACTATGCCCCATGCCGTGCCTAGTGGAAGGACAAGGTCTGGATCGCCATGAAAATCCAACCCGGCATAGGGATAGTCCTCCACAGAAATGATTTGTTCTCCCCACCATTGAAAGAACTCATCATCCCAAGTGGTTCGGGGAACTTCACTTCCCCCCAATCTCTTCATCAAGTCAACCCATCAGGCAATTCTTGGGTCTCTCGGGCTATTGATAAAAGAGATCACTTTGGGTCTCAGCCCAGAAATCTTCTCGAAGAAGAATGTCATCAAGATTGTACCATATCCAAAATGTTTTGTCTTTACTTTTCGGATAGAAGTAAATTCTTGCTTCATGTTCATCAGTAGAGCTGTGCACCAATCATATAAATGAGTTAAGCATTCCACTGCTATACTCATTTGAGTCCTAGATGCCTGGTGTAGGGAAGCGGATCCCGCTACCCTGCCAATGGTAAAAAGGAGAATTTTCATGTGAAAGTCTCTTAAATCTTTGATAGCAATTTGAGTTCCAACTTTCTTGGAACCCTCTACGCAGTAGACGTGGACGTAATCTTCCATGGTTAGCCCTCCCAAAGGCTTACCATGCAAGTCTACTAGCTCCCCCCTCTGGGAGAGTCCAGTAATAAAATAGATATCTTCCACCTTGATGCATATGGGCATTTGATCTATTATGAAGCAATCTTCTTCTGGTTCCCAATAGTTCACAAGCATTTCGAGCAACCAGACATTACTGTTCATATTTGGCATTTTGAAAAACTTGAGCAATCCACAATTTTAGAGAATATTTAGTGATACTTGGTCCCGCATGACTTCATTTTCAATGGCACTGTGATCACGCTCTCTCCAAGATATAGTCATCCTGCAAAAATTCAATAATTTTTTCATTAGATATGCGTTTTTTTATTTTGGGTTGCACATACATGATTTTCTTTGTGCACAGTCGCATATATACGCGACTTGGTCATTATAAACCTGCGTATGCGCAAACCCATGATTTAAAAAAAATGGTTCTACGGTGAAAATTCCTAATTTTTAACTTATGAATGGACAAAATGAATAACAAGGATGAATTAAGAGCTTACCTAACAAATTCGGTGAAGTTTGACGGTCGATTGCTCCTATTTTGACGAAAGAGGCTTTTTCTCCAGAGCACTTTTTCCCAAATCAGGAATGTAAAAATGAACCAAATGTGAGGTAACTTGTCTATTTATGCCCAAAAAGTTGAAAATTTTCGCAAAAATTTGTTATGCTTATTTTTTCAATCTATCTTAAGCTGCATAACCCAGCTGCTTGGAAGTGCCCAGATTGGTATATTTTCAGGTACATTTTGACGAAGTTGAGATTTTTCTCGGTTTTTTATCCATGATTATTGACCCGTCATGGTAGGTATATGATCTTCACTGGCATATAGGTTAGGGAATCCACTTTCCATTGCATTTTGCATACTGGCCTCCATTCTGATCACTTGCCATAGGGTCGATCCCATCAGGTCATGAGTATTACACCCATTTCACTCGCTGATTATTTAATCATGACTTGGTGGTAGAGCCTTCCTTTACATGGGCTTCCTAGTTAGTTCCTCGCTAGCATTTGTTGCCCATGCTATGTTTTATGTAGGCTCGAGAGTCCTCTTTAGTCCCGCCATGTCTTATGTGTTGAAGCTTCATTCTTCTTCTTCCTCACTATCATTTTTCTGGCTATTACCCTAGAGGCTCCCTGGTGTTATTGAGTTGTATTACTGCATTGCATATTGGCTACTTGTTTATCCTGGCCTTTAGCTGGCTTCATTTCGGACTCAATTTTTAAGCCAACTTTTGATCTTGACTGTCTGTACAAGTTAACCATTGCATGTATTTGGCTATCGCGACTTGACACCCTTTTACCCATGGATGGAACATTCCTCTGAGTATCGCTTACCAATTTCCTCCACCTTTCATTGAGCATAGGATCGTTCCAATCCCAGGAACTAGTGCATCTGTTTCTTGATACTTGTTCTGTCCATTGTACCATAGCATTATTTTATTCTTTTTCAGGCTTATTATATGAAAAAGACAAAAAAATCAAATATAACAAAAAGAGCGGGAACGGGATATAACTTCATAATTTGATGGCAGTACAGTGTCAGTTTTTCGCCCTTGAACAAAGCACATACACTTATATCTTTCCTCCATTTGGGATGGTTTTAGTTTTTGACCTAGGTTCAACCTTTGCCTTGTTTCACTGGTCAGTCCTCCCCCGGTTGGTTATCTCTTCCAATCATATGGAGAGTTTGTTTTTCCTCCTGCATAACATACTTATACAGTGTCACCTTTTACTGCCATGGTAATCACGAGTCGTGCTTTTTTTCAAGGGAATTCTAACCAGAGTCGACCATTCTGCAGTGTCTCTTGACTCATTATTTAGTCGGCCTTCCCGGTTTTGTCAATATCCTGTTCTATCACATCAGATGTTTTGGTCTTCTGCTCGTGCTGGTTTAAGGTCTCCATTGACTTCTTGCTAGCGGGTTTGTCTCTTATCGACTACGACACATTTCTCTGAGAGCAAACCTAGAGCCGCACCCTGGCCCTATTTCCATCATTGATAGGTGACCTTGTGCTCATCATTTGATCATCATTATGGGTTTTTGACTGAGTGGTTTCCCCTGTGTTGGATGTCAGCATACATTATCACACTTGGGATTCGTGCAGTACCTTGATTTCCATTTGACCCTATTGGTGGATATCTTGCCTCTGTGTCAGCTTTCATTATTTGTTGGTTCAGAGGGTTTCTTCCATGCACTAGCTTCATCTTGTGCATGTTGGAAATGTACTTTGGTTTGGTTCCGTCACTCTACTTCGTCCGATTCCTTCCAAATCTTGGCCTGCAGGTTACACTCGCACTGGAATGATGTGGGATGCCTTAATGCCTTCCTTCCAGCAGATCTTTTCCCATCAACTCCGACTCGTTGCTCTGGGAATAAGGTCTAGAGTATTTTTGTCAGTATCTTAGGGTTTGCAGTCATCAGTGGCAAACTCTTCGCTATCGACAGTGGGGATTCATCATTGCCTCATGATTGGTAGATTATTTCAAGTGTTCGACTTCAACTCATTCATTCGCACTTGTTAGATTGTACTAGGGCACCTTGACACTCATTTTCATTATTGGTGGGTTGTCTCGCGTTGGTTAACGGTTTACATTATTACCTGGTAATCCAACGATTTCTCACATGGTCGACTTCAGCTCATTTATTCCCATTGTGTAGAATTGTGCCATAGTGATCGGTGAAGAGCTCGGGTTGCATCAGCATTTCTCGGTTCACTTTTGATAGTCCATTCAGTTTCTGCCAGTGATGCCATTCACCCTTATATGTTGCAGTGTTAGTACAACAGCATCCTATATGTTGGCTCCTGAGTTGCGTGATTGTACCATTTATTCCACCTCTTATGATTTGGTACTTGGAGATTCAGTTACTTATATGATCAGACATCCAGGTTCAGCATCATTGATTAGCTTTCTATATGTGATACTTAGACATTGATTCTGACTTGTACTTCCGGGCCATGCTCAGATGATTCATTGTGTACTTTCAGTTCAGGTATACTTGTATACATTTTGGATCTATTCTGTACTTTCGATATGATGTATTTTTGACTGAGCATGGGTATGCCCGCCTCAGCATGAGTTGACTCTCTGTTTTCTTTCATTGTTTTTTGACAGGCTGAAATCTGGTGAAGTCCTCCCTTGTCCTTGCGAAGTTCTTTCTATGTGCATAATACATTTCGGCCATCATGTACCTCTTCTGACCTCATATATTAGGGGGCATCTGTTATAGCATCATTTTTCACCCTCAGGTGATTCATGATTTTCTTTATGGCCTTGGGCACCCATTCCCATAGAATTGAATAAAATTCATAAAAAACAGTGTTAAAAATCCCATATGTGGGTATGCCCAGACTTTTCCACGTGTATACGTGAGTCGACATGTAATTTTCCGCGTATGCAATTAAAATCATTAAAAAATATATAAAAATTCCCTATTTTCGGGCTGGGTTGATGGTTACTCCAGTAGTTCAACCACCCTGGCACGTGGCCAACTGTTTCCAACTGATTGAAAATACTTTGAGGGAGTATAAAAGCCCCTCATGTGCATGGCCTAAGGGAGAGAGAAATTTTATAGATATTATACTCTGTTGGAATCCCAATTCAAGTCTGATTAACCCTGCCTCCTGCACTTTCCCAGATTTTTACAGGAAACCCTTGTTTCCTGGAGATGTTCATCAGTTCATATGCCATCTCGAGTGCACAAGTCTTCAAAGTATCTTAGCGAGGCAAGGGTGGGACGGATCTGGACGACGGTCTGTTCGAAGATTGTGGAAGGATTCAGGTGATCTCTCAACTTTTTATTACAGTACATGTTGTTCATAATGAAGAAGAACCATCTTGTTCCTAAAGTCACGTGTTAACATCTACTTGTATATGTGAAAAGATTATTATTTAAGCATTTATTATTGTTTACATGATGTTTCACATGGTTTTCACTGACATTTAGGGTAATTATATGTTGTACAACTAGATTTCCATGCACGTTTCTTCTTGGTTTTCAGGTTAAGGAGGAAGAAGGGTTGCTGGGGGTTTGGACCCCGCGGGATCTACATCAAACGTAGGATTACGGGTGAGTTCTAATATCGATGTTATCTAGTTTTTAGCATACAAGTGTGGTTGTGTGAGTCCTTCTTGAATAGCATGCCCTGATCTGTGGAGGTTTTGACCCAACAAACCTCTAGGGTGTTTTTTCCCGAAACAAATGGGGAGAGTAATTTATTTGAAACAGTAAAGCATATCCTCCCCGATAAAGGATGACAAATTTTAGATCTGATTGTTGATGGTGAAAAAAAATCAGATGCATATAAAGGCTGAAAACATTCACCTGATGACTCCATTCACTGAAAGATCCAGAAAATCAAATCCTTCATGGTGACTCCACTGCAGAAAGATTAGTAGCTTTAAGATATTTGTTTTAAGATGGAACATATTGCAAGAAGATATGCTCCCATGAACCAAGATCACATTCCAGGTTTCTCAAATAAAATGCCAAAGGTGGACTGGCTTTAGAATTTTCCTATGCTCAGACATGTGGAAGGTGATGATGCTGCTCTTCATCTGGTAAAATTTCACATTCATGTGCATAAATTAAAGATCGATTTTCTTTAAGACTGTTTGATGAAAATGTTTATGGCTACTCTGGAAGACGAAGCTCGATCTTGGTATGAAAATTTTCCCCTTGCTTGTATTTATGGTTTAAAATATTTTCATACCATATTCTTTGAAAGGTATAGAGAATCTTGTCCGTCTTTAATGTTAGTTCAGAACTATTGCAAACATGTTAACAGTTTCATTGAAAATCTTGAGAATTTTTATGGAGATGATGAATTCATGGACGAAGAAATCATGGAATCGCTCTATGAAAATCCATTTTAGCAGCACACAGAAATCTTTGAGAATACTTATCAAGATCAGCAGGTTGAAGATCTTTGTACAGTTGAAAATGATGAAAGAAGAGGCTTTATTTCAAAACTGATTGAAATAAAGGATGAGATGCCGCTAATGGATGTTCCAATGTTACATAGTGATAAAGTTAAGCGTTAAAATGTGATGAGGAAGAATACGATGTTCCAAGTCCCATAAAAGAGAGTTGTATTGTTGAGGCCGCCTCAAATGAAGAAAAAATAGTTATAGACCTGAGTTTTCTCGTTCCATCAGAAAAGAGTCTTCACGAGGAGGTAATCCATTCCCTTAATGAAAAACAAGACGAGATATTTGTTCAAGTAAGTGAAAGAGTTTATTTGGATGAAACTATGGTAGATGATAGAAATGATAGTGTTGGATCTAAAGAACCATCTGAAGTTTCTTCTCTTATGATTGATGAATATGATGGGAAAAATGACAATCTGGTTGTCATATCATATGAAGATGACCAATAATATATTCAGATTACAGAAGATCAAAGCGTTCAGGACTGCCTTTCAGACTCTTCTTCCTATGTCTCATGGTTTGAAATGTTTTTTCAAGAGGAAATTTGCTCATCTGCTTGTTCAGAATTTTTTGAAGAACAGGAACACACTCTTACTGAGGTACATTATGAAGCAAGATCATAATCAAAAGAAAAAGAAAAAGACACCTTGTTTCTTCAACGGGAGGTAAATCTTAATGTTTTTCAGGACCCAGTGGAAAATATATTACAGCTAGCAGTGAAGGTAATTATTGCAGTATTCAGTGATGAAGGAGATCATGGCCAACCATACTTTTGGATGCCCAGTTGCAAGTATCTATGGTTGACCAGAGGATATGACCAGGAGAATCAATCAAGGAGGCATCTGCTTGATTGGTTACATTGGCATTTTGATATAGCATGATGGTACATTGGCCTTCTAGAAACACATGTGGTTATCATCAAGATTTGAAACCTCAATTCTTGGTCATATACTACCACCAAAGCTTCAAATGTCAAGTTTTTTTCTAGGTTAGCTTTGAGTCACTTTTGAGCCAGTTTGTTGGGTCAAATTTCATTCAGTATTCAGTTTGGTTTTTAGCTATTGACTCCATGCACAATGGATAAGGCTACTTGGTCTACGCTGTTCTTGGCACCTCCAAGGAGCTACCATCCCCATTGGAGCCAATGTTAGTGTCAGTCTAGTTACACTGCCATCAGTGATCAAAACTACTTTTTCTGCATTTACATATTAGGTGTCTCATACCGAATAAATTTCACCATTCCGCTAGGTCATGGATTCATTGATGGTAGTAATTTTTATCAGTTGTCCCTCATGAGGTACTTGCTGATTTTCCTTTCTATGGTATTTAGTCATTAGTCACTTTCATTCTTAAAATCATATCAGTAGGTCATAGGATGGGTCTCATTAGTTTCTAGGGTCTCACCATGGTCAAATTAATGATTCAAATGTCAATAAATATCAGCAAGGTCATGAGGAAGCCAATAAGCTCAAAGTCACAGCACCAAGAAGAATCAGAGAGACATTTTATTCATTTTGATGTAATTTTCACCTCAAAACCATGTTTTGAGGTGAAAACATGATATTTTGTCTTTATTATTATTATTCATTATGTAATTTTATATCATCATATGTAATAAGTCACAATTCAGAAGCTGTTATCTCCCCAAAGTGATGTACCTACCTTCAGAGAAGTTTTCCACAGCATGTTCAGTTGCAAATCATCTTCCAAGTAGATCCATCAGGAAGAGCCCGGAAAGAGATTTCCAACGGTATACTACACTCTCAAAACTGACTTCTGGATTGAAATTTATGCTTAAGTGAAGTAAAATTCCCTAAACCTTCCCCATTTCCCATGTTCCCCTTTAAATTTATGTTTAAAGTTTTATATTTCCCTTTAAAAACCCCTTTTCCTCTTTCCTATTTAAAACATCGCATCATAAATCATTTAACACATATGCGATTGAAATATTAACCACTTCCCCAACCATACCTTGTAGAACTTTATAATAAGCAATATCAAAGTTTATTATAAGTTCCACCGATCATAACCACTTCCCCACCATGCTTTGTAATAAAACTTTATTATAAAGTTTTATATTATAAAAAAACCCGCATAACCCAAGTCCCTTCCCCTTTCAATCTAATGTTTTATTTGTATGTCCCGATCGGCCCATCGCGAAAGTTTCCGATGTGATTGCCCCAATGGCTTACCCCCATTGGAAAACTCTCGATCGATGTCTCCACCATCGATCTCTTGGTCCGATCCGATGGCCCACAGCTAATCGGGCCATCGGCAATTGGCACTTCCATAAGTCCCCCTCTGATTGATCGCATCGCAACATTTTCCGATCACAACATTCCTCGCATCGCAAAACTCACCGATTGCCGATTGCGATGAACATATTATAATATGTTTTATCATATTAATATGTTTTATTGTATTACAACATGTTTTAGTATGTTGTGTCCCTCCGCCCATCCATTCTAGTTTCAATTACACTATTTTTATTATATTATATCTCTCCACCCCACTCCGATTGCGATTGCGATTTTCATATGACTTCCACCCCATTTCCCTTCCCTTTTCCCATTTAAAAATAAATTTTCCCTTCACGAAAGGCATAAGTTCAATTTATTTTATTGCAATGGTATTTTATTGAAAGGTCAGAGAATAAAGAAATAGTGGAAATAAAATCGACAGTCAAAGGGCCGAGAGCTTATTTAAGACAAAGATTGTTACAACAAGCAACAAAATAGGAGATTTGTTCATCGGATTGCCTATTTTCTTTCATACAGCCTAATAGAAAAATATCCAAGTGGTCAAATGCAATGATGTCCCTTATTTTCAGGGGAAGATTGTTGTATTTCTTTGCTATGGTTGTATTTCAGTTCTTCAGCTGTTAAAACAGCTCCCTTTTCTTGTGGATTTATGTTCCCACATTTCAGCCTATTTAATGTAATTGTAAATCATTTTTAAAGAGGTTTGAGAGTCTAAATAGTCTGTAACTCAGAAAGTAGGGGGGTAGTGTGGAAGAACATCTCTACGCTCCATTGTATGGTTTGACAAGAATTAATAAGAGATGCAGCTCTGATTTGTGGGATCCATGTGGTATGAGATTTAGCATTTGTTTTTCTCCTTTGTTTCATATGTGAATATTTATGTGTTCCATTCATCCATAAACATTTCCTTTTGAATGATTTCAAGATAGAAAGGTAGAATCCATCCCTATATGCTCTGCCTTGGGAAATCATTCATACTCTGTATTTTTCTTCTGTTTGAAAAGGATCCATTTATTGTGCCCTTTTCAGCGCCACACCAGTCTTTCCATGCCATCCTCATAAAATTTCTAATTGCTAATTTTCCTGCCTATCTTGCCCCATGAAATACCCTGTGTCCTGATTTAATTCTTGGTTTCAACTGTCCCTTTTTATCTCACACATCCCTGAAATTCATTAGTTCATTCATTTTATTAAACCTTTTTCCCATCATTTTATCTAGTCTAATATCAGTCCATTTATTGTGTTCCATTGAATATTTTGTTACGGAGAGAGCCCTCTCCTGTCCTTGTAGGGCTAGCTACAAGGCTGAGCGTGGTTTAGTTTTTACCCTATTTTTCCTTTTCAGCTTGGGGTCCAATTTAGGTGCTAACACCACCTTTGGCCTGCGGGCCTGATTCAGCATATGTGCCACCTCTCTCTATCTCCTCTAATTTTGAAAAAAATCCTTCTAGTTTGAATGATGATAGAGAGGATGAAAATCCTCCTCCAAATCCTCAAGATATTCCTTCAGCTCCACAGCCTCCAAAATGGGTTTTCTCCACTCAGGATGCAATAGGTTCTCTTGTGGGTGATCCTGCAGATCAATTTGATACATGTTCTCTGTTCGAAAGAGCCTCTTCCTTATTGGCTCAAGTTCGAGAAAATCCTGATCCAGACACCTTTGAAGAAGCTTCAGGTCATCCATATTGGGATGAAGCTATCAATGAAGAATATCATTCCTTATTAGAAAATGATACTTGGGATCTTTTTCCTATTCCAAAGGGAAGAAAACTTGTTAGATGAAAACGGGTTTACAGAACAAAGTTTGGACCAGATGGAAAAGAGGATAAACATAAAGCTCGTCTTGTTGCTAAAGTATTTTCAAAAGTTGAAGGAATTGACTATAATGAAACCTTCTCCCCTGTTTCCAAAATTAATTCTATTGGCCTTGTTCTTTCCCTTGCTACCTCCTTTAAATGGGAAGTCCCTCATATGGATGTTAAATATGCCTTCTTACATGGGGATTTACATGAAGAAATATACATGGAACAACCCCTTGTCTTTATCCAAAATGACTCTAGCCTTTCTTTTCAACTTAGGAAGTTTGTTTATGGTTTCAAGCAAGCCCATCATGCTTGATATGCCAAAATGGATAGCTTTCTCTTAGATAATGGATTTTCTAGATGTCATTCAGACAACATTGTCTACACTATGAAAGTGGGTAAGTCCTTAATAATCCTTTTTCTTTATGATGATGATATTATCCTTACTGGTAGTGATCCAAACCATATAAACCATGTGAATTCTAGCCTTAAAAAGAAGTTTTAAATGACAGACTTAGGACAATTGCATTATTTCCCTTGTCTTCAAGTCTTGAAATCCAAATAAGGTATTACCTTTCTCGATCCAAGTATGCATGTTATCTTCTATGCCAGATTCACAAGGAAGACTATAAGTCATCCCCTTATCCCTTTCAGTCTGGAGTCAATATTTCAGTCACTTGTACTTCCCCTAAAGTTGATGCTACCTTATATCATCAACTTTTTGGTAAAATTATGTATCTAACCCAGACTCATCCTAACCTTTCCTTTGTCATTTTTCTTGTTGCTCGGTTTATGCACAAAAATCATGAAAGTAATTGGAAAGCAGCTAAAATAATACTTCAGTATATTTGAGGTACAATTCAGTTCATGATTCATTACAATGTAGGAGCATCCTCATTTTTTATTGGTTTCAATGATTCTGATTGGGTTGGCGACCATTCACTCTTGGTTCAGGACCTATTACATGGTCTTGTAAGAAACAAAGTGAAATCTCTCTTTCTTCAGAAAAAGTAGAGTATCGTGGTGCAGTTGAAGTCAGCAATGAAGCCTTTTGGCTTCGTCAGATCCTATCTAAATTTGGTATTCATCAGTAGCCATCCAACTACACTTTGGTGTGATAATAATATTGCCATTCAACTATGCAAAGATCTAGTTTAGTATCAATGCATGAAACACATTGAGCTACACATACACTTCATCAGAAATCTCATTCATGATTGTATTCTTGAAGTGTAGTATTTTTCAACCAATGATCAAGTTGTTGATATCTTTACAAAGGCTCTCATAGAATCAAAGTTTAACAAAATTTGATCTATGATTGGAGTTCAGGAAAGTTATCATTAAGGGGGGATAGGCTCTAATGCCTCCTTTCTTCTCATATTTTGTCACCTTTGTAAATCCTTCAATCCTATCCCATTTTTTTCTTAAGGGGGGATGTTAGGATATTTCGACACATAGGAAATAGTCTTCTATTGTGTCACCTTTATAAATCCTTCAATCTTATCCCAAGTTGTTCTTAAGGGGAGATGTTAGGATATTTTGACACATAGGAAATAGTATTTTATTGTGTTACCTTTATAAATCCTTCAATCTTATCCCAAGTTGTTCTTAAGGGGAGATGTTAGGATATTCCGACACATAGGAAATAGTTAAGTATAACTTGGTCTAGTGTAGAGTTAGGTAAAGTGTGTTTCTTTACTATTTACATTTGTAACTCATAATCTAACGGTCATGATATGTAGTAATCCAATGTTTCATTCTCTCCTCTGTATTACTGACACTTGATCCGTGGCTTGACACCCGATTATTCCATGATCTCTATTTAAAGAGAATGGAGGGTCATTTTTCTAGTAACTGTTTATGAGAGAAGATTATGTAAATTTTCTTTATTTATATTAATAAATTTCCTGAAGTTTCCGCATTGGCTCAGGGCATGGATTATTTCCCTTTTTGAGGGTTTTAACCATGTCAAATACCGGCATACTGTCATGTGGCCTTTATATTCCTATGCTAAATCCCACAATATTGATGGAGGTTAAATCCCACAATATCGAGGTGTCAGCTTAGCACATGATCCAATCCTCAAAGATCTCTTCTTGGGCACAATTACACATTCTCACCAACCTGAAACTCCTTGAATGCTCTATGTTGATCTGCATAACTCTTCTTCTTATCCTTTATTACGTTTAAATTCCTATTAATAACATGCATCTCTTGTTCCATATCAGTCAATATATTTGGTCCAATTAGCACCCTTTTCACTAGATCACTCTGGCTGATACAAGTATTACAACTCCACCCATAAAGAGCTTCAAATGGACTCACCCTCAAGGATTCTTAATGCCCATTATTATACAAAAACTCTAGAAGTAGGAGAAAATCCTCCCACTTCCTTTGATGATGCATGACATAGATCCTCAACTAGCCCTCAGGAATCTTGTTGACCCTCTCTATCTATCTGTCTCTTCATAGATGAGAAGTTGTACTAAAAGCTACTTATATCCCCAAGCCTCCAAGGAACTCCTTCCAAAGCTTGTAAGTGAACTTGGCATATTTGTCTGATATGATCTTCTTGGGAACACCATACAATCTATGTAACATCCTTGGTTAAAATTCCATGTAATAAAAGTTTAAAAATAATAAACACAGTTGATGGGACACTTATTCCAAGATGAATGTTGGGAAAAACATCATAGGGCATGTTGGTTTGGTTATCATGGCTAAGGAAATTTTCCAAGGCAAAGGAAAAGGCTTTGGAAAGGAAAACTGGAATTTTTGGCACATTTATTTCATAAAATAATGGATATTAGCAGAAAAGGGAGATTAAAGATAACAAGTTTCATGTGAGGAGGAAATTGAAGGAAAATAATGGAAAATGAAGAAAATAGAGGCCTCTTCCGTAAAACAGATTTTGAGGATCAAATGGTACCTTTTTCAAATGATTTTTTTTTGAGCTATCTCATTTTTCTCTCTCTCTCACACACTTTGACACTTCTAATTTTTGTATAATTTGGTCATTTGAGCAAGAAAGGAAAAGCAAGCAAGGAAGAGAAGGATCAAGCAGTTACAACTAGATTCTTTGTAGGTATCTATTTTCATAAGTGAGTTCCTTACTTGATCTAGCATGCATGGTATTGCATGTGGTTTCTTGATGTCTTGGCATGGGCTTTTCTAGGTGTGATAGTGGTTTTCAACCTAGCATTTCCATTTCTGTATAGCTTTGATGAGATGGGTTTCTCATACTTCGGTTGAGCTGGATTGCCGGATGGATACAAAAATGAGTGGGGTGGATCTCTTAAATGACAAACACATGGCCTAGTGGTCCCTAAACCAGACTATGTATCATGGTAAAGCCACTAGCCTAGTAACCCCTGAACCAAACTATGGGTTGCGGTAAAGCCATATTGTGTGCCTCAATCGTCCTAGGAATCCTTGTCGGTGAATTAAAGGATATACGATAAATACAAGAGGTGGATTTATCTCCATTTGGCCTAGTAGTCTGAGGATGGGATGTATGGTAAAGACTGGAGTGATGGTCTCGGTGTAGGGCCCAGTGAGCCCTGGTTTAGATTATGGGTTACAGTAAAGCCTGAGAGACTAGGAGACACTCAAATTCCTCACGGTGTAAGAAGATAACTCTAGTAGCATCCATGCTTGTTTGGTTATGAGTCCCACATTCATGCTTGGAATATGGCATGGGGGTGATTGGCTGAAGAGAGATTTGGCTTAGCCAATCTATGATCAGGTGGAACTGGAAGTCCCATCTACGGTTGGCTTTTACATTCAGTAATGAAGAGATAATTCTTATGGTATTTGGTATGCAAATTTGTTGGCTTATGTATGGATTTATTGGTTGTTATAACCATTGTATTTTTGTCGTTATTATGTTGGTTAGATGTATGGATTTTAGTCAGTGATGATGAATGGATTTATTTATGTGTTTACCTGTAAATAAATGCACAATGTACCTATGGTCAAATAGATTTTTAATTAGCTTATGATGTAGGGGAGAAATACTTCTTAGATATTATCATATTTTTAAGGGACCCCGATGTTTAATTCTTTTGTTTATACCTGTAGATGCAGTGTTTGTGACATGTTTAATGAAAATACTATCATGACTGGGTGGGGCAGATGACGTCCTAATGGTTTGATTACTTCCGTGTAATTGCTTTAATGTTATTTACCCTCTCTTGAAGTTACTAGAAGTTCTGGGCAGTGACCTGGGCTAAGGGGTTGAAAATGTGGCACAAATCCTGGAGCTGCAGGCACAATATTGAACTTTTAGGGACACAACCACAACCTTGACAAGGAAATCCCACGTCTAAAGGTATATAAATTCTCCCTTGACCTTAAATGCTCGTGGCTAAGCCTCAAATGGGTTAAAATCAGTTATCCCTCAACGAACAAGGTCCTGGAAAGTTGGGTTACCTCCTGGGGATGTCAATGATGCAGTGTAAGGTCTGTTTGTCATGGTTCTGTCAGTTCCATTTCCTCAACATCATCTAGGAGCTTGAATCTCATATTAGTAGCCTCTAGTCATATGTTTACCTTGGTCTTCTGGTTACATGGGTAGATGTCAGAAGAGGGTGTTACAGAGTGGTATCAGAGCATGGTTCAACTCTCGAATTGGATGGGTAATGTGTTGGTCATGCTTTTGTTGATTGCTTATATGTTTCTCATACCTATGTTGTATGTGGTTGTTGCGTCTGCATTGTGTTGGCCATGGTGGCAGTGGTGTCGTCATGGAAGTGTTGATGATGTTATTGTTGATATGTTGTCATGAATATGTGATTTATTGTGTGTTGTTAGTGTTTATGCATTGTGCATGCACTTTTTCTTACATATTGTTATATGTTGTATATGCATATCTTGGTTATGCTAGGTCACCCTTGGGTCATGATTTTGTAATGGTTGTGCATTTTTTCTTGTGAAATTTCATATGATGAATATGCATTGGTTAGTAATGTTGGGTTACATGTTTCTTATGCTCATGTATGATTCGTGTCTATGGTTGTGTGTGGTCAAGCTTGCATTGGTGTGCATTTGGTATGGTAATACATGGATTACTAGACCCCAATTAAAATGATATTTATATGTTTATATGCCTATACATTATATGTTTATATGTTTTCATGATTATATATATCTACATGTATTACACTGATTGATTGATCTTGCAAGAAGTATCCTCCACGAATTACACTGAGATACGTTGGTTTACTGTTATTTAGTTTCGTTGACATATTATTCTTTGTAGGAGAAATATCAACATGGATAGAAATATGGTAGACTACAATGACTCTCATTATGAGTCATATGATAAGCATGGTGATAACTCTTCTGATTTGGCAGACACATTGAGACACCTAAAAGAATAAATAAGGATTTGTAAGGCAGATAATGAGAGAATCATATATGCACAAGAGAAACAAGCAGAGGTGAAAGAAATACTCCTTCATAACATGTCATAGTTGTAGTGGCAAGGGACACTTCGAATCAACCATGGACATGAGTACATAACTAATGGGGCATATGGAAGTAGGTCTCCTGATAGACACCGGTGAAATAGAGTTGATATGGTGATAGATGGCTAGTTGTTGGACACTCTCGATAGGAGGAGTGATGAGTATAGGTACCATTCTAGCTCTGGTTCGGATAGACATCATGATCTTCATCAGTATGACCCTTACAAGAGGAGTGATAGGGGATGTTAGCGCTCAAATCTACCTCAGGCTGAAATGAGATAAAACTCAAGGCTACATCAAACCACGCTTAGCCTCGTAGCTAGCCCTACAAGGGCAGGAGAGGGCTCTCTCCGTCAATATCGATAAAATGAGCAATAGGGTGCGAGATGACTTACGATAGGATCTGATTTTAGGCTAGTAAAGAGATAGGTAAGTTTGATTTTGATTTTTTGGGTTTTCGCTAGAGAAATGGGAAAACAAATTTTGGGTCCGGGGATAAGGTTAGACCTTTGCAGATTTCGAGTTGGGGCGAGGTAGGTGATTGTCTTGATGCTTTTGATTGGATATATGGACAGATTAGACCGACGAGGAGCTGAAGAGGGAAAAGAATAACTTGGATCCTCTCCAAACAGTCGAAAACATATAGAACTAAATGAATTCAAAGGCAGAGCACGGTAAACAATGGATTCAACCTCATCTACTCATTCAATTTAGTTTCAGAAGCACATGAAAGGAATGGCATACATTAAACATGAAGAACTTATAGTAAACAGAGAGAAAACACCATCAAGAACAAAACACCACAAGGATCCCAACAAGTGCCACAAAACCTCTGATCTTTCCTTAGCGAAAATATGAAAAATATGTACAATGGTGCCAAAAGTCTCCCAAGAGTCCAACCTATAGAATGTATCAGAAATTACAATATATAGATCACTCTAACCCCTTCCCACACCTCTAGGGGTCGAAATCCTCCTTCTAGGAGCAGTCCCAACAAATTCTAATCAAGGAACTAAAATCTAGGCAGCTAACAACTTGCCTCTAAAAGAGTGGAAACTGATTCATTTACATGATTTTCACTTTTTTGAGAGTGAATCTTCTAGAATAGGTAAAAACAAGCCAAATTTACATGCCAACCATCAATTTACATCATGAAAACCCAAAAATTTCATCCACAAGCAAAACTGGTCCAAACTGGCCGAAAATCTGAGTTGGAAGTTGAAAATTCAGCCAAAAATTTAAGTGGGTCGCGCCCCTGAGCTAAGTGGGTCGCGCGCCTTTCAACCTGATTTTGAAGTACTTCCCGGCATCCAAATTGAGCTCATGATAGCTCGTTGGAAAGCCCTAGATGTTGGCTATCCAACCCAAGTGGAAGTTCCAAATTGGAAGCTCAGTTGACCCTCCAAAACTTCATTCTCCCAGAAGTACTTCATGCTGATGCAAAAGGTGGTAGCAAGGTGGTTTTCTTGGTGTTTTTGAGCTTTTTGGCCATCCAGAATCTGATGAAATGCTTCAGAAATGCCTGAGGATGCATAAATTGCCATGAGAAATCCAAAAATGCAAAAATTTCCTTCAGCAAGTGTCCCAAAAAGAAAATGAGCATATGGGCGTGCTACCCGCTTAACTGAAAAACCTGTTTTTAGACCCAAAAAATTTCAAAATGAAAACATTTTCTCCGAATTTACTCAAATTCGAAGCGAAGACCCTCCGTCATGTATCTTGCCCAGCCAATGAAGCCTCGGCCAAAATCCAGAGTGGATCAGGCCTTTTCCGCCATTTTAGTGCTTCGCTCAACCTCCTCTTCAGAATCTTCATTCTCGCTTTGCAGACATGCATGCGAGCCCAATAGTGGCCTTTCATGTGACGAAGCATGTATTTCTCTCTATTGGCCTTTGCCAGCAACTTCTCCAGATGGATGTTGACATGCGTGAGAACAGAATCTCGATCGATTGGTGTCATGTCACCAGGTCTCTTTCGGGCCAATTGTCGATCCTCACGGATCCGCCTCAGCTCATAAAGTGTGTGCTCATCCTCAAGCTGTTTGTTGCGCTGCTCCAGATAGTTTATCACCCATTGAGCTTTCTGCAATTGATCTTTCAGCGTGTCATTGTCGGCCCTCTACTCCTGGATGATCTCCCTCAGTTTCGAGCTAGGAGAGCTCGCAACAACATCAATGATCGTGAAATCTGTGTCCCGGCCTCCTGATGGACCCTCATCATGCATGGGCTTCTTGCCCCTGTCCTGTATCTATACCTGTGCTGAAGAAGAAGGCGAGACCCCTTCCACATCATGTGGAGATAATACTCGCTCTGCTGATGAAGTCGGTAAGACCGCTTCCACCCTGGGTGGAGATAATACTCGCCCTGCTGATGAAGTCGGCAAGACCCCTTCCACCCTGGGTGGAGATAATACTCGCCGTGTGGCTAAAAATAAGGCCCTGTGGCCTCGCTGATATGTCATAAACAA
Source organism: Pinus albicaulis (assembly GCA_034641835.2). NCBI lineage: Eukaryota > Viridiplantae > Streptophyta > Pinopsida > Pinales > Pinaceae > Pinus > Pinus albicaulis. Next base: position 32,579 of record JAXQQM020075229.1, on the reverse strand, counting down.
TGGAGCATTGATCTGCCCAACCTCAGGAATGTCCGGCTGGTGTGAAGGCTCTCCCGCACCATAAACTACCTCGGGAGGCGGCTGTGACACTGTGAAAAAGTCACGGGAGATGAAATTATCCCAAGTGATGCCCTGCTGTGCCAACTGATGTAACACTATGATCTTGATCAAGGCGTAATGATATATACTTCTATGCTGCTGTGCTGGGCTCTTCTTCTGTACAAAAATCATCATCCTCTCTATGTTGCGATACATGAAATACGGAATGTTCATCATACGTACCCTTGTGAAGTGCATCAACAAACGAACATGGTACGCAAAGAGACGTGCGAATCTGCCCTCGCAACTGAAATACCGAATGATGAGTTTCATCAGTGGTGCAAAATCATCCCTCAGGAATCTGAAAGGAAAAACTCTGCCCAAGTGCCTCATATACCCAGGTTTGATGTATGGCTCATAGTGGAATTTCTCTAACTGCTGACGTTTGTTCCATTCCTCTCCTAGATTTGGTATGCCAGTGGCCTGAGAAATAGTCATTGGTGACAGAATGAAATCTACTCCAGCGAGATTTACACGGCCATTACGTAAATGTAGAACAAACAGGCGAGCTAGTTCACGATGAAGCTGGGTTTGTGAAATCATTTCACAAAATCGAAAACATGACTGAACCCGAAAACAATCCATTGCAAGCGGACATGCCTGCAATTGAGCCAAAGAAGTAGGCTCCTCCCTGAGATGTTTACCACCTTTTCCACCTCTGTGAGGCCTCCGTGGCACATTACCCTCTGTTGTGGAATCACTGTCCGACTCCTGCTCATACTCTGACTCTGTCTCTGACATGGCTTTGAACAAGATATTTGCAATATGTATATTGATATAGATGCAGCGAAAGCAAAGTTATAATGTATGTTCAACACCCAATAGATATAACCCACTGCCAAAGTATCACAGGAAAATAAAATTACAATGAAGATGGCTCTGTTTTAGTGGCATGAAAACTATCACTGTTTTGACCATAAGTGAGTTTCACAAATGAGTGCCAACTGCAAAGTATGGGGCAAGCTTTTGGTAATGATGGGAAAAGTTTGTCAAAGAAGAAAACAAGTAGAGGACTGTGTTTATGAACTGGAGAACAGGGAGAAGACCATGACCATAGTGACACAAATTACTATCACAGTGGTAATATAATGATAACAACAACAATGGTGATATTATGGTAATGAGGGCTATAGATTAGTCGACATAAGACTATGCAAAATATGAAAGATCATGAACAGCAGTGATAAGATGATAACTGAGGGCGTGAGGATCATCTATACAATGTGCTAGGGTGTGAACATATCCACCATTCGAAGGTTTTCAAAATTTTCATAAAACTGCCCATACAATCTCAAAACCCTTACAGAATTAACTTGCATGTGAATGAAAGGTTCATATATTTTCTCCAAGGATGGCTTTTTTCCCCAACATCAATGACATCACAACCATATTAAAAATCGAATGAGCAATGATTAAAACCTATTTGGAAGCCTTTGAAGTCGACTAGAATCGAATCTGGGCGCAAAAAATGATTTTTTTGGGTTCTGATTTAAGTGGGTAGCGCGCTGGTTTAAGTGGGTCGCACCCCCCAAGTGGGTCTCGCCCGTTCAACTTTACACTGGCTATGGCGCTCAAGTGGGTCGCGCCCCTCAAGTGGGTCTCGCCTGCTCAAGTGGGTCGCACGCCCTCCAAACACTGTCCAGAACTATGAAAACTTGTCTACGTCCTTCAAAAACTCGAGCTCGACCTCTGCCTTGCGGATTTTTGGCAAATGAGTTTGTTTGTCATGTTTATATATGAAATAAATATCTCATCAAATCAGATTGCTTTTCAAATTTATTTGACAACCCACTTTCATAATGTTTCTGCACTTTGTCATTTGATCTTTTAATACAATGTTTCTCTTTGGCTTTTCTGAGTTTTTGGACTGATAACTTTGCTGTCTTTTGCAGGGATGTGGCACTTTGGCTTAGGACAAGATCAGAGGCTTGTAGTGAAGCTTCTCATGGTGAAATAAATACAATTATTACAAAAATGAAATTAAACAATTTCTAGTTCCAAAATAGAGTTTTGGACTAGAAATGTTTTCAAATGCTTATGATAATAAAAATATGAAATCAAAACTTGCGAAACCAACCTCATGGCCTGCGGGCTTTATGACATATATGCCAAAGACTCGAAAACCCTAGACTCTAGGACTAACAATTCTTTTTAACGAAAATGACATTTAATGACCATGAATGAAATGACGAGGAACTTCAGTAATTTTTGAAGAATTTCTAAATAGCCCTGCAAGTACAAGCATGAGGAAACACATGACAACCAGACCCCCTCATCAGTCAGTGGCATGCTCCTAGTGAAATGCAACGAAGTGGAACAAGCGAGACACCTAAGAATGAATATGCAAAAGCGAAATGATCTCTGACGGAGGGTTGTAAGGACCGACTCTAACATTGGCTCCAATGGGGATGGTGGCTCCATGGAGATGCCAAGAACGGTAGATCTTTGGGGGAGTCAGACAGTGCCTTCATCCATTGGGTGATGGAGTCATTATTTCAACTGATAAAACAAAAACTTTGGACATATTTATTGACTGTAGATTTGACTAAAGACTGACTGATGTTTGACCAAAACTGACATGACTTTAAACTGAAAGACTGATAAAACTGACTTGACAAACTTCAAACAAACCAACCTCCATCTCCAGAATTATAGCCTTCGCTCCGGGCCCCAGACTGAAGATGAGAGATCAGTACACACTTGCAATGAAACAGAAGTAAAGCGATATATATAATGATGATGAAATCAACAGAAGATACTTAGAAGTGATATCGTTTCAGCAACCGACCATTGATCGGGATCAGTACACACTTGCCTTGAAACAGAAGTAAAACGATATGTACAATGATGATGAAATCAACAGAAGATACTCAGAAGTGATATCGTTTTAGCAACCGACCATTGATCGGTCCTCCAGGACAATCATCTCCATTCATTTCTTTGAGAAGAAAAGCATTTTGACCCCGATACGCTGCGATCTTAAAAGGACCCTTCCATAGATTTTCAAATTTGCCGTGCTTTCCCTTATCTTCATTCCGAGCATCCCATTTCAAAACTACCTCATCCAACTGAAACTTATCCGCTTTTGCCTTTCTGTCGTAGATCTTCTTTATGCGCTCCTGTAACTTGAAAGTATTTTGGAATACCTCTTCCCGTGTCTGCTGTAAATGAATCATCTGATTAATTCTCCGCTGCATGGGATCTTCCTCACTACCAGCTTCCTGAAGCAATTTGACCACCGGGACAGCAAGTGAAGTAGGAAAAACCGTATCTGTTCCGTACACCAGTTCGAAAGGAGACATGCCAATAGACTTTTTCTGACTTACCCTATCAGCCCACAATGCATTCACTAACTTCTTGTGCCAGCCCTTTTTGTTGATTTCCAGCAATTTCTTAATAATATTCACCAAGGATTTATTTGAAGATTCCGCCAAGCCATTTCCTTGCGGATGGTAGGCGGTCAAATGCCCCAAGGTGATATTGTACTTATAGCAAAAATCAACCATCCTTTTAGACTTGAAGGCCGCTGCATTATCTGTAATTATTTTACTAGGACACCCAAAACGTGACAGAATATTGTTTTCAAGAAAAGAGATAATTACCGCATCCGTGGCCTGTCGAGTGGGAATTGCTTCGATCCACTTTGTGAAGTAGTCCGTAGCTGTCAAGATCCATCTATGCTGTCCAGAAGATGCTGGGTGGATTTCCTCGATAAAATCCAATCCCCACTGCTGGAATGGTGCACTAACTTCAATTGGTTTTAGAGGCAAAGGCCGTAGTTTCTGCTTCCCTTCGAAAATTTGACACTCATGACAATTTTTAACAACCTTAAACACATCAGAAAACAAAGAAGGCCAATAATACCCTGCCCTTAGAATCTTATTCGCTGTGGTCTTCCAAAACAAATGACCTCCACAGTCACCTTTGTGAAATTCCTCCAAAACTTTTTGAGCTTCCTCCTCTACCAAACAATTCAACAACACTCCTCCAGGGTCTTTCCAATACAATGCAGAATTCAGAATGCAGAATTTAGTAGCTCTCAACTTCAATGTTCTACTCTTATTTCTAGGCATCCCGGGAGGTGGAGACAAATTCTGAAGCACGTATAAAATGTCAGCATACCAAGGGGAAGAAACAAAAATATCAGATACCTGAACTGACGTACTTTCCTCATCTTCATCAGACATGGCAGCGATCAAATTTATATCTAGAGCATGCAGATTTGTTTCAGCCATGAGCTTGGCGAGTCCTTGTCCTTTGATCAGCTTGGTTGGTTTAATCTCCACATCGTATTCTAACAATGCAACGATCCACTTACCCCTTCTTCCCTCTGGATCTGCCTGTACCAAAACATCTTTAACTGCTGCGTTAGGAACGTATGCTATAATGTGGGAATGCAGTATATACACACGGAAATCCTTCAAGGCCTTTACAAGTGCCAGCGCTTGTTTCTCAATAATATTATACTTCAATGCTCCATCCCTTATGATCCGACTGAAAAAAGCAATGGGCTTCTCAACTCCATCCCTTTTTTGCATCAAAACAGCTGCCAATGTGTGCTCAGAAGCAAAAGAAAATAAAATGAAGTCCTGTGTGTAATCCGGGCTGATTAAAATAGGGGCCGAGGAAAGAGCTATCTTTACCAAATTTAATGATTTCACCTCCTCTTCTGTCCACTTTACCTGACTGTCCTTTTTCAGCATGTTTGTGATTTCTCTAAGGTGCTCTGCAAGATTTGGAATGAAACGATGCAGAAAATTCATTTTACCATTAAATGACTGTATTTCTTTCTTGTTCCGGGGCTGTTCAATCTGCTGTATGGCTTCAACACGTGCAGGGTCAACTCGAATTCCATCTTTCGATATGATGTGGCCAAGGAGCTTGCCTTCATCCATGGCAAAAAGGCTCTTTTTCGGATTCAGCGAAATGCCATATTTTCTGCACTTCTGGAAAACAATTTTCAAATGATATAAATGTTCCTCATCAGAATTTGAAAACACAGTTAAATAATCAAGGTAAACAACCAAAAATACATCTTTCTCGTTGGCAAAAGCCATGTCCATTGCACGCTGAAAGGTGGCACCTGCATTCTTCAAACCAAACGGCATTTTTGCATAATGAAACGTTCCCCATGGAGTGGTGAACGCAGTCTTGTCACGATCATCTTCATGCACTAAAATCTAATTATAACCTGAATATCTGTCGAGTAGTGACATCCTTGATGCTCCAACTACTCGCTGCAATATATGGTCCATTTTTGGCAGCGGATAATTGTCTTTTAATGATACCTTATTCAAATTTCTGAAATCGATACATAAACGAATCTCACCTGTTTTCTTTCTCACGGGCACCAAATTTGATATCCAATCTGAAAATCAGATAGGCACAATGATTCCTGACTTATACAACATATTTACCTCCTTTTCAATCGATGGTAGTAGCTTTGGATTAATTCTCCTCAACTTTTGACGGAAAGGCTTCTGATTTGGTTTGATGGGGATAGTATGCTGAATGATGTTAGTATCATATGTTTTTAGATCTGAGTAATCCCACGCAAATGCATCAGAAAATGAAGACAACAATTTCACATATTCTGCCTTTACCTTTGGTGACAATGACTTTGATAATTTTACCATCTTAGGATTCTCAGCTGTCCCAATATTTACCTCCTCAACACCTTTTTCTGTTGGCCTTAATGTCGGTTTGCGGGCTACATCGTCTTGATCGAACAGCTCTTCCAAGGGAATCAATCCCTTAGGAATGATGTTGTCCTTAAGTTGCAGCACTTCCATTTGGTTTATTTATATGTCATCACTACCATCATCATGTTCTGTATCTATGGAGGTGTCTTTAAACTTACCCTTATTCTGCAGAAAATCACTAATCTCCTCATCATCCTGAAAGACTTGCCAACATCGCTGATTGTCTGGAACGGTAGGGCGATGTTTCACATGAATCTCAAATTTGTTGCTGGAATTCATTGGAATTTTAAGATTGCTTGCTGCCTTAGCAAGTCCATCAGCAACACCATTTTGTATGCGGGGCACACATGTCAAAGTATGATCAGAAAATAACTTCAGAATGTCTAAAACTGCATTACGGTAAGCCCTCATGCGAGGATGCTTGGCCTGAAACTCACCTTTAACCTTCTTTATCACCAATTCTGAATCACCATATACTGCAATCTTTTTCGCTTTCAGCTTCTTAAGAATCTTAAGGCCAGCAATAAGAGCCTCATATTCCGCTTCATTATTAGAACAATCAAATGCAAGCTTGTAGGAACACACCCTCACATTGCTCAGAACCTTATCCGGAGCGGAAAACGGACTACGAATCCACACACCAATCCCAGCACCATCGCTGCCCACTGCACCATCAAAATCCATGGTCCAAAGACCATCTTCATCGTCCTCTAAATGTTGAAATTGTGCCGGCTCTGTTTTTTCTGTTTGCTGCCCATTGTCTTTAGCTGATTGCTCCACAATAGCTTGTTTTTCTCTTCTTTCTTTTTGCAAAACTTCTCTAAAATTCTCAGTGATTTCTGGTATATCTTCTTCCTGAACTAATTGACTTTCTATATCATTAAAACTATCAGCAAGCAACACAAATGACTCTAAGTCGGTATGTACATAATTTACAGGATGATTGATTGGCTTCTCTTTGCTAGTTATCATGTATTTCATCTTCTGCTCTCAGTATAACTTTCTCATTTGACCGAAGACTGGAATTGTAGCATAAGAGAAATCTAACTGAAGTGTACCTTTCAACTTTGCCCCCCATGATCTCGAAAGGAGCATACCAAATCGCGGAGGAATGTCGGCCACCACCACGTCCATTAAGACATTCTTTGCTGGAATTTGATCTAAGCTTACAACCAAATCTTTGATGAGTCCTATACATCTTACACGACTGGAATCAAATGAATACAAATCATGATATTTTCTTGTAATGTCTAGTCCCAACTTTTCCATGATTGCCTTTGGCATCAAATTGTGCGAAGCACCCAAATCGAACATAGCATTGTGCAAAACATATTCATGCAACCTCAAACTGATATAAAAGGGAGGAACATCACTGTCAGGTGACTCACCATCTAATGCAGGCCCGAAAATCAGTTTTGGCTGATCATCCTCAACATTAACTGTATCGAACATTGGATCAAAGTTCAGAATTTTGGAGACTTGCCCGCGATAGCTACTGTTCTTCATGATTTCTGTCAAAGGAATAGATATTTTTAATTTGGAAATTTCATTTTCCAAACTAAATGCTGAAACTTTTTCAACTTCTTTGACCGGAACTTCCTTCTTTTCAGCCTTGTCTTTCACTATGTTTGACTGATTTACTTTTTCTGCTGATGATACTTTACTAGCTGCGGGATCAATTGTCTCTTTTCCTTTCTTCTGTGGTATCGGTGAATCCGTCTTTGGTGTTGAAGCTTCTTTTCGTTTTTGAATTGGATTTATGGGCACATCTCGGTTTCTCAATGAGTATTGCTTTTGTTGGGCAGACAAAGCATTCAAATATCCTCTTTGGTATTCATTTGATTCTTCCTCTAAATCTGCATCATTTGCTAGAATGAAATCTTCATCTTTCTGAACAATTGAACTTTCTCCGTATTCTTCATCCTCAGTGATATAAATAGGCAGATCGTCGGGAGTAAAGAAATGATTTTTCTCACCTGCTACATCATCATCATCGTCTGAATCTTGACTCACAAAATTCTGCAAAAGAGGTGTCTTGATCTGCTGTTGGGCTGCTGGCTCTGGTGGTCTTTGTTCACGCTGCTTTATTCTGAATTGTGGCTGCTGCTGGCCACGGTAATTTGGATTTCGAATCTGCGTTTCTGATTTGTCAAGGTTCATCCTTTTGAGCATTTTTTCCATCTCACGAATCAAGTGCTGTTCAGATGTAGATGTGGAAGGCTCTTCCTTTATTGTCACTCTTTTCTCTGCCTTCAACCGTGCTCTCTTATCGTTCAAATTTGCCTCAACACTAACGGCAATCTTCTGCATATCTTCTAAGGTAGGCGGATCTCGATCACGAAGGGAATAAGCCATCTCCGGATAAAAACCATCCGGGAACTTAAGAAGAGCGTTGTACACGGTATTGAATCTAATAATATAATCCTGAACGGACTCACCAGGATTACGCTTGATGTTTGTATACTCTGAAGTGATCTGCAGCGGATCCTTTTTCATTTCCCATCGATCTAAGAACTGTGTCTGAAGGTCTTGCAATGTATTGATACTTCTGGCTGGTAATGCTCTGAACCATTTGCGAACTTCTCCTCCAAATGTCTGGGCAAACAATCTCATTGAAACATTTTCTGCATCAATTTCATGCAGATCCAAGAAGTCTGTCATTCGAACAATATGCTGCTGAGCTGATATACTTTGTGGGGTGCCATCGAATATAGGAATTTTTCTCTGATAGTCAGCAGGCATAGCATCTAAATTGGCCGGCAAAACAAGAGGTGCAAATCTGGCTGCCATGACTCTTGGCGGATTGATGATAATCTGCTGTCTAGGAGAAACAGGAGGACTAGGAGCAGTAGGTGTGCGAGGTGTATGCGGTGGGGATGGAGGAGAAATTACTGTGGATTGCTAATCAGAAAACTCCGGCTGAACAGGAATGGTAGGGATAAAAGGAGGTTTAGTGGGAATACGTGAACTAGATGCAACTTCAGATGGTCCAGAAGTGTTGGTAGCCACAACGGAATTTTGCAACTGTCTATCCAAGTGATATGAAACAAATCTATATTGCAAATCTTCAGCAAACAATGGATCCGGAACTAATCTTGACAATTCAGTTTCAGAAAAATTTACGAACAAGGATGTTTCAAATCGTGCATCAAAAGGAATTTCATCAACATATATAATTTTCACAGGACAGGATGCAGATCTAGTAAGCAATCTGGAACTCCCAAAACTCACTTGACTTTCTCTTTCAGAACTTTCTTGACTTCCTTGTCTTCTAAGGATCCTAGGAATCAGATTTGGATTTTCAAATATTGTTGGTGGATCAGGGTCAGGATTCGACCTAGTATTCCTTCTTGAAGCCAGTGTATTGATCTTCTCGGGATAAATTTCAAGGAACACAATCAATTATTTTCAGCCTTTCGACTTCTAGACTCAATCATCCAAAGGGTCTAGAACGAATAAGTATACTGGGGTGATTTTCAAATCAAGTGCTGCACTCACAAGCTTACCGGAGATCGACTGAAGCAACATTTATCTACTACCGCTTATGCATAGCAAAAGCGTTTCGAAAGCTACCTGACGTGACTTCAGACTCCGTCTAAGACTCATGAAACGAACACATCAACAAGCAAACCATTGAGATTGATGATTTTGTTCCCCAGTATGGTCGCCACTATGTTAGCGCTAAAATCTACCTCAGGCTGAAATGAGATAAAACTCAAGGCTACATCAAACCACGCTTAGCCTCATAGCTAGCCCTACGAGGGCAGGAGAGGGCTCTCTCCGTCAATCTCGATAAAATGAGCAATAGGGTGCAAGATGACTTACGATAGGAGCTGATTTTAGGCTAGTAAAGAGATATGTATGTTTGATTTTTTGATTTTTGGGTTTTCGCTGGAGAAATGGGAAAACAAACTTTGGGTCCGGGGATAAGGTCAGACCTTTGCAGATTTCGAGTTGGGGCGAGGTAGGTGAGTGTCTTGATGCTTTTAATTGGATATACGGACAGATCAGACCGACGAGGAGCTAAAGAGGGCAAAGAAGAACTTGGATCCTCTTCAAACAGTCGAAAATATATAGAACTAAATGAATTCAAAGGCAGAGCACGGTAAACGATGGATTCAACCTCATCTACTCATTCAATTTAGTTCAGAAGCATATGAAAGGAATGGCATACATTAAACATGAAGAACTTACAGTAAACAGAGAGAAAACACCATCAATAACAAAACACCACAAGGATCCCAACAAGTGCCGCAAAACCTCTGATATTTCCTTAGCCAAAATATGAAAAAATATGTACAATGGTGCCAAAAGTCTCCCAAGAGTCCAACCTGTAGAATGTCTCAGAAATTACAATATATAGATCACTCTAACCCCTTCCCCCACCTATAGGGGTCGAATTCCTCCTTCAGGGATCAGTTTCAACAAATTCTAATCATGGAACTACAATCTAGGCAGCTAACAACTTGCCTCTAAAAGAGTGGGAACTGATCCATTTACATGATTTTCACTTTTTTGAGAGTGAATCTTCTAGAATAGATAAAAATAAGCCAAAGTTACATGCCAAACATAAATTTACATCATGAAAACCCAAAAATTTCATCCACAAGCAAAACTGGTCCAAACTGGCCGAAAATCTGAGCTGGAAGTTGAAAATTCAGCCAAAAATTTAAGTGGGTCGCATGCCTGAGCCAAGTGGGTCACATGCATTTCAGCCCGATTTTGAAGTACTTCCTGGAATCCAAATTGAGCTCATGATAGCTCGTTGCAAAGCCATGGATGTTGGCTATCAAACCCAAGTGGAATTTCCCAATTTTGAGCTCATTTGACCCTCCAAAACCTCATTCTCCCAGAAGTACTTCCTGCTGGTGCAAAAGGTGGCAGCAAGGTGGTTTTCATGGTGTTTTTGAGCTTTTTGACCATCCAGAATCTGATGAAATGCTTCGGCAATGCCTGAGGATGCATAAATTATCATGAAAAATCCAAAAATGCAAATATTTCCTTCAGCAAGTGTCCCAAAAAAAAGTGAGCATATGAGTGCGAGACCCACTTAACTGAAAAACCTGTTTTTAGACCAAAAAATTTCAAAATGACAAAATTTTCTCCGAATTTGCTCAAATTTGGAGTGAAGATCCTCCATCATGTATCTTGCCCAGTCAACAAAGCCTCGGCCAAAATCCATAGTGGATTAGGCCTTTTCCGCCGTTTTAGTGCTTCGCTCAACCTCCTCTTCAGAATCTTCATTCTCGCTTTGCAGACATGCATGCGAGCCCAATAATGTCCTTTCATGTGACGAAGCATGTCCTTCTCTCTATTTGCCTTTGCCAGCAACTTCTCCAGATGGATTTTTACATGAGTGAGTACAGAATCTCGATCAATTGGTGTCATGTCGCCAGGTCTCTTTCGGGCCAATTGTCAATCCTCACGGATTCGACGCAACTCATAAAGTGTGTGCTCATCCTCAAGCTATTTGTTGCACTGCTCCAGATAATTTATCACCCACTGAGCCTTCTACAATTGATCTTTCAGCGTGTCATTCTCGGCCCTTTGCTCCTGGATGATCTCCCTCAGTTTCGAGCTAGGAGAGCTCGCATCAACATCAATGATTGTGAAATCTGTGTCCCGGCCTCCTGATGGGCCCTCATCATGCATGGGCTTCTTGCCCCTGTCCTGTATCTATACCTATGCTGAAGAAGAAGGCGAGACCCCTTCCACATCATGTGGAGATAATACTCGCTCTGCTGATGAAGTCGGCAAGACCCCTTCCACCTCACGTGGAGATAATACTCGCCGTGTAGCTGCAAATAAGGCCCTGTGGCCTCGCTGATATGTCAGAACCAATGGAGTGCTGATGTGCTCAACCTCAGGAATGTCCGGCTGGTGTGAAGGCTCTCCCGCATCATGAACTACCCCGGGAGGCGGCTGTGACGCTGTGAAAAAGTCACGGGAGATGAAATCCTCCCAAGTGATGCCCTGCTGTGCCAACTGATGTAACACTATGATCTTGGTCAAAGTGTAATGATATATGCTCCTATGCTGCTGTGCTGGGCTCTTCTTTTGTACAAAAATCACCATCCTCTCTATGTTGCGATACATGAAGTACAGAATGTTCATCATACGTACCCTTGTGAAGTGCATCAACAAACGAACATGGTACGCAAAGAGACGCGCGTATCTGCCCTCGCAACTGAAATACTGAATGATGAGTTTCATCAGCGGTGCAAACTCATCCCTCAAGAATCTGAAAGGAAAAACTCTGCCCAAGTGCCTCATATACCCAGGTTTAATGTATGGCTCATAGTGGAATTTCTCTAAATGTTGACGTTTGTTCCATTCCTCTCCCATGTTTGGTATGCCAGTGGCTTGAGCAATAGTCAAGGGTGACAGAATGAACTCAACCCCGGCAAGATTTACGCGGACATCACGTAAATGTAGAACAAACAGACGAGCTAGTTCACGATGAAGCTGGGTTTGTGAAATCATTTCACGAAATCGAAAACATGACAGATACCGAAAACAATCCATTTCTAATGGACATGCCTGCAACTGAGCCAAAGAAGTAGGTTCCTCCCTGCGATGATCACCACCTTTGAAACCTCTGTAAGGCCTCCGTGACACATTACCCTCTGTCGTGGAATCACTGTCCGAGTCCCGCTCATAAACTGACTCTGTCTCTGACATGGCTTTGAACAAGATATTTGCAATGTAGATATTGATATAGATGCAGTGAAGTCAAAGTTTCAATGCTTTCTCAAAACCCAAATATATTTCATATGTACCAAAGCATCATAGGAAACACACAATGGTAATAGCTCTGTTTAGGTGGATTTGGATAAAAGAACAGTCTCTGTTTTGATTACAAGTGGATCTTGACAAATGAGTACCAAGTGAAAAATGTGGGGTGCAACCTTTAAAATACCGGATAAAATTTGTCAAAGGGAACAATGAGTAGAAGACTGTGTTTGTCAATGGGAAGTGAGACACAATGTGACAATGATCACAATGAAACAAAAAGCCATAACAGTGGTAAAATAATGATGATGACAACAGTGGTAGAATGAGTGTGAGGGCAGTGAGACTTTGACAATATATGCAGAGGTATATATATCAACCCTACAAGGTGGGAAAACCTTCACAAAACCTTCCATATGTATTTAAAACCCTAAGGAATAAATTTTCCATGAATATAGGGTTTCACCTCTCCATTCAAATAAATCAATTTTCCCACTTCAAGACATCACAACCATATTTAAAATCTACTGAGCAATGATTTAAAACCTATTTGGAAGCAGCTGGAGTCGATTCAACACGAAACTGGGCGCAAGCAAGAATTTTCTGGGCTCTGTTTTTAAGTGGGTCGCAACTGTTCAAGTGGGTCACAACCTTTAAGTGGGTCGCAACTGTTCAAATTTACACTGGCTGAAACTATCAAGTGGGTCGCAACCTTCAAGTGGGTCGCAACCACTCAAGTGGGTCTCACGCCCCCCAAACGCTGTTCAGAACGATGAGAACTTGTCCACGGCCTTCAAAACACGATTTCGACTCCTGCCTTGGCGAACTTCTTACAAATGATTATGTTTGTCATGTTCATATATGAAATAAATATCTCATCAAATCAGATTGCTTTTCAAATGTGTTAAATAACCCACTCTTGTAATGTTTCTGCATTTTTACATTTGGCTATTTAATACAATATTTCACTTTGGCTTTTCTGATTTTTTGGACTGATAACTTTGCTGTCTTTTGCAGGGATGTGGCTCTTTAGTTTAGGAAAAGATCAGAGGCTTGCAGTGAAGCTTCTCATGGTGAAATGGATATAATTATTACAAAAATGGAATTAAAAAATTTCTAGTTCCAAAACAGAGTTTTGGAATAGAAATGTTTTCAAATGCTTATGATAATAAAAAAAAAAAATATGAAATCAAAATTTGCGAAACCAACCTCATGGCCTGCGGGCTTTATGACACATATGCAAAAGACGCGTAAACCCTAGACTCTAGGACTAAAGACCCTTTTTAACGAAACTGATATTTAGTGACCATGAATGAAATGACGATGAACTTCAGTACTTTTTGAGAAATTTTTAAATAGCCTTGCAGGTACAAGCATGAGGAAACAAAGGACAACCAGACCCCCTCGTCAGTCAGTGGCATGCTCCTAGCGAAATGCAACGAAGTGGAACAAACGAGACACCTAAGAATGAATATGCAAAAGCGAAACGATCTCTGACGGAGGGCTGTAAAGACCGACTCTAACAGGTTGCTAGTTAAAATGCACCCGAAAGAAGAAAAAATGTTAGGAAATGTAGCTGGCTAGGTAGAGAAAGACTTTAATGCTAATCATGATGTCCATTTTCAGAAATAGCATCAAGAAAGAAATAAATTTGTGCAAATGGATAAGGAGCTGGTCTTCAAAAGCCAGAGATATGAAATTCTGGACACCTCCTGAAAAGGAGCTGCCCTACCCAAATGGAGCCACTATTAGTCATTAGTATTTTTCACCTGTTGATGATGACTAGTTTCTTAAGCCAAGCTTTCTGGAAGCTGATCTCCAAACTGTCAAATCTATCATCTAGAAAACACCCCTAAACAATTTTTGTCCTCCTACCCTTCCAGTCAGCCTATGATGAGAAAAAACCCATTTGTCAAAGACCTATCTGGTTTCAGTCAAATAATCCTGTCCATAGTTGCCATAGCTTAAGGTTATCTGCTGTCATTTACCCTTATGCCCCAAGTCATTCATTATCCAACTGTTGATAAAATGTCTGCAACCCTATATCTGGTCATATGCCATTTATAGATCTAATCATACCAAAGAAAACACTTAGAATATTTCAAGATCACCCCTAAGTTAGATAGTGGCGCTTTAGGGAATCCCTTCCTTGGCAAAAACATTATGAGCCAAAAGCCTTTGTTCAATACTAGCTAGCCCTTGATTAGCACCTAATCTGAAAAAAAAAATCTTCATTCATCCATAGGTCGTGCCACTAAGAGGTCATTCTATCTTAGTCCGGAAGAAAATTCTACAAATATCCAAAAAAGAAGAAGATAAGTATGTTCACTGTCTAAAGGAACATGCTTAAGGTCAAGAAAAATCTCCATCAGACCCCAAGGAAGCTCTTCAGATTTCAAAGTCATTTTTTTGTTACATCTCTGTAGGGGTGTGATTTCAACAATGACTAATGTGTAAAAGAGCAAAAGAGCAAGGTCAAAAGGGTCCTGTAGCTGAACTAGCTTTCCCTCAGTAAAACAAGTAAATTACAGTAAGTACAGGGCTACTAATGGGTATAGTCTGAAAGCCAAAGTTGCCTAAAGGAACAGAGCGCAGCCTCCAAGTCATATGAATGAAAAGGGCTAATGTTTTGATGATCAACAGTATTCTTAACACCTCCTCCAAAAGGAAATTTCAACCTGCATCTGCAAATACAGAGTCAAAGGAGATTAGTCAAAGGTGTCTAGCAAGCAAGTAGTCTACATATTCAAATCACATGGTTTCTAGTCTAAGGGTTCACATGGATGTTTTACAAAGGATATATATCTCAGATTATGTTTCATAAAGAAAATTTTTGATTTTCACCTTCTTTCCCATTTGATATGATACCAAGTAGAAATGCGATTTGCAGAAAGGTAATACATTTTGGAAAAAGATGAAATGTCATACCTACAATGATAAGAACCTCCTCCTTTAAAAAGAGCAGATGGTTAAGAAGCATAGTTTAATCTCCTTCATAAAAAGCAGATGGTTAAGAGCACATTACAAAACCTCCTTCATTCAAAAAGCAGAGGGTTAAGTTGTCAAAGTGATTTCAGAAATTTTCAATCACCTCCGTCCAAGAGATGGACAAAAGATACATCAGTGTTGTTTTCAAAAGATGTGTGAGCAATTTCCTTACCAAAAATACTAATGTAAAAATCAGTGGTGTGTAAAAAGACTCCATCTAGGTTATGGATGAAAGCAAAAATTGAAGAAGTTACCTTTCAAATCAGTCAAAGACAAAGAACAGGTTAACAAATAGTGATAAAACCATAAGGGTTCATAGGTTGAAAAACCTATTTTACATCAAGCAAAGGATGGCATTCTAAGTGTTAAAAAGTCTCTGTTTCCTCTGTTTATAGAGGCTTCCTTCAAACTGTAATGAGGGTGAAGCTTTGGCCAAAGACATTCATCTAAATAACAAAATAAAGAGAGAGCTAGCTGGGTTTGACAGTAGCTTCTACATATGCATACAAAGAAGACAGTAAAGGTACGAAAAAGACATAATCTTTAGAAAATTACATTAGTGGTTTTAAGGGTTACCTCCTTGATGAAAAGCAATGAGAAAAATCTTGTTTTAAAGGAGGCCTCCTTACTTCAAAAAACAATGGATTTATGGTGTTTTCAAAGAGCTGCCATAGTATTGTTTCTATAAGTCTTTATGATAAGTCTTTGTGGTGTTTTCAAAAAATGATAAAATATTGAGGGCGGTAATTGATATCCTTATAAACCCTTCTAAACTGGCTGCAAGGGCATTAGAGCTTTTTCAAATTTTAAAGGAGGGAAGAGCCTTTAAAAAGGCCCTCATCAAAGTTTAAACACTTGAAACAAACATTTGACAGCCTTCTCATCTAAGAAAGAAGTCTTTTCCGGGCGATTTTGTAATTTTCGGGCTCAAGGCTCTGTGCGGCACGCCTGTACATCTGTGCGGCGCGCCTGTAGGTGCCCGAACACACAGTTTGCACTGAGGCACGACATGCCTATAGTTTTGCACGGCACGCCTGTGCCGGTGGTCACCTGGCCCTCGAGACCTACCCGACACCTCCTCTGCGTGGCTCTTTCTGCTGTCAACGACTTGCTCATCCATCGGTCTTCAACAAGCTTCCTCGAACACTGCACCGATGATCAAAAGGCCTAACAAACTCATTTTTTAAAGGTATTTATCGCTCCTTGGTCATATGTTTGAGTTCAAAAGAGGGTTTCAAATTGGATTTTCAAAGGCAAATAGGTGTTTTCTTATACTATGAAACAATGAAGAATTTATACAGTCTCCAGTAAAAAAGCAGAGTTTGTGAGGGTTTTTCGGTTTCAAAAGAGCACTTTGTTTGCATCATCAAATAAGAAATAGTGGTTAGAAGAGAAAGCTCTGTCAACTTAAAGGGGTTTTCCTTGCTGCATGTTACAAAGGATTAAAAACAGAGTTTGAAAGTGAATGTGCTGTGTGTCAAAATCAAAGGACGGTTGTCTTCAAAATCCACAAATAGTCCTTATAAAAACGCTCATTCCTAAAAAAAAATGATGAAATGGTTTTCATTAAACTCATACCTATTTGATAAACTATAGAAAACAATGATCCTTAGGGGAGATAGATTTTGTTCTTAACAGGCCTACCACTCAGTAACAAAGGGGTGATTTTGTGTTTTAGAAAGTAATAATCATCCAACAGAGAAGCAATCTTATTCAAAAGGCAGAAACAGTGTTTTCTAAAGGGTATAGTCTATGCTTTAAATCAGTGACTTGAAATAGCTATACCAAGAGGAGATAGTGGTTTCATAGGAAATTTCCCTCACAACCATAGAACACATTCAGTTAAAGGAAAGAGATTTCATATTGTCAAAATCAAAAGAGTTGTTTCATTTGAACAAGTTTGTTAGCTAGATAAGGACATACTTGCTTTTTCTCAAAGGGTAAAAGGTGTGTTGATTGAAGATTTATCTCAGTGAACATTTGAGACAGTTTGTCTTGGTGACTCAGCCAATAACCTCAGAAGTAGAATGCCTCCCAGACAAGATATTAGAAGTAGCCCTCACAAAAGGTATGAACCTTTTTCAACTGAGGAAGTAACTTCCTCTCCTTCAGTACTTTTTAACTTTCATGAAGTAGGATGTTTGGAGTTTTGTCAAAAGGTTCAGGAGGTGAAAAGTTTTCTTCCCTTGACTCATCTATTTTCTTTAAGGCTGCAAGGGAAACATGTTCATCTAGCAGGTTTAGACTTCAAGCTCTCTCCTAGATCTATCTCCAAAGCTACCAAAATTCCATATGTCGGAGAAAAATGGTTTAAGCAGAGCTACCTAGATTCAGATCAATAAAAACCCTTCTTAAAACTAGAACATCGGGATGCATGCCGATCTATCTTTCCTTTTTCCTATTTTTTGACCGGTTATGCTCCTCTCATGAAGATCATCATGAAGTATTTCACATGCGAAGGGAGGTTTTCTCGGGTTTATGCTTACCATATCAGGCTACTCATGCACTTCACAAGAACCCAATTGCTAAACCTACCCTTCTTCCTCTATAGAAGCATTGACCAAATGGCTTCTACTGTTCAAAAGAAGCCTTCCTCTCAGTAGCAAGCTTGTCCTTTCCATCATTCCCTTATTAAGATCGTCATCCTCCATCAACTTGAGAAAAAGGGAGTTTATTGGGACTCATTCATTTCACATCCTGATTTTGCCACTGCTTCTTCATCCCATGCACCTCCCTCACCATCCACTCATCATGTTCCTCCTTCTTCTAGTAAACCCACTCCTAAGAAGAAAAAATATCCTATGATTGATCATGAAGAGGAGCAAAGTGAGAAAGAGCAAAACAGTGATCAAGAAGAACACAGTGAAAGAGGGAAAACAAGTGATGAGGAAGGCCAAAATGAAGAATCCAAGCACAGCAGTGAGCATGAAGAGGGAAATGATGAAGAGGTGGAACAAGTTGATGAAGAAAACAACAGTCCCAAAGAGGAAACTATTGGCAGCCCACACAACAGTGAGCATGATGATGATAAGGCACAAAACATTGAGGGTACATAGCCTAATAGTCCTGAAGAAAGCAGGGACAAAAGTAAGCAAGGCAACCCTCAAGAAGACATGCAAGGTGATAGCCAAGACACTTATGAGGAGGGTCAAAACAGTCCTCAAAGGGACACTTTCGATGAAAAATAGGAAAGCCCACCAGCCAGCGAGGATGATGACAAACAAAGCCCTAGCAATGAGCATTCTAAACACGGCAACCTTCAAAAGGAGGAAAACAATGGCAATGATAATGAGGGGAGCAGTAAGGGTAAAGACCAAATAGAGCATGTACTAACTGCCTCTCCTAGGTAAGGGGCCACGCTTTCTTCTCCAAAGGTAACAAAGCCCCGAACATCAAGAAAGAAAGTGACTCAAATTGTAACTCCAAATGTTACTAGAGCACTCCGAAGCAAAGGCAAGTTGCCCAAGCAATCCATTGTTGAATTACCAAAGAGGAGTAGGACCAAGAAGGCCACCCAAAGCAAGGGAAAAGAGAAGGAGGAAAGTAGCCATGAGAAAGAAAGGGATTTTGACATAATTTAGATAAACAGTGATGACAGTGACAATGAGGGTAGAATCCTAGAGTCCCTCTTGCTAAATAGAGAAGAAAAAATTCATGATCTAAGAGCAGATCTAGAGAGGTCTAAAAACCTCATTCATTTTCTGCAAACACAAAACAAGCAAATGAATGTCCACATGGCAGTTTATGAGACACAGGCTATCAAGTACCAAAAGGAGGCCTTCAAAGCGAAAAATTAAGTTGGAAGAACTTATGGGCGAATTCAATGACACTGAAGAATAAGATCAACCAAGGAGGAAGAGGCCAAGGACTATGGCACTCAAAAGAGCTTTGGATAAACAAAAAGAGGAAGAGGCTGCCCTTTTCCAATCTTTTCCTCGTACTACTTTATTCACCCAAGAGATAGAAACAAATAGAGAAGGATGGCTTGAAAGTGTGAATAAACACTTGGAGAATAAGTTGGAAAAGGCCAATAGAGGCTTAAACCTTCAAAGAAAAATGACCGGGCACTATAAGAAGCTTAATCAATTCACCCGAAGGAAATTGAAGGATACACAAGAAAAGCTCAAGGAGGCCCGAAAGAGGTGCCTGGCACAAAAGTGAAGAAAGGCATATCAAGGCTTGAAATTTTGGTCTCCGTTTCTCAGCATGCTTCTAAAAACCCATGAGGGTCATGCTCGCCAAAATTGGACATAATTCGACAAGTTTTTGTTTTTTGACATTTTTGGGCTTTTTGCAAAAAATTATGGGCATAGCCATTTTAGTTTGAATCATCATAAAAGGTTGAAAGTGGTATAATTGGATGCATTATTTTTAGGGGCATATATTCAACAAATTTTAGATCAATTGAAGATGTTTTGGTCCCTCAAAGTGGTGAAAAACAGTCACTTTTTCAACACTCTGCCCCGCATATCAGCAAAGGCTAATTTTTGGATTTTTCCACATAGATCAAATTTTAATAGGCTTAATTTGATCAGTTTGGAGCAAACAAAGTATTTTCAGAAACTAGACATCCAGGGCTTTCCAACGAGCCATCACAACCCTCATTTCAACATCAGAAAGTCCTCCAAAAGTTTCCCGCAATACAGGGAATTTTCTGTTGCTATATTTTTGAAGTATTTTTGTGAAAAACGCAGTTTTTTGAATTGGCTTTTCCAAATGTGCGTTTAGCCTTTTTTTTAGCCATTTTCAGTTGGGAAAAGTCAATTTAATTTCTTTTTTTAGCATTTTTAGGATATTTTTATAGATATTTTTTTCCTTGGGCTTTGTAAAGCCTTAAGGACAAAATCAGATATTTTTGATGGACCAATGAGCTTGCTAGTTGGACTAGGAGGTTCTCCTTCATCTTGGCCTATATATTCCAAGAGATTTCATTGTAAAAAAGGATGAACTTGATGATATAGAGCAACATATGGTTATACAAGCTCGGAAGAAATACTTGTCTCATGCATTGGATAGTTTCTTGAATATTTTGGATGATGAAAGAGGACTGCTGTTGGATTCCTTGACTTGGTAAAATGGTATAGTGTCACTCTTTTATGTTTCCTTAGTTTTCATACAAATTTCATGTGCTTTGCTTGCTGTAAGATAGTAGAGAATAGATTTGAGACATGCCCATGGAGGCACCTCAGATTTCGTGATTCATTACAACTTTTATGTTTTCTTCCTTCTTAGTCATATCAAAGAATTCTTAACTACTCTTTGATCACTGAAGAACTTGTTTGCTTGTTTCATTTATGGTTTTATGCATGTTAAGTATGATTCACGGTACGCCATGCTTACTCATGGCTAGTCACAGCTCCATCTTTGAAACCTTTCTTTGAATGTTTGATTGTCCTAGTTGAACCAAAAAGGTCTTGTATCGATCTTGCCCTTTGCCTAAAACTCTGCAGTCTTAGTTCAAAGTGCCCGATATCTCAAAATACTATGTCTAGGAGTTCCCTCTTAGTAGCTTGAGTTATTTGTTTGTCTTAATTGTTTTTCTCCAAAGTCTGATAGCGATTTTCCTAAAGTTAGAGAGTCATATATCTCTATGTATCGCTTGAATGTTTATTTTATGCATATATCAGTTTGAAGTTACATTTATCATGATTAATGGTTAGCCCTACCATATAAATGTCTGCTATTGAACTATTTATGTTTGAAAGCCTTTGTCCTTCACAAACTTAGTGTCCATCTCACTTCATTTTACCTAAAGATCCATTTTAACTTGATCAAATCGGCCCTTCAATATACCTTGTATCATCATCTGAGGTTTTCTCGACCTTTTCGACCCCATAGCCCAGTTGATCTAACAATATTTTTATTTATTTAGTCTTTGATCAGTTCCTCCCTCAAAAACCTAAAAACAAAACAAAAAACCTACTTCATAACTAGCCTAAAATCAAGAACATAAGAAGCAAACAATTATACATCCCTTACACAAATAGAGAGAGCCCTCTCTGAGTCCAGGAAGGCTATGTCCTTGGGCTCAAAAGTTGGTTTGATGTTACCTTATCACTTGGCTTGCCAATTAGCCAAATCACGGGACCCTAACACCGCTTTGATACCACCTGATAGCAGGATACCCGCCAAACCCACATTCTTCCTCTCTATGCATGTAACAATGCATCTCCAAATTTCAATCCAATACAAATCCTCAATCTGGACAATTTCAATATCTTATTTTCTGAACTGGCAATTTAAATAAATAAATGCGGAAGCTTTAATATCTCAAATCAAATATTTGAGATATTAAAATAGTATTCTTTGTGGTTATAAAACCACACAACCCATATTTCCTGTGTGAAGGCTTTACCTTTCCAGTTCTTGATTTACAATAAACCCCAATTCAAAATATTAACTTGCAGAAGCTACTTTCTTCAAATCTCTGATTTAAAACCTTGTAAATAAAACCCCCTTCAATTTTTATATGCAGAGTTCTACTTTACATACCATACAATGCGTATCCAATGCTCTTTACATTATACACAAAACAAGTGTCAATTGGGCAAAACTTAAAATATTAAAGCCTATTAAACTTCCGACACAAAAACACTAAATCATTGTTGGCCCACATATTCATATTCCAATTATTTAATAAATAATTACCAACTCAAAGGATGCTGGCTCACACCTCAAATTATCGACCTCGTAGCTCTAAATGCGATTGCCTTTGGATCTTCCACAAAACAAATCCGACGGAAATCACATTTTTCTTCTCACTGAGCTTTAACACGCAAATATTTTGTGAAATGGGTAGTTTTAAAATACCGCCTTATGCCACGTGTTGACCAAAGAACACTATCACATTATTTTCAACAAAACAACTTACCATCTTTTTGTAATGCGACCACTTGTGGGTTAAAAAAAAAACCGCTTCACTACTCCCTCGCATGGTTCCACCATGTCTTCAACTCGCAATTCCCACAGACTCAGTACTGTGCCATCATTCCGCTTCATGCCTTCACTGTTTCAATTCATATGTATTAATTTTCCATTCCATCGATCGAACCAATGAGAAATCCATTGTTCTCTGCTATTTTAACTACACTCGCCTTCAACGTTTCGTTGTGTCTATGGTTTGCTCTACCCATGAT
Source organism: Pinus albicaulis (assembly GCA_034641835.2). NCBI lineage: Eukaryota > Viridiplantae > Streptophyta > Pinopsida > Pinales > Pinaceae > Pinus > Pinus albicaulis. The sequence continues at coordinate 9,922 of JAXQQM020075229.1, read as the reverse complement.
TCCACCAAATTTTCTTATAATTGGCATCCAACCCATCAAGGAATGCCTCTTCGCATACTTAATGCATTAATTGAATAGTTCCTCAGTTCTTCAATTGTGAAAATGTGAAGTTGGGAAACACTTTTTTCCCTTTTTTGACGTTGAAAATTGTAATTTTCTATGTTTTTTCAGCTTCAACTCCACTAAACTCATATTTTCAATGCAAATTATGCTTTGACGTAAAAACAAGATTTGTAGATAATTGTCTTACCTCCATACTCATATATATATATATATATATATTTTTAAATATTGACATATAGAGGGGTAAATTTTTTGTTTATTAACTGCATCTACTTGAAATTTTCAAGCAAACATAAATAGTCACTTTTTGAACCCTAACTTTTTTTAGGGAAGGTTATTCATTTTTTCGAAATAAACCATATCATCATAATCTGCACATAGTGCACTGACTATTTTTCGGTAACTTTCAGATTAAATCACAATTTTTTATTATTTTTTGAAATGGACGAAGACAAGAAAACGGTGATGTTTCAGTACATTTTATGAACCCTATATTTTATTTTCAATGTGATTTTCAATAAGAAAAATGAGAGTACCCTTTTTAAGTAGACAGGGAGAGGAAATGCAATATGATTTTTCTGAATTTTTTGGTATCGTCATTTTAAAGTTATTGAATTTTCATTTAGTACAATTTTCCGAACAATGAAATTCCACAGTGACAGAGTTTAGTAAAAAATTAATAACAAATTGAAATTTTTAATGAAACTCCACAAATCTTACATCGTTAGAAACTAGATTCAGAGATGAATCTAATGGTACTTGGTCTGAAATATAACATTTTGTTTTTGTAGGTGTTCCACCCCTCCAAAGTTGTAGGTTCCTGAAAACTGCAGAATTTTCTGGGTTTTTCGTTGACCAGAAACTCTCGGTCGAGATAATTTCTCGGGTGAGACATTTTTTAAACTCTCGACCGAGAGTTTAAACCACCATAGATTAAATTTAACCGTGCGACTAAACTCTCGTCCGAAAGTTGTACAAACTCTCGGTCGAGAGTTTGCGCCCGAGAGTTTACGTTGAGTAGAGACTCTCGGATGAGAGTTTACGTCAAGAAGAAACTCTCGTACAAGAGTTTTATATATATGTTCGTTAATACTATTCACGTGACAAGTGAGTAATAGGCAGAGAGGTAGGTATTTATTTTACAATTATTTTTCGACATTTAAATATTAACAATAATCTTATTAGGAACCCTTATATGCGCCAAGTACCGGTTGCTTATATGAACCAAATACTATTTAAAGGTTGTAATTTTAGTTCGCACAATCCATTATACTCAAGGACTGTATATTTGAACATTTTTTAGCATTGTAAGTCTGCATTCACCTATTTATCGAGATTGGTGCTCTCTTTCAATACTTATGAAATATCTTTTCCTTTATGATAAACAATCCCTACGAGTTCGTTTCTGTTTGGTACTATTATTTAGGGTGGAATGTCTTAAATTGTTGGTTTTACCATGGGAGTGGAATCTAAAAGGAAATTATTTGCAAATAAGAGAAAAGCGGAAATAATATGTTTTTAGTTCAAACATTATAAACACAAACAATGTTTTCTTTTAAAAAAACCATGTTTTTTAGAAATCAATCATGGTCAACCATGGTATAATGTCGCAATGTGACAAGGATTATCTCAATATGAAAATCAACCATGTTTATTTTATGATTTATAATATTTATCGTAGAATTTATATACCTTGGGTTTATAACATTAATCCATTGGGTTTAATATTATTCCCTTGGGTTTATTAATCTAAGGGCTCAACCATGGTAAAGAATGGTCCAACATCGCATTGTGACAAAGATTGTTTCAATGTGAAAATCAATCATGGTGAATCATAGATAATCATGGCCAATCATGGTAAACCATGGTCAATAGTGGTCAATATGAAAATAAATTTCAACGAATCACGGTCAATTGTTGTCCAATGTCACACCGCGAAGAAAAAAAAAATCCTAGTATGAAAATAAAAATGGTCATCCATTATCAACCATGGTCAACCATGGTCCAATGCCGCATTGCGACAAATATTGTCTCAATATGAAAATCAACCATGGTTAGCCATGTTTAATATTTATTTAATTTAGTTCGGTGGTATAAAACTAATATTTATTTAGTCCTTTTCGTTTTAATATTATAATTTTTGATGTGTGCAAATACATTTAATATGGCATGTACATTTGATGTAGACATACATGTGGTTGATAATAATATTTTTTTATTTTTAATTTTAATATTAAAAATTAATATTTATTTAGTAGTTTAGTTGGTTTGTATATGTTTCATTTTAATATTAAAATTAATATCTATTTAGTAGTTTAGTTCCTTCGTATAAACTTAATTTTAATATTAAAAATTAATATTTATTTGGTAGTTTAGTTGGTTTGTATATGTATAATTTTAATACTAAAAATTAATATTTATTCAGCAGTTTAATTGGTTTGTATATGTTTAATTTTAATATTAAAATTTAATATTTATTTAGTAGTTTAGTTGGTTTGTATAAAATTAAAAATTAATATTTATTTAGTAGTTTAGTTAGTTTGTATAATTTTAATATTAAAAATTAATATTTATTCAGTGGTTTAGTTGGTTTGTATATGTTTAATTTTAATATTAAAATTTGTTATTTAGGGGTGAAAATGTGAAGTTGGGAAACACATTTTTCCCTTTTTTGACGTTGAAAATTGTAATTTTCTATGTTTTTTCAATGCAAATTACGCTTTGACATAAAAACAAGATTTGTAGATAATTGTCTTACCTCCATACTCATATTTTTTTTTTTTTTAAATATTGACATATAGAGGGATAAATTTGTTGTTTACTAACTGCATATACTTGAAATTTTCAAGCAAACATAAATAGTCACTTTTTAGGGAAGCTTATTCTTTTTTTGGAAATAAACCATATCATCATAATCTGCATATATTGCACTAGTGCAATGACTATTTTTCAGTAATTTTCAGATTAAATCACTATTTTTTATTATTTTTTGAAATGGACGAAGACAAAAAAACGGTGATGTTTCAATACATTTTGTGAACCCTAGATTTTCTTTTCAATGTGATCGTCAATAAGAAAAATGAGAGTACCCTTTTGAAGTAGACAGGGAGAGGAAATGCAATATGAATTTTCTGAATTTTTTGGTATTGTCATTTTAAAATTATTGAATTTTCATTCAGTGCAATTTTCCGAACGATGAAATTCCAAAGTGACACACTTTAGTAAAAAAATTAATAATAAATTGAAATTTTTAATGAAAATCCACAAATCTTACATCATCAGAAACTAGATTCAGAGATGAATCTAATGGTACCTGGTTCAAAATATAACATTTTTTTTTTGTAGGTGTTCCACTCTTCCAAAGTTGCAGGTTCCTGAAAATTGTAGAATTTACTGGGTTTTTCGTTGACCAAAAACTCTCAGTCGAGATGATTTCTCTGGCGAGACATTTTTTAAACTCCCGACCGAGAGTCTAAACCACCACAGGTTAAATTTAACCGTGCGACTAAACTCTCGTCCGAAAGTTGTACAAGCTCTCGTCCGAGAGTTTGCGCCTGAGAGTTTACGTTGAGCAGAGACTCTCGGATGAGAGTTTACGTTGGGCAAAAAATCTCGTGCAAGAGTTCTATATATATGTTCGTTTATACTATTCACATGACAAGTGATTAATAGGGAGAGAGGTAGGTATTTATTTTACAATTATTTTTTGAAATTTAAATATTAACAATAGCCTTATCAGGAACCCGTATATGTGCCAAGTACCGGTTGCTTATATGAACCAAATACCGTAATATTTATTTAATTTAGTTTTGTGGTATAAAACTAATATTTATTTAATACTTTTCGTTTTAATATTATAATTTGATGTGTGCAAATACATTTAATATGGCATGTACATGTGATGTAGACATACATCTGGTTGATAATAATATTTTTTTATTGTTTAATTTTAATATTAAAAATTAATATTTATTTAGTAGTTTAGTTAGTTTGTATATGTTTCATTTTAATATTAAAATTAATATCTATTTAGTAGTTTAGCTCCTTTGTATTAACTTAATCTTAATATTAAAAATTAATATTTATTTAGTAATTTAGTTGGTTTGTATATGTATAATTTTAATACTAAAAATTAATATTTATTCAGTAGTTTAGTTGGTTTGTATATGTTTAATTTTAATATTAAAATTTAATATTTATTTAGTAGTTTAGTTGGTTTGTATAAAATTAAAAATTAATATTTATTTAGTAGTTTAGTGAGTTTGTATAATTTTAATATTAAAAATTAATATTTATTCAGTAGTTTAGTTGGTTTGTATATGTTTAATTTTAATATTAAAATTTATTATTTATTTAGGGGTGAAAATGTGAAGTTGGGAAACACTTTTTTTTACCTTTTTTGACGTTGAAAATTGTAATTTTCTATGTTTGTTCAATGCAAATTACGCTTTAACATAAAAACAAGATTTGTAGATAATTGTCTTACCTCCATATTCATATTTTTTTGAAAAAAAATATTGACATATAGAGGGGTAAATTTGTTGTTTACTAACTGCATATACTTGAAATTTTCAAGCAAACATAAATAGTCACTTTTTGAACCCTAACTTTTTTTTAGGGAAGGTTATTCATTTTTTGGAAATAAACCATATCATCATAATTTGCATATATTGCACTAGTGCACTGACTATTTTTCGGTAATTTTCAGATTAAATCACTATTTTTTATTATTTTTTGAAATGGACAAAGACAAAAAAAGGTCATGTTTCAGTACATTTTATGAACCCTAGATTTTCTTTCAATGTGATCGTCAATAAGAAAAATGAGAGTACCCTTTTGAAGTAGACAGGGAGAGGAAATGCAATATGATTTTTTTGAATTTTTTGGTATTGTCATTTTAAAGTTATTGAATTTTCATTCAGTGCAATTTTCCGAACAATGAAATTCCACAGTGACACAGTTTAGTAAAAAATTAATAATAAATTGAAATTTTTAATGAAAATCCACAAATCTTACATCATCAGAAACTAGATTCAGAGATGAATCTAATGGTACCTAGTCCGAAATATAACATTTTTTTTTTGTAGGTGTTCCACCCCTCCAAAGTTGCAGGTTCCTGAAAACTGCAAAGTTTTCTGGGTTTTTCGTTGACCATGAACTCTCGGTCGAGATAATTTCTCGAGCGAGACATTTTTTAAACTCTCAACCGAGAGTTTAAACCACCACAGGTTAAATTTAACAGTGCAACTAAACTCTCGTCCGAAAGTTGTACAAACTCTCGGCCGAGAGTTTGTGCTTGAGAGTTTACGTTTAGTAGAGACTCTCGAACAAGAGTTTACGTTGGGCAGAAACTCTCGTACAAGAGTTCTATATATATGTTCGTTCATGCTATTCACGTGACAAGTGAGTAATAGGCAGAGAGGTAGGTATTTATTTCACAATTATTTTTCGACATTTAAATATTAACAATAGCCTTATCAGAAACCCTTATATGCGTCCAGTACCAGTTGCTTATATGAACCAAATACCGTAATATTTATTTAATTTAGTTCAGTGGTATAAAACTAATATTTATTTAGTACTTTTCGTTTTAATATTATAATTTGATGTGTGCAAATACATTTAATATGGCATGTACATGTGATGTAGATATACATGTGGTTGATAATAATATTTTTTTATTGTTTAATTTTAATATTAAAAATTAATATTTATTTAGTAGTTTAGTTGGTTTGTATATGTTTCATTTTAATATTAAAATTAATATCTATTTAGTAGTTTAGTTCCTTTGTATAAACTTAATTTTAATATTAAAAATTAATATTTATTTAGTAGTTTAGTTGGTTTGTATATGTTTAATTTTAATATTAATATTTAATATTTATTTAGTAGTTTAGTTGGTTTCTATATGTTTAATTTTAATATTAATATTTAATATTTATTTAGTAGTTTAGTTGGTTTGTATAAAATTAAAAATTAATATTTATTTAGTAGTTTTGTTAGTTTGTATAATCTTAAAATTAAAAATTAATATTTATTCAGTAGTTTAGTTGGTTTGTATATGTTTAATTTTAATATTAAATTTTTTTATTTATTTAGTAGTTTAGTTGGTTTGTATAAATTTAATTTTTATATTAAAGATTAATATTTATTTAATAATTTAGTTGGTTTGTATAAGTTACTGTTGTTGTCATGTTTTGAATTTAAATTTTTAATAGACTTAAAAAAGAATTATAATGAAAATATCTTATGTTTTTTTTCATTTAAACCATAAGTTAGAAAATGGTGATATTCTAATATAAATAAAAACACCTGGCAATTTTGGAGGAGTGGAACACCTACAAAAACAAATATAACATATTCAAATATTATTTCAAATATAACATATTCAAATAATATTTGAATATGTTATATTTTGATATATCTTATATGTATTAGAGTGTGATGAATTTAAGTAACATTTAATATAATTTCTTCTTATTCTTCAAAATAATGTTAAAAGTTAGATAAAAATGTTTTTTTTATGAAAAATTAAATATAAAAGCAAATTATATTTAAAATTTTTAAAAGAAATCAATTTAATTAAAATATGTTATTTAAGAGAAAACAACTATATATATTTATAATAATAATGTAAATATAAAAAAATAAAGAAAACACTTACACACACATATAGAATCAAGATAGATCTATTTTAAAACTTGTAAAATTGTGTGTACTTCTAGAGATTTGGTCCTTAGTGTGTGTATTTAAGATTTATTTTTCAATGTATAAATGGATTTAATGACTTTAAAATCTCATTGGGCACTTGGATTATGTGGACTACACAATTTACATTACAATTCTAACATATGTTTACTACACCTTGGATAAAATGATTAAAAATATATACCTAAAAAGGAGTCAAAATGTAGAAGAGTAAGACTTTTTGAAATGTTTTAACCATAAATTTATTTATTTTTGTTTTTTAAATATACATACATACATATATACAAAGTTGATAGCATAAATTAACTTAATTCGTGAAATCTTCATTATTAAAAAACCTTTTCTAAATTATGGGTTTTTTTCATTACTTTATTTTTAATAAAATTGATATAAAATTAAATTACTTTATATTAACATTGATATATTTTACTATTTTATTTATTTACACAATAATAATATAAAATTTTAAAAAATCTAAAAAATAAAGTATTCACCACTAAAAATGAATAAACTTAAATCAGGAAGAAAATTATACATATTTGATGAAATTCAATGAGAAGGGAAGAAATTACATATCAAATAACCATGAAAAAGGAAGAGATGGAACAACAATAAGGTCATGTCCTCCCTATTTGGGTATGCATTGATGAAAAGGATTGGTTTGCTACATGAAAGAATCATTATGTTTACACTTCGATACGTTTGAATATGATCTGCATGCCATACCGAGGCTGTAGTGTAACCACGGCGAAGGGAGCATGCTTGTATCCAGATGAAAGAGTGAATGAGAATCTCTGCAAAATCATAGCTAACACAGTCTTGGTCTCCAACATGGCAAAGTTTTGGCCAATACATGTTCTTGGACCCACTGAAAATGGCATAAAGGCATTTGGGTCAGTGGCTGCCTTTGAAGGACCATCTGCAAATCTTTTTGGGTTAAACATGTTTGCATCTGGGCCCCAAAACTTCTCATTGTGATGCGCTCCCAAAATTGAAAAACTCAAGAGTGCGCCTTTTGGAAGTGAGAACGGGCCGAGCTTCATCTCCTTGTATGTTTCTCTTACCAACATGAGCGCAGGTGGATATAGCCGTAGAGTTTCATTTAACACCATAGCCATCTGCCAACCAGAAAAAAACAGAGAAGGACCATGAGAAATAACCAACAAATCGAAATGTATGATAGCTACACAGCCGATCAGTTTATCGTTGTACTACCTAGTGACGCTAAGTTGGTATGGTTGAATTCAAAGTTACCAAGTTCGCTTGGAAAATAGTTCGAGAACCCTTAAATGACTAACTAATATGTTTTATATCCTTAAATGAGAGATGAAAAGAACACCATTCATTCAAAACTGAGAAAAGTAACGGAATACATACTGATTTCATCCTGCTAAGCATGTCTGCATGTGGTATTCCTCTGTCACAAATACTGTTAACTTCTTTTCTTAATATTTCCTGCCAATCCAGGTTTATTGCAAGCAAGAATACTGTCCAGGTTAACAGATTGGCAGATGTCTCATGGCCTGCAAAAAAAAATGTCTTGCATTCATCCATGATTTCATCCATACTTAACGTTAGATTTCCATCCAATTCCTTCTTGTTGGCAGCCATCATGATTCCAAGCAGGTCATTTCCATAGTCAACCTGAGTGCTTACTGCTGTTCTGGGCTCCAACTTTCTTTGAATTATAGAACTTAGAATTTCTTTAATCCTTCTATCAATCTTCCATGCATACCTGTTCTTGCTTGTAGGAATATATCTGAAAAAACCCACGGAGTGTAAGTCCACAATCCTTAATTATAAGTACTAACAAGCATTATACTTGTGCGAAAGCTCTATGGACTACGTATACCACTTGGTGGATCCTTATCCAAAAGTAAGAGATCTAAGGATTATGGCACTGACCCATAGAAGAGCAGCACCCAAAGAAAGTTTAAAGAAGACATACACAAAAGTACACATGGACGTGCAGTGACATGCAAAACTATATAATTCAAAGATAAATAAACTGTAATTACTGGATTCCTGGGATGAAGATAGAAAGCTCAGCCTCAATAGCATTTTTTTGTAATTCTCTCTGCAATTCAAATACTTCTTTTCCTTCATTGAAACTACTACCGAATGCAGTATGGGATATGATGTCTGCTGTTAATGCTTGAAATTCTTTATGAACATCAATTTCTTTGCCATGAGAGTCTGCCTGAGTCACCATCTCTTGCCAATTCTCGAGCATGGTTGAAGTGCAAGCAGCCATTCTGTTCACCATTGTCTGTGATTGGAACATTTGAACTTAACTGAAGTTAGTAGCATACTCTATAAGGCTCCAACTTTCAGGAAATCTCTAACAAATAGTCTTGATAAAGCGAATCCTTGTTTAACAGAGATGGGAAAATTCACAGCATATAAAATGTAATTTGACATGCTAGAGGAAAACACTTAAAACTAAGATACGATCAAATGGCTATGTATAAATTTGCTCCCATTTATAAGTCTAGTCTTTTCAGTTTCAGTGAATTTTACATTGCTTAACTCTGTCCTTATTAGACACCACGTTCTCATGGTGGCTTGCAATTTCTGACCAACATACCTATGTTGAATAATCCTAGACACATAAAGTGATTCTATACTGCAAAAATCTTCAATCTATTATTCCAGAAATTGTTATAGTTGTTCATCCATTATCAAATCTTATTATACTGCTACTGTATTTCCAGGACATTTAAGAGTCCAAACCTTAAGTTTATCAATATTGAAGGCAGGGTTTACAACCCTCCTGTGACGAACCCACTTCAATCCCTTTATGGTGGCCAGTCCCTGACCGAGCAGAAGCAGTAAAAGAGGCCTGAGTGTCCGCTTCTCATAGTGCCCAAACTTGTTTGATAAAACTTCTTTCATTAGTTCTGGTTCTGCAATGTACAGCATTGAACGGATTCCATACCAGTAGAAAAAGCTCTCTCCTGAAAACAAACAAATTACCAAATACAGGAGTTTAGCAATCCTTGTGTCAACCTTCACTATTGCAAAACTCCAAACGACTAGCAGAAACTATATGAAAGTAAAGGAAGTCTCGAAGGAAAAGAGAATGAATAATAAAGAGAACCATATATCTGGCACCACTTATGGTAGTATGGCTGGACCATAGGAACAATAT